>JARGCV010000801.1:95000-184787 GCA_034064705.1 Bothrops alternatus | reverse complement strand
GCGGAGGAGGAGGAGGAGGAGGAGGGAGGGCAGGTCCTGAGGACGCAGGTGTCCCACGGCTTCAGCTCTCTTCTGTCTGCCCTGCAGGGAGGCACCTGGTACGGCGTGGACGTGAACAACGAAGAAATCGCCGACAACTTTGTGGGCTGCGTGTGGGAGCCGGCCATCGTGCGCATCAACGCCCTGACGGCCGCCTCCGAGGCCGCCTGCCTCATCGTCTCGGTGGACGAAACCATCAAGAACCCCCGGTCCACCATGGACGCCCCTCCCGTCGGCCGCGGGCGAGGGCGAGGCCGCCCACACAACCACTGAAGGCCGGGCTTCGTGTCAACGGGCGGGGGAGGCCGGGGCAGGCGACAACCTTCGCCCGGTTTTGGTCCGGCTTTCCCACGTGGGTTAGCGGAGCCGGCTTCCACGTTCGCACAGCCGAGAGTAACTCTTAATCCGGGGAGGTAATTTGCTCCCTTGAAATTCCAGGGAGAATTTCCTCGGCAGGCCGAAATCCAGGCCCCCGCCTTCCTCTCCCAGTTCCTAAGAGCCCCCAACCCCCCACCCCCCCCAAAAATCCGTGCAGATTTGACAAATGCTCGAATGTTACAAGGTGGTTTACTCTAGGTTGTATTTATTGGGTTTTTAATGGTGGTTTAAACTCCAGCATGATCAAAATAAATTGTTCCTCACTCCCGGCCTCTCCGCTTCGTTCTCGTGCTTCTCACCCACCTGAATTGGGCTTAATATTGGGAATTCTTTTATTAGGAATAAACACGAGCAGTCCTCGACTTAACGCCGTGCCTTTAGTGACCGTTTGAAGACACAGCGGCAGTAAAAAGCAACTCCGCCGTTTTTCACCCGGGCGGCCGTGATGTGATCAAAATTGAGGTGCTTGGCGATGTGTACTTAACGACCGTCACAGTGTCCCGGGGTGTGTGTGTGTCACGCTGTCCCCTTTTGTGACCAGTGGGGGAAGCCGGGTTCACTTAATGACGGTGTCAACTCACTGAACAACTGCAGAGGTTCACTTAAGGACGGTGGCAAGCACAGCCGTCAAACGAGGCCAAGCATGGCTAACAAGGGTCTCGCTTAGCCGTGGAAGATTGGGGGTGGGCCGGTCGTAAGTCGAGGACCCGTTAGGAGAGGAGGGAAAAGGCTTCCGAGATTCCTGGCCTACGATGTCCCTCCTGCCAGCTGATTCCGATCCAAACCTTCGTAGTCTTTAATTTTTTTTTTTAATTAAACTGGCAGCGCCCAGTTTTCATGGAGGAAAGTCCTGGAATTGCTGAGGAAAAACCAGACAAGTCAACTTTTAATTCCCGCTGGCCGGGCTGGGAGAAAAGCAGCGTTTTTGGTTTCCGGCATTTTTGTACCTTTCGTAGGCGGTTCTCGGGTTGTGTCCTGATCGGGCGGCGGTTTCATCTGCTCTTCAAAATACGTCTTTAGTCTGGTGGGTTTGGCGCTATTTGGCCCAGAGCGAGTCTGGCCCAAGGAGAGACGAGTCCTCCGCTTCAAATCATCATTTTGTCTGCCAGATTCTTTCCGCTTCGTTTTCCTTCCTTCCTTTCTCTTTTCCTCCCTCTTCTGTTTTCCTTCTTCCCCTCCTCCCTCCTCTTTTCCTTCCTTTCTCTTGGTTTTCCTTCCCTCCTTTCTCTTTTGTGTCTTCCTCTCCCTTCCTCCCTCTCCTGTTTTCCTTCGCTATTTTCCTTCCCTCCTTTCTCTTTTCCTCCCCTTCCCTTCTGCTCCCTCCCTCCCCTCTTCCTTCATTTCCCTTCTCTCTTCGTCTTTTCATTCTCTTTTCCTACCTCCCTCCCTCCCTCTCCCCTTTTCCTTCTTCCTTTTTTCCTTTCTGTTTTCCTTTTTCTTCCTCTTTGGCTTCCTGCCTCCCTTTGTTTTCCTTCCTTCCCTATTTTCCTCCCTTCGTTTCCCTTCCCTCTTGGTTTTCCTTCCCTCCTTTCTCTTTTCCTTCCTCTCCCCTACCCCTTTTCCTTCCTTGCTCCTTCCCCTCCCCTTTTCCTTCCCTTCCTCTTTTCCTTCATTTCCCTTCCCTCTGTGTCTTTTCCTTCCCTTTCTCTTTTCCTCCCTCCTTCCCTTTTTCCTTCCTTTCTGTTTTGCTTTTCTCTTTCTTCCTCTTTGGCTTCCTCCCCCCTTGTTTTCCTTCCTTCCCTATTTTCCTCCCTTCGTTTCCCTTCCCTCTTGGTTTTCCTTCCCTCCTTTCTCTTTTCCTTCCTCTCCCCTACCCCTTTTGCTTCCTCCCTCCTTCCCCTTTTCCTTCATTTCCCTTCCCTATTTCTGTTTTCCTTCCCTTTCTCTCCCTCCCTCCCTTCCTCCTTCAGCCTCCCTCTCTTCCTTCATCCCTTCCTTCGGTCCTTTGTCACCCACCCACCCACCCCTACCTCCATTTTGGGATGCAACGTCCCAGAGCAGCTGTGTGCAAGTGACCTTCTGCCCATGTGGAGGCTGCCCGGCTGATGAGGAAAGAGACCTCAAGAGATAATATTTGGTATATAAGAAGACACAAAGTCAAGTCTATGGTTGTGGTTGTGATTGTGGTTCAGGTTGTGGGATCCTATAGGCTGACTTCTGAAGGACGATAAAATCCCCCATTTTTGCTGCTTTTTCTGCCCTTTGTCTTCACTCTTTATATCCCGGGAGGGACTCTCATGAAGTTGTGCGATTTGTGTGTGCAAGAAATTGTGCAGAGCGAATGGCACGTATTTCAGGGTGGCTTCGAGGAAAGACACAGGCAGAAGGCTTTCTGCACCAGGCACCCTCCTGAATCCCACCTCAAAGTTTAGGGCAGGGGTGGGCAACCTGGGCCCTTTGATGACTGGTGGACTTCAACTCCCAGAATTCCTGAGCCAGCCATGCTGAGGGGAAAGGGAGAGGTTTCCAAGCTGAGCCATGCTGGCTAAGGAATTCTGGGAGTTGAAGTCCTCGAGTCATCGGGGCCATAGTTCCCCCACACTGGCTAAGGAATTCTGGGAGTTGAAGTCCACGAGTCATAAAGGGGCCTAGGCCAGAAGTAGGCAACCTCTGCTCTTTTGTGACTCGTGAACTTCAACTCCCAGAATTCCTGAGCCAGCCGTGCTGAGGGGAAAGGGAGAGGTTTCCAAGCTGAGCCATGCCGACTCAGGAATTCTGGGAGTTGAAGTCCATGAGTCATAAAGCGGCCTAGGCCAGAAGTAGGCAACCTTGGCTCTTTTATGACTGGTGGACTTCAACTCCCAGAATTCCTGAGCCAGCCGTGCTGAGGGGAAAGGGAGAGGTTTCCAAGCTGAGCCATGCTGACTGAGGAATTCTGGGAGTTGAAGTCCACGGGTCATAAAAGAGGCAAGGTTGCCCATCCCTGGTTTAAGGAGAAAGAGCTGCTTATTTGGATCGCTGCCTTTGCAGTTTCTTGGCAACCATCCACCCAGGAAAGAAGCTTGGTGGGTGTTTTATTGACCTGAGCGACCCAGGGTTTCTCAATTTGAAAAGCTGCGGACCACGACTCCCAGAATTCCCCAGCCAGAGAGGTTCACCACCAGTGCCCCCCCCCGCTGTGTGGCCTTAATGGGCATTTGTCTGGCAAAAGCCTCACTTTTATCTTAAAACGCCTCTGGATTTATTTCATTGCTGAGCATCTTGAGAGAGGTTAGGAAAAGCAGCCAAGATCAAAGGGTGTGATTGTGTAACTCTAGCTGCAGGGGTCCTGGGGGGGAGGGCAGAAGGGGGAGCCCTGAGCCCTTGGAATTGCCAGTGGCTATAGGAATGGGAAGGGGAGAAGAAGGAAGAAATGGGAAGGAGTGGAGGGGAAAGGGGGAGGAGGGAAGGGAAAAAAGGCGAGAGGAACAAGGAAGGGGGGAACTGGAAGGAAGGAGAGGAGAGAAAAGGGAGGAGAGAATGGGAAGGAAGGAGGAGAAAAGAATGGGAAAGAAGAAGGGAGAAAAGAACAAGGGAACTGGAAGGAAAGAGAGAAAATGGGAAGGAAGAAGGGAAGGAAGGAAGAGGAACTGAAGGAAGGAGAGGAGAAAAGGGAGGAGAGAATGGGAAGGGAGAAGGAACAAGGAAGGGGGGAACTGGAAGGAAGGAAGAGGAGAGAAAAGGGAGGAGAATGGGAAAGAAGGAAGGAAGAGGAATTGGAAGGAAGGAAGAGGAGAAAAAAGGGAGGAGAGAATGGGAAAGAAGGATAGGAGAGAAAATGGGAAGGAAGGGGAACTGGAAGGAAGGAAGAGGAGAAAAAAGGGAGGAGAGAATGGGAAGGAAGGAAGGAGGGAACTGGAAGGAAGGAAGAGAAAAGGGAGGAGGGAAGGGAGGAATTGCAAAGGAAGGAAAAAAGAACAAGGGAGAGTTGGCAAAAGGATGGATTGATGGAAGGAGAGGAGAGGGGAAGGAAGGAACGAGGGAATGGGATAGATTGATGGAAGGAAGGAACAAAGGAAATAGAGGGAAAGGGGAAGGAACAAGGGAACAGGAAGCAAGGAAGGAGAGGGAAGGAATGAAGGAACAGGAGAGAATGGGATGGAGGGAGGGAAGGAAGGAAAAATAGGGAAGGAAGAAGAGGAGGAAACAGGATGGGAGGGAGGAAGAAGAAAGAAACAATAAATGACAGCTGCACACATGATCAATGTCCATAAAAGGGGGTGGGTTTCCTGTAACTGGCACCACCCTGACTCCCCTTCCCCGGAGCACTCTATCTGCCCAAATGGATCTGGATGATGGGATGGTGTTGTGTTTCAGCAACCGGACCAGCGGGTGCTTCCCCACCCGTTCCCCAACACATCTCCCACATCAAGCTATGCTCCAAAGCGCCTGAAGGCCGGACAAGAAGCAATGGATGGAAACTAAGCAAGGAGAGAAGCAACCTAGAACTAAGGAGAAACTTCCTGACAGTGAGAACAATTAACCAGTGGAACCACCTGCCTCCAGAAGTGGTGAATGCTCCAACCCTGGAAGTTTTTAAGAAGAGACTGGACAGCCATTTGTCCGAAATGGTCTAGGGTTTCCTGCCTGAGCAGGGGGTTGGACTACATGACCTCCAAGGTCCCTTCCAATTGGAAATGCCCTAAAGCAGGAGCGTCCAGCCTCGGCCACTTTTTAAGACTTGTGGACTTTAACTCTCAGAATTCCGCATCCAATTAGGCCGAATCCTTGGAGGTGAAACCCGCAAGTCCTAAAGGCTGTCAGACATCCCCGATCCCAAGCCCTTTTGGCCTTGGTCCCCAAAGACCCACAACCCAACACCCAACACCCGCACCCAAACGCACAATCACATCCCCTCGCCGCGTCCCCTTCCCAACGCGCCGCAAGAAGAAGCCGCCTTTTATTTCGAAGAACCTTTATTCAACACTGAATCATAAAATAGCTCTTATGCGTCGGTTTTCCTTTCGTTCCGTTTTTGTTTCGTTTCCTCTTCTTCTTCTTCGCTTCTTTTTGTGTCGTAAGTTTTAAACAACGCGTGGTTTACATTCGGCAAAGTTCAAGAGCAACAACATCAAAGTGCATTTTACAGACAAGAATTCTGCCCCCACCCCAGCCCCGGTGTTTTTTTTTTTAAAAAAAAAACAAACAAACCACGATGGTCTCCGGACGGACCCCCCCACCCCACCCCTGCCTCCTGAGAGGGTCGCCAGGATGAATGACACGGAGGCGTCTGTCGTTGCTTCCCTTCAGCAGGTGGAGAAAATAGTAAGAGACACCTGCCCACATCTCACCTGTCAGAACCTCATCCTTTGCCAATGCACCTCTGGAAGCCAGCTGCTTCCCAAAAGAGGCACCCTCCAGATGTTTGGGGACCACGGGAGGGTTTTTTTTTTCTTGGAGTGAGCCCAGCACATCTGGAAGGGGCCGAGTAGGATCAGGCTGGCCTTAAGAGGGGGAGGGGAAAAAAAGACCCCTACTCCAATCTGCCAATTACAAAGACCTCCCTCGTCACGGTCAACCTCCCTTCTCCCCCCCCCCAAAAAAGTGGTTCTCACAACCCAGATCTTCCCTCCAAGCAGTTGTGCCCAGGTTTGGGTTTTGCACACACACACACACACACACAGACACACACACATACGCACGCAGACACAAACACCGATCTGTCCACATTTTCTTTGGAGTCATAAAACTGGACCCGATTCGCTTCAGAAACGAGACCGGGGCCGGCCAATAGTGGGAACGATTCCAGTACAGGTAAGTCCTCGGCTTCACAGCCGCAATCGAGCCCCACGTTTCCCGTCGCTCAGCGGGACAGTCGTTCTAGGGAGTTTCACCCCCCCCCCGCTTTACGCCCTTTCTTGCCGGAGCCGTTCAAAGGAATCGTTGCGCTTGTTCAGTTAGTCGCGCGGTCATTCAATGAATCTGGCTCTCCACCCCCCACCCCCCACCCGGTTGAGTTTGCTCTCTCGGAAGGCGGTCGCAAAAAGGGGTCATAAATACGAGTCAGCTGCCAAGAGGGGGAAGTTTGATCGCATGACCACAGGGGAGGCCGCTTAACGGTCGCTAAGTGTGAAAAACGGGCCTAAGTCATGTTTTTCAGGGCCGCTGCGACTTTGAACGGTCACTAAGGGTACGGTCGTAAGTCGAGGAATCCCTGCAAAGTCAATTGATAAGAAATAAATAAGTCAGCCGCCAGCTGTACGTGGATGGGTCTGAAATGGCAATTTTTTCCTCCGACATCCCCGCCTAAAATTCCACCGCCAAACGACAACCGCAGTAATAATCTCCCTTTGTCAAGAAATTTAGGGGTGCAAAGCTGTTTGATTTGGGGTAGGGTGGTGGTCCTGTCTGGGCCAGGGGCTCTCCAAGAAATCCAGTGTAGGACACAAGCCCAACCGACAGTGGGAGAAGAGAGACACCCAAGAAGGTCCAACTGGAGGGAAGGGATCCTTGTGGACAGCCAGCAAATCCGTTGAATAAATAAACATAGCAAATAAATCAATTTAATAAACAAACCCAGCAAATGAATACATGCAGTGCACAGGAAAAGTAAAGAAAACACATTTAATAAAGATAACCAGCATAGCAAATAAATAAATCAATTTAATAAATAAATATAGCCAATAAATAAAAGGAAATAAATAGGAAAGATAAACAGCAAATCCACTGCATAAATAGGAAAAATAAATCCATCCGTTGAATCAACGAGAAAAGCAAATCAATCGAATAAACAGGAAAAATAAAGTCAGTTGAAGAAACAGGAAAGATAAATATAGCAAATCAACTGAATAAATCGGAAAAATAAATCATCTGAATAAATCGGAAAAATAAATATAGCCAATCAATTGAATAAACCGGAAAAATAAATCAATTGAGTAAATTGGAAAAAATAAATCTAGCAAATCAATTGAATAAATTGGAAAAATACACATTTAACGAAGCAAATAAATAAATTTTAATAAGTGTAACAAATCAATCAATTTAATAAATGAATGTAGCAAATAGGAAAATAAATTGAACAAATACATAAATAAAACCAACCAACAAATAAAGGAAAAGAAGAACAAGCTTCCAAGCGCTTTCTCGTAATACAGCGCTGCATTTCTGAAGCTTGACAATTTTAAGAAGGCCTGGACTTCAACTCCTGGAATCGAAGCTGGCCAGGGAATTCGGGGAGTTGAGGTCCAGGCCTCTTAAAGTTGCTAAGCTCGAGAAACACTAAATAGTTAGTAAAAATGGAATGATGTACTCCATCACCAGCTTTTGGGCATCATAGGCTTATCTGCCTTTTTCTTAGTGTGATTTCACATATATATATATATATATGTAGGTCTTTTTCGGGTTTTCTCCCACGTAGAATTTGAAGTGTCTTGGCAACATTTCAACGAAGTCCCAGTCGTCATCTTCAGGCTGGTGCTTTCGGCTTCGTGCTTCTAGGAGCACGAAGCCAAAAGCACCAGCCTGAAGATGACGAATGGGACTTCGTGGAAACGTTGCCAAGACAATTCCAATTTTACGCGGGAGAAAACCTGAATAACCAAAGACCTACATACAAACACCCGCGAAAACCTCAGAAAACATATATATATATATATATATATATATATATATATATATATATATATATATATATATATATATGTATGTATGTATGTATGTATGTATGTATGTATGTATGTATGTATGTATGTAGGTAGGTAGGTATGTATGTATGTATGTATGTATGTTTACTTTATTCAATTTACCACCCATTGTGCTGCAAGGTACGCTTTTAAAAGTGTCATAGGGCAATATGTTAAGCTAGCTCAATAAACGCTGCCTCTTTTGCAATCATTTGGGAGTGATTTAGGGCAGGGCTTTTCAACCAGTGGTACGGGTACCACCTGGCAGGGGGTACGTGACCATCCTAGAAAAGTGGTAGCGGGGGAGGGGAATGGGCTGAACCAGGAGCAGCACTGCAGAAGCCTGAGCGAGAGACGGCTGGAGCTGCAGGGCTGTCAGGGCTCAGCGGAAGCGCCAGGATCGGTGCCGCTTTCCAGCTGATTGGCACTTCTTTGGGACTGTCAGGGCTCAGTGGAAGTGCCAGGATCAGCGCCAGGCTCCAGCTGGAGCTCAGCGCTGATCCTGACACTTTTGCTGAGCCCAGAAGAAGCGCCGATCAGCTGGAATGTTGCAGCCTCTCCAGGGTCTTGTGATTTACATTCAGATGCTTGGCCACTGATTCATACTTATGACAGTCACAGTGTCCCAGGGTCATGTGAAGGGACCAAAACCTGCTGCAACCACCCAGCAGACGGGGGGGGGGAATAAAAACCAAACACCCCTCCACCCCACCCTCGTTGCCAATCCTCAACAGAAATGCTCACAAGAATGAAAACCTCGGACAGGAGGAAGAGCGCCGCCGGGCGGGCAGGTGGGTGTCTTGCTCAGCTGTGGCTTGCGGGGGCCCTTTTTTCAGTGCCATTGTAACTTCGAACAGTCACTAAGCGAACTGTTGTAAGTCGAGGACTACCTGTACTTGATCACTTTTTTCCTGTTTTGGGGGGTCATGAAGTTTTTGACCCCTTGCTAGGCGACGGGTGGTCCTCGGATGCTGCCCTATCCTAAAAGTGGTGCAATGGGTGAAAAGGTTGAAAAGCCCTGATCTAGGGCTTCTCTTGCGTGATCTGAAAAAAAAAAATGACAGCCTTTATGAAAAGACCTGCTGGCTCATCGTGGCTAGAGAGTAAACTTGCAGTTGATGCAACTACGTGAAAAGACGCCCGACGGATGGGTTTCTGGGACGTAGGATATACCCCTTACATGCAATTTTATATTAACCCAACATTTGGCTGGGGAGGTCCTTCACCCTTCGGATACAGAAATCTGAGCAGGGGGTTGGACTAGAAGGCCTTCAAGGTCCCTTTTAAGTCTGTTATTCTATTATTCGGTTATTCTTAGGGCACAAGGCTATAACTAAACCTCAGCCTCTTACCGGCATGGGTGTCCACTTGGGTTAGGGGGGGGAAGAAAGACCTCACAGGTGTTGTGGGGAGTTACATCACTTCTTAGGTAGTCCTCACGCTTATGACCAGTCCTCACACTTATGACCGTCGCAGCATTTCCCCCCCCCCAGGGTCACGTGATCAAAATTCAGGCCGGCTTCTGGTAGATTTGCTTAATGGGGAAAACCAGATTCGCTTAATGACCGCATTCACTTAGCATCTATAGCAGTGTTTCTCAACCTTGACAATTTTAAGGCATGTGGACTTCAACTCCCAGAATTCCACAGCCAGCGTTGCTGGCTGTGGAATTCTGGGAGTTGAAGTCCACATGCCTTAAAATTGTCAAGGTTGAGAAACACGGATCTGTAGTGATTTGCTTGACAGCTCTGGCAAAAAAAAAAGGGTGTAAAACTGGGGACGACTTGCTTAACGACCGGCAAGAGACATTCTAGTCCCAAGGAGGGCTGTAAATCGAGGACAACCTGTACCATAGATGAATAGACACAGTGCAGGCAGTCCCCAGCTTATGACCAGCATCAGGACAGGGCCTTCCGTCACGAAGCAAGGCACTCATTGAATCAAGCTGCCCAGAGTCGCCTTCTACTAGGAGAGGTGAGCACCATGGGAATTTAATAAATAAATTGTATTTATTAAACAAGCAAAACGGATCAATTTTACAGGCTTCTTTGTGGCACCGTGACTGAGCAAATGGCAACTGTCCCTGTTCCCGTTGCTCGTTCCCAGCCTCCGCAAAGGCTGGTCGCGTGACCCCCCCTCCCCAGAATGCTGAAACCATCCTAAAGGCATCCCAGTTGCCTGGTGTCCAAATTCTGACCGTGTGACAGTTCTGAACACTGCGGCAGTCGTTAAGTGTGAGGATTGGCTGCCCGTAACTTCTTTCGGTGCCGTTGTAACTTCAACTGGCCACTAAACCAGTGGTTCTCAACCTTTTTCAGGTTGAAACCCCACTTGCACCGCCCATGCGCGGTGCGACCCCGACCCGCGCGCGCGTGCGACGGCCCGAACCGCGCACGGCCGGCGCGTGCGCGACGAAAAAAAACAAAAAACAAAATGGCGGACTGCGGTGTCCGGCGACCCCCGCGAAACGGTCATTCGACCCCAAATGGGGTCGCGACCCATAGGTTGAGAACCGCTGCACTAAATGAATGCTCGTAAGTCAAGGACTGCCACTCCGGGCGCGTAGACTAAACCCACCACTAGAGGGCAACCCCGAGATGCAAACCTTCTGTCTTGCCCCCTGCTGCCCTCTCGTGGCTGCATAGAGTTCTGCAGCTCAGAAGTGGTACCCGGCTCAAACGCCACGGCTGCCATCCCATCCATCATCCCCTGGAGTGACATCTGTTTTCCAGGGCTCAACCTGGCTTGTTAGTCTTTCCTCTGACTAACGTGAGGTGGGGGGGGGCGGGGCCTGACCAGCTTTATCTCTGGGCTTAGAAAGCTCCATTTGCAATCCAGGGAAAGATGATTTATCTAAAAGGTGGCTTGCCTGTTGTCATGGCGACAGCTGGGCCCCTGTTTTAACAATAGAACCCAATGTGAGAATTGCTGCATGTTCCTAAAGAGGTGAATTTTTTTAATTTTTTTCGCTTCGTGTGGAAAAAAATGAAACACGGGGTAGCAGAATATTGCCTAATCTTGACATCTGGAATTCGGGGGGCTCTCGTTTGCACGGGGGGGGGGAACACAAAAACATCTGTGCTGACCTTTTCCACACAATTGCAAAAGAGGCATTTTGGGAGCGTGAACCTTTGCTGCAAAGGAACGGCAGGGCTTAACTTTCTCGGAAGCCTGCAAAAATTAATTTAAATTCACCAGGGCCCCAAGGTTTTCCACAGGGGCATTTTTACCCCATCTATGACTCCAGTTAGAAAAAGATCAGTGTTCCGTTAAATTTGTCTTTCCCCCTTCCTAGTTGCTCTCTTGGCTTTCTCTGTGTTATATTTAAGATTCGTTTCTACGCAGGGAAAAAAAAAAGAAACTTTTGCTTCTTAAAAAATCGCTGGCGCATTTCTGCTGACGCCTGAAATATACATATATTTATATAATTAAAAAATAGCTTAAAAGCCAAACATCCATCTATTCATCCATCCATCTTTCTTTCTTTCCTTCCTTCCTTCCTTTTTTTCTCTCTCCTCCTTCCCTCCCTCCCTCCCTCCCTCCCTTCTTTCTTTCTTTCTTTCTTTCTTTCTTTCTTTCTTTCTTTCTTCCTTTCTTCCTTCCTTCCATCCTCCCTCCCTCCCATCCATCCATCCATCCATCCATCCATCCTTCCTTCCTTTCCCTTCCTTTCTTCATTCTTTCATTCCTTCTTTATTTCTGGCCCACTTTAAACATTTTCAGTCATTTATAATGATTGATTTAGAAAGACTATTAAGTGCTTTTCAGAAACCAAGCTTTCCCCCCCCTATCTATCTTCCAGGAGCAAAATCTGAAATGATTATTTATTATTATTTATTATTTATTAATTGGACTTGTATGCCGCTCCTCTCCGGAGACTCGGAGCGGCTTACAACATATACAAAACATCAAAGAATCTTAAGTCCAATCAAAATATTAAAAATAGACACCCAACACACCCAATTATCTACCTGGAGCGTCTCCCTGCATCACTTCATCATCAGTTTGAGGCTGGCAATTAATTTTGGCCTGCCTCTCTTCCAACTTTTTATCCATTTCCTCCTGGTCTTGGCTAACTGAGCCCTCAGCAAAACTGCAGCGCAGAAATTCTGGGCATATCACAATTTTACATGCTCAGCACGATCTTGCCCATGTTCAGACAACTGTCCTGAATGCAGATAATCCTCAACTTACATCCCTTAGTTTAGCAACCAAACTTACAATGGCATTGGAAAAATGGGATTTATGTCCCTCAACTTATGACTGCTCCCGGCATCCCCACACTAACATGATCAAAATTTAAAGGCAACTGGCAGGTACTTATGACGGTTCCAGCATTTCAGCATTTCTGATCTTCCTGGTCAGCTTTCAACCAGCAAAACCAGTAAGGGAAGCTGGATTCGTTTCAACCACCGCATGTGGTTAAATGGTTTGCTTAATGACCATGGTAAAAAAACCCGGTCATATAACTGTCCACCCAGTTGGTTCCTTCCCCACTTCTTTTGGCTTCCTTGACTGGGTTCAAGGCCTGAGAGGGACAAAGGCTCTTGTGTGTGGCCGACCCTCTGCCTCGCTCTGAATTGACCCATTTCTCTGGGTTAAATCAGACCATTGACTAACCAAGGAGCCTGGCTTTGTGTGTCTGTGTGTGTGTGTGTGTTGGTATTCTTTTGGCAGCAAGCAATGAGGTGGCATTCTCTGCTTGTTTGCTGGATTCCCATCCTGAGTGCTTATGGATAGGATGCTCAGCCTTCCTTCCTTCCTTCCTTCCTTCCTTCCTTCCTTCCTTCCTTCCTTCCTTCCTTCCTTCCTTCCATCCATCCATCATAAATTTCAAGATATCCATCCATCCTAAATTCCAGGCTTTCCTTCCTTCCATCTATCCATCCATCCAACTTCCAGACCATACATCCATCCTAAATTCCAGGCCTTCCTTCCTTCCTTCCTTCCTTCCTTCCTTCCTTCCTTCCTTCCTTCCTTCCTAAATTCTAGGTCTTTCTTTCTTTCTTTCTTTCTTTCTTTCTTTCTTTCTTTCTTTTCTTTCTTTTTCTTCCTTCCTTCCTATCCATCCATCCTAAATTCCAGGCCTGTCTTCCTTCCTTCCTTCCTTCCTTCCTTCCTTCCTTCCTTCCTTCCTTCCTTCCTTCCTAAATTCCAGGCCTGTCTTTTTCTTTCTTTCTTTCTTTCTTTCTTTCTTTCTTTCTTTCTTTCTTTCTTTCTTTCTTTCTTTCTTTCTTTCTTTTTCTTCCTTCCTTCCTTCCTTCCTTCCTTCCTTCCTATCCATCCATCCTAAATTCCAGTCCTGTCTTCCTTCCTTCCTTCCTTCCTTCCTTCCTTCCTTCCTTCCTTCCTTCCTTCCTTCCTTCCTTCCTTCCTTCCTTTAAAGGCAAGCATATCCTGGGGCGACCTCCCCCCGCCCCTTTAGACACTGTGTAGGAGACCCACGTTAACCCCCAACCAGAAGCAACCTGCTTCCAGATGCTGTTTGTCAGAAAAGACACACCCAGATGCCTCCTGATTTCCGCTTCCCCCTTTAAGCTCTCACCAGAGGAGCTGAAAACACCCAACCTCTCCCTGTGTGGCCAATAACATCTCACACTGTGTGGTGCCCTTTCCTTTCCAGCGGAAAGCCATTAACCCTCCAGTCCCTTCTCCACCACCCTTCGCAAGGCCGTATGATACAGCTTGGAATAGATGAATGAAGAGCGCAGATGCTAAATTGCCCTAACTTTCAGCTAACAGCGACTACCTCTGTGTGTGTGTGTGTGTGTGTGTGTGTGTGTGTGTGTGTGTGTGTGTGTGAGGGAAGTAAACTAGGCTCAGAAACAGGCTGTGAGTAAAAGCAAAGGAAAAGAAAAACAGGGAATAATCTCTGCTTTACAACATCCTTCCCTAAGACAACAATACTGAGGTTAATCAGCGTATTTAGGCTTTCCTTTTTCCCCCTTTTTTCTCCATCTTTGGCAGCTTGGAGATGTGTGAACATCAACTCCCAGAATTCCCCATCCAGTATACCGGTTCCAGGAATTTGGGGAGTTGGAATCCAGACAACTTAAAAAAGCTTTCAAGGTGGAGAACCACAGTGAAGACAGAGCAAAGGTGCCCAAACGTGGCGATTTTAAGACCTGTGGGATTTCAACGCCCAGCATTTCCCATCCAGCAGATTGGCTGGGGGATTCTGGGAGTTTAAATGCTACGGGGTTGGCTGGGGGATTCTGGGAGTTGGAAGTCCACCGGTCTTAAAGCTGCCAAGGTTGAGAAACGCTGAGTACAGCATCGTGATGATACAGAAGAATGCAGAATTAACCCCTTTTAAACGAGGTTGACTTGGGTTTTTTTTGGGGGGGCGAGCAGTTTCCTCAAACTTGCATTGACATTAATGAGTTTTGGGGGGGTCTTAGGAAGGATAGCATCCTCCCCCCCAAAAAACCTTGGCACTGTAGGGAGATGTCCTCCAAATGGAAAGGATGGACCAAGTTTCCTTTTTAGCCCTTTTTTCTCTCTCCCCCCCCAAACAGCAAAGGGGGGGTACCTTAAGGTCAGAAACCAACACATGGATGCCAAGAGCAAAACATGCACTCACAACTGAATAGGACCGCAAGCAGTAAATGCCGCAATGTTTTCCACCGTGGGAACTTGAACGTGAGTGGGCTCAAACTCCCAGAATTCCACAGCTGGCGTTCTTTAAGATGCTGGGACTTCCATTCCCAGAATCCCCCAGCCGACATGCTTTAAGATGCTGGGACTGCAATTCCCAGAATCCCCCAGTCACCATGGTTTAAGATGCATGCATTTCAGCTCCCAGAATCCCCTAGCCGGCATGTTTCACAAATGTTTGGGCTTCAACTCCCAGAATCCCCCAGTCACCATGGTTTAAGATGCACGCATTTCAGCTCTCAGAATCCCCTAGCCGGCATGTTTTACAATGTTTGGGCTTCAACTCCCAGAATCCCCCAGTCACCATGGTTTAAGATGCATGCATTTCAGCTCCCAGAATCCCCTAGCCGGCATGTTTCACAAATGTTTGGGCTTCAACTCCCAGAATTCCCCTGCCAGCCGTTGAAGCAGCCCAAACATCTGAAAGCATGCCAGCTGGGGGATTCTGGGAGTCAAAGTCCACCCATTTTCAAGTGACCGACTTTGAAAAACACACTGCCGCAAAGAGTACCACAATGACAATTATTATTATTTTTTTCCTGATAAAAATAAACCCCGCAAGGAGAGCTCAGCCACGCAGCCTCTCCAGAAATCTATTTGCTTTCTTCGATCCTCCGGGACCCCCGGAAGCGAGATTATATCTTCAAAGATCCCTTTGGCTTCTGATCAGCCCTACCCTGTTTTCTTTTCAAGCTGCCTCCCCACCCCGTTCTCCACATCTGGATGCCACCAGCACAAAAATAACCTTTGGCCTTCTCCCCAAGGCCCCCCCTCCCAATTTTTCCTGGGTTGAATCCCCTCCCTTCCCCAGCTCGATTCACAGTTGCAAGGGGACCCCCCCTGGATTAATCAGGGGGAGCCCCCAACTCTTTCAATATATATATATATTTCAGAACCCCGGTGAGGTTCTCTGCAGAACCCAGGCAATAACTCCCCCCCCATAAATAAATAAATAAGCAAATAAATAAAGGTGCAATGCTCAAATCCTTATCCTTATTCTTCTTTTTCTTCTTCTTAGTCCTCTGCGCATCCGGCGGCCTGTCTCCTTTTGTAGGAGATCCAAGGATTAAAGATGGATGCGATTGGTACCCGCGGCCCTTGACCTCTCCAACTCTGGGAAAGATTGAATGAGGAACAAAAAGAACCCCCCCCTGAACTTTGCCCGCCCCCCCAAAAGGAAATGCCTCACTAAAGGACAGATCTTTAGACACATGCTCGAATACATAAGCTTTCAAAAACCTCTCCTGGGTTTGGTCTGCTGTTTTGAGATGCCTTCGTGGGGCGGGCGGGGGGGGGCGTGGGAAAGCAGGAACGAGCTTTCTCGCGCGGAAGGAAAGTTCCGGAGTTTCGGACGGTTCCAGCGGCATCGAAATGTTCGGCACGCGGTGATCCAAAACGAGGCAGTTTGCAAATATCAAAACGTGAAACTCAGGAAGATGGCTTTCCCCGTCTCCCTGCGCCTGGTTAATATATATATAGATATATATATATCTATTTTTGCACTCTGAATTAACTTTTTTTTTTTTTTGCTGGTTTTGAGGCATCCTTGACTCTTCAGCCGCGTCGGCCGAGGTCGCCACTCTTTCTGTAGGAAACCAGAGTTTGATCAAAGTGGCCCCCTTTCCTGCAAAGCGGAAGGTGGCTTTTTTCGGGAGAGTTGTCCTTCCTCACACCGTCCGCATTTCGGTCCACGGTCAATTCTGGAGCCGCCTGGCCTCCTTTTGTGACCTGTCTCTCTCTCTCTCCCCACCCTTGCCGGAAGCTTCGGAGAACGTCGCCGTTGTGCTATCCCCCCAACCCCAAACAGAACAAGGTCGAAGCGTGTGCAAGTTTGCAAAACGAAGGTAGAAAAATAATTCTTTCCCGCAACTAATCTTTTTAAAAGAGTTTGACTCCGATGGGACGAAGGGCAGGAAAAAAAATAAAATAAAAAGGATTTTGGCAGCTCTGTAGCAAAGTTTCATGTCGACTTTGGGGCTAATTCTGCTGATTTTCTGGCCCTGCAAAGGAAGCTAGCTTGCACCCGCTGACTCCCGTCTGGACTTCGACTCCCAGAATGCACCAGGCAGCACAGCCAAAGGAGAGCCAGGGGATTGTGGGAGATGAAGCCCGACAGCCTTGGGAGGCAGCCAGTTGAGGAAGGCTGAAAAACAACATTATTCATATGGCTGCATTTTGGCACCAAAGCGGGCTTGCTGTCAAGCCCAGGTAGTCCTCGACTTACGACCACGAGGGAGACCGTCGTGAAGCGGATTTCGCCCCTCTTTGCGACCTTTCTTGCCACAGTGGTTGTCAAGTGAACAACTGCAGTTGTAATGTTAGTAACACGGTCGTTAAGAGAATCCGGCTTCCCCCATTGACTTTGCTTGTCAAAAAAAAAAGGGGATCATGTGACTCTGGGACGCTCTGACCGTCGTAAATGTGAGTCGGTTGCCCAGCGTCCGAATTTTGATCACGTGACCAACGAGGGTTAAGACTGAAAAACAGTCATAAGTCACTTTTTTTCAGTGTCCGTTGCAACTCTGAACGGTCGCTAAGTGAACGGTTGTAAATCGAGGACTACCGGTATGGACTCGACAGCCCATTTCAGCCAGGTCAATGTACCCAAATCTCTGCTAGTACAATCCAGGGACTCCAAAATTGTGCCTTGAGTATGGACGTCTACATCCTGGCTTAGCTTTAGCAAAGAAGCCACGGATGCTCGACTTCACTCAAACCTGACATTCCAGACATTATTAAAAACCCTGGCCTCTTTTAAAAGCTGGTTGATAGGATGGTGACAGCAACTCATGAAGGTTGCAGAACAGTATTTCTTTCAACTCTGGTCACTTTAAGATGGGTGGGCTTCAACTCCCAGAATTCCCCAGCCAGCCATGCTGGCTGGGGAATTCTGGGAATTGAAGTCCACCCATCTTAAAGTGACTGGAAAAAAAATACCCCTCCAGAGTTAATGCTAATGGTTGCAAAGCGACAAATGAACACATTTTGATTACAGGATTTGTCACACGTTTTGGGGCTAGGCCAGGGGTAGGCCACCTGGGCTCTTTTATGACTCGTGGACTTCAACTCCCAGAATTCCTGAGCCAGCCACGCTGAGGGGAAAGGGAGAGGTTTCCAAGCTGAGCCAGGCTGGCTCAGGAATTCTGGGAGTTGAAGTCCACCAGTCATAAAAGAGCCAAGGTTGCCTACTCCTGGCCTAGGCCTACGCCGCTTTCTGACTGGTGGACTTCAACTCCCAGAATTCCTGAGCCAGCACGGCTCAGCTTGGAAACCTCTCTTTCCCCTCAGCATGGCTGGCTCAGGAATTCTGGGAGTTGAAGTCCACCAGTCAGAAAGCGGCCTAGGCCAGAGGTAGACAACCTTGGCTCTTTTATGACTCGTGGACTTCAATTCCCAGAATTCCTGAGCCAGCATGAGGGAAACCTTGGCCCCCTCATGACTGGTGGACTTCAACTCCCAGAATTTCTGAGCCAGCCTGGCTCAGCTTGGAAACCTCTCCCTTTCCCCTCAGCGTGGCTGGCTCAGGAATTCTGGGAGTTGAAGTCCACGAGTCATAAAAGAGCCAAGGTTGCCTACCTCTGGCCTAGGCTTTCTCCATTCCCCTCTGTTGAGCCAGGCCTAAAATTAAAACAAACATCCAAAGCTTCCCATTCTTATTTCCAACTGTCTTTCCAAAGGGCTGAATAAATGATGCCCTTGGGAATAGTGTAGAAAGCGGGCCACTTTGAAGATGCGTGGACTTCAGTTCCCAGGATTCCTGGCTGGCTGGGGAATTCTGGGAGTTGAAGCCCACCGATCTTAAAATGGCCAAGCTTAGGAAATAGTCAGCTAATCTATTCTTGGCTCCTACACTTAATTTTTTGTTGGGGCGGGGGTGGGGGGGGAGGAAATCCCTCTAAAATAGGAAATCTCGATGGAGACTGATCCAAGTGCAAAGCTGGACATTGTTGTTTTTTTTTTGCTTGCAGATATAGTATGAATTTTCAAATTACCCCTTTAAAAAATAATAATAATCAAAAGGACTTCCTCCTGCAGTCTGAAATGGCCGCCCCCCACCCGGGCTGTTTCTACAAACTAAGTTCTTTCAATCTCATGTCCAGGGGTGTAGTCAAGACTCTACCTCTCCTAGGAGACTGTACTCTCTTTAAAAAAAAAAACACCCCAAAAAACCCAGTCCAGTTGTGGCCAGCTGCAGGGCCCACACACCCTTAATGTAGATGAGGGGTCTTCAAACTTGGCCCTTTTAGGACTTGTGGACTTCAACTCCCAGAATTCCTCAGATAGGCATGCTAGCTGAGGGATTCTGGGAGTTGAAGTCCACAAGTCCTAAAAGGGCCAAGTTTGAAGACCCCTGCTATAGACTTTAAGAGGAGAGGACTTCAACTCCCAGAATTCCTCAGATAGGCACGCTGGCTGAGGGATTCTGGGAGTTGAAGTCCACGAGTCCTCAAAGGGCCCAGTTTGAAGACCCCTGATTGTAGAGGAACCTCAGAAGCTGTGCTGATCCAGGCTGTGAGACGCAGACAGCCTCAGCGCATACTGACCCGAGTTACCACTAGAGGGCAGCAAAATGGTGCAGAAAGATTGCGTCCTTTGCTGCCCCCCTTGTGGGCACTTCCAGACTTGCAGCTCAGAATTGGCTGCTGTGGGACAGGTTGGCCGCCGCTCCGAAAGATATTCGGAGATGCCTTTTCCTCTTCAATTTTCTGAGGGTGGCTCGTGCGTGCCAGCCGGTCTGCTCCCAGCGACAGAGTCCCTCTAACACTTTGAACTGCTGACCAATTGGGCGGCCCTCCCTGTCCTGGGGTCCAGAAGAGATGACCTCCATCTGGACTCCCAGTTCTGACTCTTGATTCGCAGCTGGGGTGTGTGTGTGGGTGTGTGTGTGTCAAGGAAAAATGCCTTTCTTTCGTGTCCGAGGTTCCTCTTAAACCCCAAAAGCGGTGGGCCGTCTCCCCTCCCAACGGACCTTACGTTTTATGCCGGTCATTGCTTCCTCGCAGAGACTCCTGAGAATTTTTGTTTGGCCAGGATGCTGAGCTTCTGGTCCAAACCAACCCTGTATCCCGCGGTCCTTTGAGAAGGGTAGAATGACCGCCAACCAACTTGAGGTCTGGGCCTTTATCATTTGGGACGCTAACCAGTCTCGCCTATTTAACGGAATAAGAAAAGATTGC
The DNA here is from genome assembly GCA_034064705.1 of Bothrops alternatus. Lineage (NCBI taxonomy): Eukaryota > Metazoa > Chordata > Lepidosauria > Squamata > Viperidae > Bothrops > Bothrops alternatus. The sequence goes on along the minus strand of JARGCV010000801.1, from coordinate 164,935 downwards.
TTTTTTTTCTCTCTCTCTCTCTCTGAAAGGGGAGATTGTTGATAGGACAAATCAGTGAAAATGAGATTTCTATGCCAATTTAGCGCTGGCTCTCGAAAGCGGGCCTCGGGAGAGGTCAGAAAAGTCAAGATGGCGGCTGCACCAGCAAAGCCACTTCCTTTTTCTGTGTGTTGCTGGAGAGTAAGGCTTTGACGGGGCCATTAGAGTCGCCATCTTGACTTTTTCAGGCCCTTTTGTGGATGCCCTCGGCATGGGGCATCTCCCTTTCAATTCTCTAACCTTGGCTTGGGCAAGAAATCCAGATTCAAAGGGTCCCAATGTGGGCACCGCTGCGTCTTTTCTGGCCCTTGTTTTTTTTGTGTTCCTCCCAAAAGACAAGATGCAGCGAGGCTACGGTTGCTCCTATCGGCTCCTGGTAATGAGAATCCACTTTACTTGGCCTCGTTTATTCTCGTCGCAGACGGGTTAGACTGCGCCAACGCTGGCTTTGGAAAAGAGGCAGTTGGCGTCATGGGCACCAGTTGTTTCGTGGAAGTTGTGAGTCACACGAGGGGCGCTTGAAGAGGGCAGCCAACTCTCCTTTGGGCAAGGCTTTGGGTGTAATAAGTAGACGTCCCACGGTGGGTCAGATGTTTTCCCTTGTCTCCAGATCCTGAGGCATCTGGGCAGAGCTTGACTTTCAGAGTTTAGTTGGGAAAGAGTTCCTGTAGGTTCTTCGAAGGCCAGATTGGATGCCCTCAAGTCTTTCCCCGAAAAGGGCTCTTCAAAAAAGGGTGAATTTAGAGCGAAAGCTTCCGTTTGAAACTTCTAAACCAGCTCCACCGGGCAAGATCTACTACTCCCGAGTAGTAGCTACCACCTTCCAGAAGTCAGCTTCACCATCCCTGATAGCCAGCTGGGTTTTTTTTTTTTTTGCAAGCTTCTCCTGGTGAGACCGAACCAGCATCTGAGTTTCAAGCTCATGTTCTTCAAACAATCACAACAAAGCTGTAAAAATAAACAGGAAAGGAGCTGTTCCACCCTCCTGATTGCGGATATTTCCAAAAGGTTGGACTAGAAGACCTCCAAGGTCCCTTCCAACTCTGCTATTCCGTCGGCAGAAACCAGCAACCCGCTAAGCTTTGTCCAGAGGACATTTACAGAGGAAAGAAAGAAAGAAAGAAAGAAAGAAAGAAAGAAAGAAAGAAAGAAAGAAAGAAAGAAAGAAAGAAAGAAAGAAGGAAGGAAAGAAAGAAAGAGGGAGGGAGGGAGGAAGGAAGGAAAGGAAAGAAAAAGAAAGGAAGAAAGAAAGAAAGAAAGAAAGAGAGAGAGAGAGAGGGAGGAAAGAAGAAAGAAAGAAGGAAAGAAAGAAAGAAAGAAAGAAAGAGGGAGGGAGGGAGAAAAGAAGAAAGAAAGAAAGAGGGAGGGAGGGAGGAAAGAAGAAAGAAAGAAAGAAAGAAGAAAGAAAGGGGGAGGGAGGGAGGAAAGAAGAAAGAAAGAAAGAAGGAAAGAAACAAAGAAAGAAAGAAAGAAAGAAGAAAGAAAGAAAGAGGGAGGGAGGAAAGAAAGAAAGAAGAAAGGAAGAAAGAAAGAGGGAGGGAGGAAAGAAGAAAGAAAGAAAGAAAGAAAGAAAGAGGGAGGAAAGAAGAAAGAAAGAAAGAAGAAAGAAAGAAAGGAGGGAGGGAGGGAGGGAGGAAAGAAGAAAGAAGAAAGAAAGGAAGGAAGGAAGGAAGGAAGGAAGGAAGGAAGGAAGGAAGGAAGGAAAGAAGTAAGTTGGTGGATCTTGGGTCTCTTTACAAAGCCAGCCTTACTCAAGAGAAAGGTCTACATCCAAGTAGACCATTTTTCTAACACCCCCCCTCCTCCAGCTCTTGTCTCAAATTTCAGGGGTTCCATGCTGGAGCTGCCATCCAGGAGAGGAACCCATTTATTCCAGTCTATCAGAAAAGAGGAGTGACTGATAGCAAAGACAAAGGCCACCCGGACGCTGACAAAATGCTCTTTTTTTTTTTAAACACCCTGGACAGGATGAGGATGAAGCATCCTGGCTCGAAAGAGGAGAAGAGCGCATGTGTGAACGTTCACTTCGGAGATGGAAAAATACGGATTCCGTTACGCCGTCGTCCACAAGACATTTCCAGGCTGCGGAGAACGCTATTCTACCTATCCAGGTGTTTTGGGTGGAGAAATTCTGCTTCATGCTGCTTTAGCCTTTCCACAAAACAACCTCCCCCCAAAAAAGCGCGACAGTGTTAGATCTGGGTTCCTTTACATCGTAGAAGAAACTCACCCATCCTTAAATCTTTTTTTTTTCCCCAAAAAAAATAATCCAAAATAAATGCCGGTTGGAAAAAACAAAAAGCAAGCAAGAGGACAGAGGCCCTCGGCGGCTGAGTTTTGCGTTCTTGGGTAGCGGGAAACCACGGCTCCATCCAAGGCCGGAGGGCCCAGCGAGGAACTACAAAACCTCTTTTTTCGGCACGATCTTCGGCCTTCCTGCACAAAGTCACCCTCGATTTAGATGAGAGAGCGAGAGAGGGGACAACGAAAACGACGCAGCCGACGAAAGCAGATGGCGGCCCAGCTGCCCCTGGGAGAAAAGCAAAGCGAGCGGAATTAAGGGAGACGGGAGGATGTTTCTCCTGCACGGTCTGGGTAGCACCAACGTCTCTGATGTTCCTCGGCTCCTCCGCCCGTCTCTTCCGGAACTCAAGACCTGCTCCAAAATGAGGTGGCCTCAGCTGGGCTTAGGTGGCCTGCCAAGGTTGCTGGTTCAGAGCCACTGAAGAGGGCGAGGCTGTCGGTTGGGAATCCCGGACAGTCTGTCAAAACGGAAGATGTACGGAAGGCGTACGCGACGGTCGGTCGGGCTGTCCCTCGCCAAGGTTAGCAACCGGATTCCACCTTAATGTGTAAAATCTTTGAGAAGCCTGGCCTTTTCTTCAACGCCTGGAGGAGGAGGAGGAGGAGGAGGAGGAGGAGGAGGAGGAGGAGGAGGAGGAGGAGGAGGAGGAGGAGGAGGAGGAGGAGGAGGAGGAGGAGGAGGAAGAGAAAGGAGGAAGACGTCAGGGAATGGTCTATGGCAGACATGTCAAACACAAGGCCCGTGTAGTGGTTTCATGTGGCCCGCGAAGCCATCCTGGAAACAGCGAGGAACCAGCCCCTGCTGCGTCAGCCCCATCCCCTGGGTGAATGCTGGGGAGGGGTCCCCCTTTGTGAGGAATGAAGAAATGGACCATGCCTTGGGGCTTGCCCTGTTCCCCCCCCCCTTCTGCCAGAGACCCTCAGATCTGTCCCACTCCTGCCCAGGCCCCCCCAGGCCCCCTTGACGCGAACGATGTAAAGCTGGCCACGCGCACCCAATAGGCCACACCCACTCCATCCACGCCCACCCAGTAGGCCGCACCCACCCTGGCCACACCCACCTGCCCCCCCCAGGCAACCGCAATGCTGATGCGGCCCTCAATGAAATTGAGTTTGATATCCCTGGAATAGAATAATGATAAGATAGAATAGAATAGAAATAACAATAGGAAAGAATGAATAGAAGAGAATAATGATAGAATAGAATAGAAATTTAGAATAGAATAGGAAAATAGAATAGAATGACAAGAATAGAATAGAATAATGATAACATAGAATAGAATAGAATAGAAATAACAATAAGAATGAATAGAATAGAATACTCTACTCCTTGTAATTCTATTCTATTCTATTCTATTCTATTCTATTCTATTCTATTCTATTCTACTCTAATTCTGTATTTCTATTCTATTCTGTTCTATCCTGTTCATTATTCTATTCTATTCTGTTCTGTTCTGTTCTATTCTATTCTATTCTGTAATTCTATTCTATTCTATTCTATTCTATTCTATTCTATTCTATTCTATTCTATTCTATTCTATTCTATTCTATTCCATTCTATTCCTTATTCTATTATATTCCATTTTCTATTCTGTTTTCTATTCCATTTTCTATTCTATTCTATTCTATTCTATTCTAATTCTGTATTTCTATTCTATTCTATTCTAATTCTGTATTTCTATTCTATTCTATTCTATTCCATTCCATTCTATTCTATTCTAATTTTGTATTTCTATTCTATTCTGTTCTATTCTATTCTATTCTATTCTATTCTATTCTATTCTATTCTATTCTATTCTATTCTATTCTATTCTATTCTATTCTATTCTATTTTATTCTATTCTATTCTATTCCATTCCATTCCATTCCATTCCATTCCATTCCATTCCATTCTAACATTATTCTGTTCTGTTCTATTCTATGATTCCATTCCATTATCTGGACCAAAACCATCTCACCTCTAAGCTGACTTGAGTAGTTGGGGGCATCCATGGTGGGGTTAAGGAGGTAAAGATGGTCTCCATGCCCCAGACATGTAGGATGAGTGGAAATCTGGGGTGTGAACTATGGGGTCCTTGATGCTCTCTCAGCATTCCAGAGGAGGCTTCACCAGATCACTGAGCTTGGTAGTTTTCTGGCAGACGTTTCATCACCCAACTAGGTAACATTATCAGTGCTGGAAAGGGTTGGGGTTTGCAGAGTGGAGGAGGAGGAGGAGGAGGAGGAGGAGCATGACAACTGTGGGGTCCTTGATGCTCTGTGAGCTTTGTAGTTTTATATTGCAGCTGTTTCATTAGTAAACTAGATAACCTCACCAATGCACAGAGCCCTGATGCTATCACCTAGGTGGGTGATGAAACGTTTGCAAGAAAACTTACCAAGCTCAGTGATCTGGAGAAGCCTCCTTTGGAACACAGCAGCAGCTGGAAATACAACATCTGTCTTCAGTCTCTGCACTCCGAGTGTTTCTCTTCTCAGCCTCCTCTGGCCTCTTTTCCACACAGCTCCATCCCTTGGCACTACCCAGGTTTCTAGTCCCTGCCGCTCAAGGGCTGCAGGCCTGTGAAAAATGCACCCGCCATTCCCATCAATAATCCGCCAATGGAGGAATCCCTTTACCTGGAGTTTGTTGATCATTTCATCAAACATTTTCTTGGCCTCCGAACTATTTGGTTCCTTAAAGTAATCGGCAATCCCCACTTGGACCACAATGGATTTCAGGTTCCGGCAAACACCTCAAAGGAGAGAGAACTTGCTTTGATATTGGGGGACACCAAGGGCGAAAAAGTCAAGATGGCATAGTTGTGCCCCAATGTACGACCTTTTTTGCCCCCGTTCTTAAAGGAGCTTAAATGTTGTTAAATGAATCGTGAGGTTGCTAAGTGAATCTGGCTGCCCCTGTTGCCTTTGCTTGTGGGAAGCAGGCTGGGAAGGTGACAGATGACGATCACAGGATCCCAGGCCAGCGAAGACATCATAAATATGGGCCAGTTGTCAAGCCTACGAATTTTGGCTATGAGACCGTGGGGATGCTTCCACGGTCGTAAGTCTGAAAACTGGTCACAAATCTTTTTTTTCAGTGCTGTTGTAAGTTCGAATGGCCACTAAACGAATGATTATAAGTCAAGGACTACCTATATGTCTATGTCTGTCTATCTAGAAAGACTCTAGAAAGAGGGCAGAGAAGAGCAACGAAGAGGATCAGGGGACTGGAGGCTAAAACATGTAAGGAACAGTTGCTGGAATTGGGGATGTCCAGTTTAATGAAGAGAAAGACGGGGGGGGGGGACAGGATAGCAGTCTTCCAGTATCTCAGGGGCTGCCCCAAAGAAGAGGCAGTCAAGCTATTCTCCAAAGCGCCTGAAGAAGGCAGGACAAGAAGCAACGGATGGAAACTGACCAAGGAGAGAAGCAACCTGGAACTAAGGAGAAACTTCCTGACCGTTAGAACAATTAACCAGTGGAACCACCTGCCTCCAGAAGCGGTGAATGCTCCAACACTGGAAGTTTTTAAGAAGAGACTGGAGAGCCATTTGTCCGGAATGATATAGGGTTTCCTGCCTGAGCAGGGGGTTGGACTAGATGACCTCCAAGGTCCCTTCCAACTTTATTATTATTATTATTATTATTATTATTATTATTATTATTATTATTATTATCTATCCTATCTCTCATCTCATCTCTCTCTCCCTCTCTCTCTCTATTTATCATATCTATCTTCTATCTATCTATCTGTCTGTCTGTCTCTTCTCTCTCTCATCTCTCTCTCTCTCTCTCTCTCTCTATCTATCCATCTATCTATCTCTTCTCTCTCTCTCTCTATCTATCTATCTATCTCTTCTCTCTATCTGTCTATGTCTCTCTCTCTCTATCTATCTATCTTATATCTCTCTCATCTCTCTTTCATTTGTCTGTCTGTCTGTCTGTCTATCTATCTATCTATCATCTCTATCTCTTCTATCTTTCTTCTATCTCTCTTCTATCTCTCTTCTCCTATCTATCTATCTATCTATCTATCTATCTATCTATCTATCTATCTATCTATTTCTATTTATCTATCACATTTCTTTCCTCTCTCTCTCTCATCTCTCTTTCTCTCTCATCTCTCTTTCTCTCTTTCTCTCTTTCTATCTATCTATCTATCTATCTATCTATCTATCTATCTATCTATCTATCTATCTATCTATCTATCTATCTATCTATCTATCTATCTCACAGTGAGCCGCTTAAGGACCACAGGCAAAAGGTTGTAAAACTGGGCACGACTCACTTAATGACTGCATTGCTTAAGGACAGAACTTTCAGTGCCAATTGTGGTCATAAGTTGACGACAACCATTCATTCTTTGTGCTGACAAGAGCTGCTATTTCTGGTTCTGGCTGCTTCATTCCCAGCAGGTCAGTTTCTCCAAGGTCTCTCAAAATGGAAAATAAAGGATGTTCTTTTACTTAATTAATGGGGCTGCCGGTTTTTAATTACCACATCAATCAACAGTGTGTATCAATCCATAGACAAAAGATTTCATAGCAGATTTTATCAGCTTCTTTGGACTGAACAGGCAGAGTCCTTCGGTTTTAAGGAGGATGGGCTGCTGGGCACTTTTACAGGAGTAATTTCATTTAATTAGCTTTGTTATGGCTATCCCTTCCACTCGACTTTAGCCGCCTTACACAAATCCCCCAAACAATGAAACAATGAAAAAAACAACAACCACATAAACTGCCAGCTCAGATAAAAACACCAAGAACAATAAAAGGCAGCACAGCAGAACATAAAATAAAATGCTGAAAGCACTTGTGTAAATATTTCTTGACTTAACAACAGTTCATTTAGTGGCTGTTCAAAGTTGCAAGGGCACTAAAAAAAAGTGACTTACAACTCTCTTTCACACTTACAGCTGTGGCAGCATCCCCAGGATCAAAATGTAGACGCTTGACCGGGGGTCACGTCATTCCCTTTTGTGACCTTCTGATTCACTTAACAGCCACTTAACAACTGTCGTAGAAAGAAAGGTCGTAAAACGGGGCGGGGGGGGGGAAAGCCTCACTTAGCATCCTCTTGCTGAGCAAGAGAAATTTTGGACGCCGTTGCGGGTGTACGGTAGGTCAAGAATGACCTCTAGTCCTTGTCATGTGACTGTAACGGAGCCTGCTTCTTCTTAACAGACGTATGTCGTGATGGTCATAAAATGAGTCAGTCACATGACCAACCGTTGTGTGGGGGGTTGTTTTTTTTTGCACCGGTTGTTAAGCAAATGTAGGGGTCATCAATGGGAACCGGGTCCCTCGCCACAGATGTCATTTTTTTGCCCCCAAATGGGAGTCAGTGCTGCTTTTCTGCCAAAACACAGTCCCACAACTGTGGGATGCTGCAAAACAACTGTTCATGCGGCCATGTTGCGAAGCCTCACATGGGCATGGTGTGTGTGTGTGTGTGTGTGTGTGTGTGTGTGTGTGTGTGTGTAATGGAGGGCTGACCATCCTCATTTTGGATCTGGCTGCTAAATCCGCTTTTTTCAGATAGTTTGTATAATTGTGAAGGGTCACTAAATGGCCGGTTGTAAATCAGGGACTGCCTGTATCTGGGCTTCCCTATCCAGGTGACCTCTTAGACCAGCGGTTCTCAACCTGTGGGTCGAACGACCATTTCACGGGGGTCGCCAAACACCGCAGTCCGCCATTTTTTTTTGGGGTCGGCCATTTTTTTTTTGGTCCGTCATTTTTTTCCCCTTTGCGATGCGGGCGGTTGCGCCGCGCATGCACGATGCGGGCCCGCCATTTTTCTTTGGTTGGCCATTTTTTTAAATTTTTTTTTTGGTCCGCCATTTTTTCCCCCTTTGCGATGTGGGCCGTCGTGCTGCGCATGCGCGATGTGGGCCCGCCATTTTTTTTTTCCGTTGGCCATTTTTTTAAAAAAAAATTTTTGGTCCGCCATTTTTTTCCCCTTTGCGATGCGGGCCGTTGCGCTGCGCATGCGAGATGCACCCGTCGCGCCGCACATGCGCGATGCGCCCATTGCGCCACGCATGCGCGATGCAGGCCGGGGTCGCGCCGTGCTTGTGCAGCGCAGGCCGGGGTTGAGCCCCGGAAAAGGTTGAGAACCGCTGCTCTAGACTGAAAGGACACACTAACCCGGGAGTCCAACCTTGACCACTTTAAGACCTGTGGACTTCAACAGCGTGGCTGGCTGGGGGATTCTGGGAGTTGAAGTCCGCAGGTCTTCAAGCGGCCCACATTGGACACGCCTGGGCTGGTTGTTTGCCGCCACCTAGCGGCCTGGCCCAGATTTACGTACTCTGCTTTTTGCAGCCATCAGGCAGAAATGAAAGTCGCCCCCTCCCTCCTTCCAGCCCCCCCACCTTCCTGAGCATCCACTCACTGTTGAAGTGCAGTAAGGCTTTGGGGGTCACCGGGGTGGACGTGAGGACCAGCATCTCCAGGCCTTTCAAGCCTTCCCGACACACCTCGGCCGCCACCTCTTGGTTGACCTCCGTCACGTGGTCCAGCTCCAGCACCTGAAGACGCATGCAGTTCCGGGCTGATAGGAGAGAAAAAACATCGGAGAGTCAGGCCGGCCATGGTGCTTGCACACGGGGGGGGGGTCAAGAGGCCACGGTCCTTGCGCACCAGGGGGGTCAAGAGGCCACGGTCCTTGCACACCAGGGGGGTCAAAGAGGCCACAGTTCTTGCACACTACAATAGTCAAGAGGCCACGGTCCTTGCACACCAGGGGGGTCAACAGGCCACAGTCCTTACACACCAGGGTGGTTAAGAGGCCATAGTACTTGCACACCAGGAGGGTCAAGAGGCCATGCTCCTTGCAAACCAGGGTAGTCACGATGCTATATTTAAGATGGGTGGACTTCGACTCCCAGAATTCCCCAGCCAGCATTGCTGACTGGGGAATTCTGGGAGTTGAAGTCCACAAGTCTTAAAATGGCCGAGTTTGGACATCCCTGCCTTAAACCACATTCAGTCTGAAGACATGGGAAAAGCACCTTCCGTGTCTCTTTTCCTTCCTTCTTCCTGGGCCAAAAAAGGCCCCAAACCTGGACTCACCTAAGGAAGCCAGTCCCTGCAGGCCGCAGCCGGCTCCTCCGACGCCCAGTGCTCTCAAGTGTGGCCAGCAACGGCCAATCATCTGCAGACAGCGGTTGCTAAACCTGGTGGGTTGCTGGCTGGAAAACATGTTTGAAAGGAGAGAGACAAGAAGCTAATCGTGAATATCACGTCATGGAGATACACATTAGGCCAGGGGTGGGCAACCTGGGCTCTTTTATGACTCGTGGACTTCAACTCCCAGAATTCCTGAGCCAGCCATGCTGAGGGGAAAGGGAGAGGTTTCCAAGCTGAGCCAGGCTGGCTCAGGAATTCTGGGAGTTGAAGTCCACGAGTTGTAAAGCGGCCTAGGCCTAGGCCAGAGGTAGGCAACCTTGGCTCTTTTATGACGCGTGGACTTCAACTCCCAGAATTCCCGAGCCAGAACGGCTCAGCTTAGAAACCTCTCCCTTTCCCCTCAGCGTGGCTGGCCCAGGAATTCTGGGAGTTGAAGTCCACCAGTCATAAAAGAGCCAAGGTTCCCCACCCCTACATTAGGAAGAGAACCTGGTCAACGGAGCTGGTTGGAGCATCTTCATAGCCTGAGCGCCAGAGAGCAGGGAGTGGTGTGGGAGGGGGTGTCAAAAAAGAGAAAGCAGACATGGGTGGTGGTGGTGGTGGTCCTCTTACCATGGATGAAGAGGTGCCACCTGAAGAGAGATGATATCTCGGCAACCTGCTCCCAAGGCCCAGATGACTTCGTGGCCCACAGGATCGGTGGAGCTCCTGGACAGGGAAAATAGAAGACAGCAAAAGATTAATTCTTCTGGAAAACTGGCACGGATTAGGGAAAGAGACCCACAGATGGGCCTGGGACAGGAGCTGCGTGTGGGAACAAGTGCTCCTATCTGTTTATATATATATTTTTCTAAAAAATAAATAAACCACAAAACGAGAGCAAAGCTTGAGAGAATTGATCTGCAACTTAATTTTGTGGGTCAGCAGTTGCTGGATCTGTATGTTCTCAGAGGTAGGCTGCACTTGTTTCTCAACAATGGAAACTCCTTAATTGCGCAAAATATGGACAGACTTCATCACAGTTTCAACTGAGAAACGACGAGCGTCCTGGACTGAGCTACATCCCCTAAAACACTAGAGAATCCCTGGATGCCTGACACTCAGACGACTCAGCCATCAACGGGCACGTAGAGATAAACAACGTTTGCACACTGTTCCAAAGAGAACAGGAAAAAGCTAAAAGGGAAACGAAAAGATGACACCACTTTCTTGACAGCAATCAACACCCAGACTAGACCAACAACCAAGTCATTAACAACCCCCCCCCGTCAAGAAACTTCCAACTCAGACCAACAATCCAGCAGTAAACAACAGTCTAACTGAGGAACCACCAAGAATTCTCCCACCAATATTGACAAGGAAAAGCCACTTGATTATAAACAGAGAGCACGCCCCAATCTTTGTAGCACTGATGATGTTACCTAGTTGGGTAATGAAACGTCTGCAAGGAAACAACCAAGCTCAGAGAGTACCAAGGACCCCACAGTCGTCGTCGTCGTGGTCCTCCTCCTCCTCCTCCTCCTCCTCCTCCTTCCCCTCCACTCTGCAAAACCCTCCCTTCCAGCACTGACGATGTTACCTAGCTGGGTAATGCAACATCTGCAAGAAAATAATCAAACTCAGAGAGCACCCAGGACCCCATTTACACTTGACCACCATCCCATGATAGGGCAAGACAAAGGATTGCTCTCCATCATAGATTTGGGGGTACACAAATCAGTAATCCCCCGCCCATCCAATAGGAAGTGCCTTGCATATTCCTGCATGATGAAAGAGGCCACATAGATGACAACAAGCCTAAATGAAAACTGAATTAAAACTTTCTCAAAGGGGGGATTTTAGCGGGAAGATGCCGGCTCCCGTTATGAGATTGGGACGCCTCGTTCATCTTCGGTCCCTTTCCCTCCCTAACACGGTAAGCATTATAAATCCCCACACACACCCCATGAGCCTCAGAGGTGGCAAATCAACCAATTAATAAAAATAACCCTTTATAAAAGCTAGCTTGGCTTTTGGCATGACCCAGTTCCACGCTAGAGAAGAGCCTAAAAATAAACAAGCATGAATTATCTGGAAAAGTCCCTCTGCCTCTCCCGCAGTGGCCTGCCAAGGCTCCCGGATTGTTTCGTGTGGCCTTAATTAAAGGGATGAGTCATCCTGGCAGATTAGAAGGCTGCCAAACTGTGCAGGTACACCTGACTGTCCAGAGTGAAAAAAAGAGGAAAGAAAGGGAAGGAGTGGAGGATGGGATATTTGCCCCCGGAAGGACCACTGATCTAATGCAAGCCCTTGCCCCAAGCCAGACCGTTGAGATTAAATTTAATACTAAATATTAAATATTATTAAATATAGGGTTTTCAGACTTGGCCCTTTTATGGCTTGTGGACTTCAACTCCCAGAATTCCTCAGCCAGTGTGCCTGGCTGAGGAATTCTGGGAGTTGAAGTCCACTCCTCTTAAAGTCTATATCAGGGGTCTTCAAACTTGGCCCTTTGATGGCTTGTGGACTTCAACTCCCAGAATTCCTCAGCCAGGCACATGACTGGCTAGAGTGTCTCTAGAGCAGGTTACCCACGTGATGCCCTCTTAGATACCAACCATGAATTAATCTCCAGGCTGGCTGAGTAAGGATGGCAAGAACTGAGATGCCAACCCAGCAGATGTCTCAAGTAGTGTGTGTGTGTGTGTGTGTTTTGTCTGTTTGCTTTTGCACAATCTGCTCTGGAAAATTCTGCAGTGGAGAAATTGTTCCCATCTCTCCTCCCTTCTGCCAGCCCTGTGTCCCCAGCACCTTCTATTCTTAGAAGCAGTGTCATGTCTGAATGCCACCTCGAGCCCTTGACAAGCATCTTGTTGTCTCTGCCGCGAATTTCCTTCGGCAGAAGCACAGCAAATGACTCAGAGGCGTTGCAAGCAGGCAACGAGGCAATTAAAGTAATCTCCCACGCCTGCATCACGGAGGGAAAAGGATGTCCTGAATCGGATCGAACCTCAATATTGGGTGCGACTAGAGCACAGGTAGTCCTCGATTTATGACCGTAATTCAGCCCAGAGTTGACACTGCGACCGGCGTAAATACGTCCCTTGCCACGTGTCTGAATGTTGATGGTGTGATTGTGGAGATAGTCGTAAGTGTGAGGATTGCTCATAAAAACAGGCAGAAACTTCAGCAGCACTGTTATGGCTGCCATCTTAATTTTTTTTCACTGTGCCCTATAGATATTCCTGCCAAATAATAATAATAAATAATAATCAAGTGCCTAGAAATAACAGGAGTCAGTAGAAACATCAGAAAATTTGTGCGAAGATCGATGGCACAATGGAAGACACAGTTGCAGATCAATGGTGAGAGACTGGGAGAGGTTAATATCAAGAAAGGAATATTTCAAGGAGATTCATTATCACCACTACTATTTGTTATTGCCCTGTTTCCTCTGTCAACAATACTGAATAACTCAGGACATGGCTATCAAACATCAAAAACATCTGCCAGACTATCCCACCTCCTTTACATGGATGATCTGAAGCTGTATGGAAAAACATCATCTGAAATAGAATCACTGCTCAACACTGTCCGTATATAGAGCCAAGATATTGCAGTGGAGTTTGGCTTGGACAAGTGTGCCACACTTACTATCAAACAAGGAAAAATAGTGAAAACTGAAGGAATCAAGATGCCCCACGAAAATAACAGTAAGAGTCTGGATGAGGAAGATTAGTACAAATACTTGGGTATCCTTCAAGCTGACAACATCAAGCACACTGAAGTCAAGAAAAAGATTAGAGGTGAATACATCAAGAGAGTGAAGAAGATCTTAGAGTCCAAACTCTATGGAGGAAATACCATAAAGGTATTCAACACCTGGGCCATTCCAGTCATTAGATACACAGCTGGAATAGTGGATTGGACTCAAGCAGAACTAAAAGCAATGGATAGGAAGACCAGAGAAATAATGACAATGAATCATGCCCTTCATCCACGCAGTGACATGGACCGGCTTTATCTACCAAGGCAAATAGGTGGGTGTGGAATGCTGCAAGTACATCAGATGGTTGAAGAAGAAGAAAAAATGGCTTTGGAAGAATATCTGAAGGACAAGGATGAAGATGCACTGAAATTAGTATATCAGGAAGGCTTACTGGCTACTGGAGAGACCAAACTGGCCTACAAGAAAGACCAAATGAAGAACAGAATAGAGCAGCGGTTCTCAACCTGTGGGTCTCGACCCCATTTGGGGTCGAACGACCATTTCACAGGAGTCGCCAAACAACGGAGTCCGCCATTTTTTTTTTGGTCGGCCATTTTTTTTTGGATTGGCCATTTTTTCCCCTTTGCGATGCGGGCCGTTGCGCCGCGCATGCGCGATGCGGGCCCGCCATTTTTTTTTAATTTTGGTCGGCCATTTTTTTTGGGGTTGGCCATTTTTTCCCCCTTTGCGATGTGGGCTGTCGCGCCGCGCATGCGCGATGCGGGCCCGCCATTTTTTTTGGGTCGGCCATTTTTTTTTGGGTCGGCCATTTTTTTCCCCTTTGCGATGCGGGCCGTTGCACCGCGCATGCACGATGGGGGCCCGGCATTTTTTTAAAATTTTGGTCGGCCATTTTTTTTTTGGTCGGCCATTTTTTCCCCTTTGCGATGCCGGCCGTTGCGCCGCGCATGTGCAATGCGGGCCGGGGTCGCGCCGCGCATGCGCGATGCAGACTGGGGTCGAACCCCGGAAAAGGTTGAGAACCGCTGGAATAGAGGCATGGGAAGGCAAAGCACCACACGGCCAGTACATTAAAAAAAAAAAAAAAGCTGGGAAAGCAGATAATAACAAGACCTGGCAATGGCTGAGCCCTTTTCTTTTCCCAAAAATGCAAAACTGTCCAGGATGGGGTGTGTGTGTGTGTGTGTGGTCCAGAGCAGACTCCAAAACGCTGATTATTATTATTTTTTTTACAAAGTTCAGCCATCAGCCCCGTAAAGGACCCCCCAAAACAGACAAAGATCAAAAATATGAAAAAATACAGGCTAGTCCTTGACTTATAGCTGTTACAACAGCAATGAAGAGGGGAAAAAAAAACAGACTTAGGACCATTTTTCACACTTGTGACCGTCGCAGCATCCCCAAGGTCACGTGGTCCAAATCCAGATTTTTGACCAAATCCTATTGGTGACGGGTGCAGTGTCCCGGGGTCAGGTGATCCCAGAACGGCCGCGGTGGGGAAGCCAGGCTTATTCAACCCCTGTGTTACTCATTTAACCGCTGCAGCAATAAGGGCTGTAAAAGGGGGGGCCAAAGTCCCTTCACAAATGTCTTGTTTAGCAGCAGGAATTTTGGTCTCTTTCGGGTCGTAAGCTGAGGACTTTACCTGCAGACATCACGCTGGAGGGCAGCGTTTTCAAGAAGAAATTGGATAATTGCCATGTGTCTGAAATGGCATAGGGTTTCCTGCCTGAGTAGGGGGTTGGACTAGATGACCTCCACGCTCCCTTTCCACTCTGTTGTTCTGTTATCCTTCCTTCCTTCCTTCCTTCCTTCCTTCCTTCCTTCCTTCCTTCCTTCCTTCCTTCCTTCCTTCCTCCCTCCCTCCCTCCCTCCCTCCCTCCCTTCCTTCTCCAACACTGGAAGTTTTTAAGAAGAGACCAGACAGCCATTTGTCTGAAATGGCATAGGGTTTCCTGCCTGAGCAGGGGGTTGGATTAGATGACCTCCACGCTCCATTCCCACTCTGTTATTCTGTTATCCTTGCTTGCTTGCTTGCTTGCTTGCTTGCTTGCTTGCTTGCTTGCTTGCTTGCTTCCTTCCTTCCTTCCTTCCTTGCTTGCTTGCTTGCTTGCTTGCTTCCTTCCTTCCTTCCTTCCTCCCTCCCTCCCTCCCTCCCTCCCTCCCTTCCTTCTCCAACACTGGAAGTTTTTAAGAAGAGACCGGACAGCCATTTGTCTGAAATGGCATAGGGTTTCCTGCCTGAGCAAGGGGTTGGACTAGATGACCTCCACGCTCCCTTCCCACTCTGTTATCCTTTGATTCTATATTTTGAGAGCTGCTCCCCCTCCCTTCCCCCCCACTTCCTAAACCGTCTGAGGGATTGAATCCAGCTGGGCTTATTATTACAAGATGTCTCCCTCCAAAGCTGACAGCACAACAGCCCGTCGTCGCAACCCACGGGAGCGCTTGACTCCTTGGCAATGCCAACTGTGCCAGGAACGGAGCCCTGCGGAGGGAGCCCGGGAGGCGGGGGTGCCGCCACCCCAATCTTTTGTTCTCTTGCTGCTTCTCCAGTCCCGACGGAGAGAGAGGAAAGGCTGTGATTATTTCACGCAGCCTGTCTCTTCTCCGCACGGTGCCAAGGACTGTCTGGGTGGCATGGCTGCCAACTCCGCCATGGATCTCCCTGGGATTCAAATCCGTCTCCTGGGAGTGTTGCTTCAGATCTGCCACACTGGAAACAGGACTGGCGGGGTGGGTGCTCCTCCTGTCCCCAAAGAAGAGGATGCAATACAGGTAGTCCTCGCCTTACGACTGCCATGGAGCCCGACCTTTCTGTTGCTAAGCCAGGCAGACGTTAAGGGAGCTTTGCCCCCCCCGTTTTACGATCTCCCTTCCCCCGTTCGTTAAGTGAATCACTGCAGTGTTAAGTTATGAACGTGGCCATTAAGCGAATCTGGCTTTTCCCCTCGACTTTGCTCATCAAAAGGGGATCACCTGACCTCGGGACACGGCAACCGTCGTAAGTATGAGTCGGTTGCCAAGCGTGACCCTGGGGGGATGCTCTAAGGCAGGGCTTTTCAACCTTTTTTACCCATTGTGCCACTTTTAGGATAGGGCAACATCCGAGGACCACCCGTCGCCTAGCAAGGGGTCAAAAACGTGATGACCCCCCCCCAAAAGGAAAAAAGTGATAAAGTCCAGGTAGTCCTCAACTTACAACAGTTCGCTTAATGACTGTTCAAAGTTACAGTGGCACTGAAAAAAGGGCCCCCGCAAGCCACAGCCGAGCAAGACACCCGCCTGCCCCCCCCCCCGGCGGCGCTCTTCCTCCTGTCCGAGGTTTCCATTGTTGTGAGCATTTCTGTTGAGGATTGGCAGCGGGGGTGGGGTGGGGGGTGTTTGGTTTTTTTTATATATATAAATATTTTATTAGATTTTATATAGGTAAGGAAAGGATAGGATCAATACAGGTATAGGGGGAATGGGAGGAGGAATTTGGGGTAGGATAAGGGCAGGTACAATAACGGGGTAATCCCGCATAATCATCCCAAGCTTTAACAAACAAGCTACCGTCCAGATCTAAATATTGAATAAACATAATTTATATAATATTAAACAGTTGTAAAGATAAAATTAACTATAATCGCATAACTAAAATTTGATGAATAAGTAACGTTCCTCTAAATAGATATCCATACTTAATAACTTAACAACTAATTCTAATCATCACCACTAATATTTAAGGGGGGGTGTTTGGTTTTTATTCCCCCCCGCCCCATCTGCTGGGTGGTTGCAGCAGGTTTTGGTCCCTTCACATGACCCTGGGACTCTGTGACCATCATAAATATGAGTCAGCTGCCAAGCATCTGAATGTAAATCACAAGACCCTGGAGGGGCTGCAACATTCCAGCTGATCGGCGCTTCTTCTGGGCTCAGCGGAAGCGCCAGGATCAGCGCTGAGCTCCAGCTGGATCCTGGCGCTGATCCTGGCGCTTCCGCTGAGCCCTGACAGCCCGAAGAAGCTCCGATCAGCTGGAAAGCGGCACTGATCCTGGCGCTTCCACTGAGCCCTGACAGCCCTGCAGCTGCAGCCGTCTCTCGCTCAGGCTTGTGCGGTGCTGCCACCAGTTCAGCTCATTCCCCTCCCCCGCTACCCCTTTTCTAGGATGGTCGCGTACCCCCTGCCAGGTGCCAATGGACCCCAGGTGGTACTCGTACCGCTGGTTGAAAAGCCCTGCTCTAATGGTCGTAAGTGTGAAAAAGGCTCATAAGTCATGTCTTTTTTTCCCAGGGCTGTTGTAACTGCGAAGGGTCACCGAACGGATGGTTTAGTTGGTAAGCGAATCCCTGCGGTTATTTAATTAGTAACACGGTTGTTAAGTGAATCTGCCTTTCCCGTTGACTTTGCTTGTCGTGAAAGATGATCATACGACCGTAGGACACGGCAACCGTCATAAATGCAGGCCAGTTGCCAGGCGTCCGAATTTTCATTGACCAGGGGGATGCTGCCAACGGTTGTAAGCACGGACAACGGTCATAAATCCCTTTTTCCGGCGCCGCCGGAACGGTCACTAAACGAATAGTTTACGCTGAGGACTACTTGTAGCTTGGGGGAACGTAAGGATTCTAGGCTTATTACTCCCTTGACTCCACCCCTGGAAAGGTTCTGCCTTTCCTCCTATAGCATCTCAATTTTGCTGGGAAGACATTTTTGAGTGTGATTTTGCCAATCTTGAGCTGAGGTTGGCCCGCCAAACGTGGTCAGTTGTTCTTCTTGGAATGAGAAACTCTGGTTTGGTTGGACGCCCCCAACGGCACCCGCTTACCGGTAGGTGACGGCTTGGAGAGCTCGGCAGTAGCAGCTGGCCAGCCAGAGGGAGCGGTCCGTCAAAATGTTGGGGCAGTGGGAAACCCGTAGGATCAAGAGGTTACTCCCGGAAGCTTTGAGTAAGGACTCCAGTCCTGCTTCGAGGCAGCCCCTAGTAAGACAAATCCCCCCCAAAAGGAAGAGAAAATCGTAAATTCTTTACATCGCTTGTCACTCTGCTAGTTTTCTGTAATAATAAGCGGAGATGCTTATGGCCATAGTGGCCCTTTCTGCAAATTTAAACTCTTCAGCGAAACAAGGATTAAATCACTATGAAACTATGTTGATCGGCTGCAGGACAATAGGTGGATCTCCTTCCTTCCTTCCTCCCATCCATCCATCCATCCATCCATCCACTCCAGACCTTCCTTCCTTTCATCTATCCATCCATCCAAACTTCCAGGCCATCCATTCATCCTAAATTCCAGGTCTTTCTTTCTTTCTTTCTTTCTTTCTTTCTTTCTTTCTTTCTTTCTTTCTTTCTTTCTTTCTTTCTTTCTTTCTTTCTTTCTTTTTCTTTCTTTCTCTTTCTTTCTTTCTTTCTTTCCTTCCTTCCTTCCTTTCTTCCTTTCTTCCTTCCTTCCTTCCTTCCTTCCTTCCTCCCTTCCATCCATCCATCCATCCACTCCAGACCTTCCTTTCTTTCATCTATCCATCCATCCAAACTTCCAGGCCATCCATTCATCCTAAATTCCAGGTCTGTCTGTCTGTCTGTCTGTCTGTCTGTCTGTCTGTCTGTCTTTCTTTCTTTCTTTCTTTCTTTCTTTCTTTCTGTCTTTCTTTCTTTCTTTCTTTCTTTCTTTCTTTCTTTCTTTCTTTTCTTCCTTCCATCCACCTATCAATCCATCCTAAACTCCAGACCTTCCTTCCTTTCATCTATCCATCCAACCAAATTTCCAGGCATCCATCCATCCATCCTCAATTCCAGGTCTTTTTTCCTTCCTTCCTTCCTTCCTTCCTTCCTTCCTTCCTTCCTTCCTTCCTTCCTTCCTTCCTTCCTTCCTTCCTTCCTTCCTTCCTTCCTTCCTTCCTTCCTTCCTTCCTTTCTCTATCCATCCATCCTAAATTCCAGCTCTTCCTTCCTTTCCTTCCTCCCTCCCTCCCTCCCTTCCTTGTATCCATCCATCCCTCTATCTCTTTCTCCTGCCTTCCTGTGTTATAGAATCCTAGGGCTGGAAGCGACCGTGCAGATCTTCTCTGCTGAAACAGGAGACCATCTACCATTTCGGACAAATGGCCGTCCACTCTCTTCTTAAAAGCCTCCAGTGTTGGAGCACCCACAACTTCTGGTGGCAAGCTGTCCCACTGGTTAATGGTCCTCCCTGTCAGGACATTTCTCCTCGGTTGCTTCTCCCCTTGATCAGTTTCCATCCGTTGCTTCTTGTCCTGCCTTCAGGGGCTTTGGAGAATAGCTTGACTCCCTCTTATTTGGGGCAGCCCCTGAGATACTGGAAGACTGCTCTCTTCCTCACCGTGTGCTTTTCATGTAATCCTCCTTCGTCTCTTTCTTCCCTCTTTGTCTGGGCTTAAGATTTTGGAGGGTGAGCGAGTGGGTCTGTGTGCACCATTGTGACAGCATGACCAGGAACTGAGCAAGAAAACAAAACAAAACAAAACAAACAGAGAAAATTGTCAGGGAATTACACAACTGGTGTCCCCGACAGAGTCAGGGACACCAGCATGACCTTGTAGTTTTATCTCTATTAAAATATATATTTTACATTGGCAGGTAGTCCTCGACTTACGACCATAAGTGAGTCCAAAATTTCTGTCGCTCAGCGAGACATTGGTTCGGCGAGCTTTGCCCCATTTTACGGACTTTTCCTGCCACGGGTATGAAGTGAATCGCTACAGTTATTAAGTTTGTAACAATGGGTGTGAAGTGAAACTGGCTTCCCCATTGACTTTGCTTGTCAAAAGGTCAACAGAAGGGGATCATATGTCCACGGGAGGCTGAGACCGTCATAAATATGGGTCAGTTGCCCAATGTCTGAATTTTGATCATATGAGGCTGCAACGGTCGTCAGTGTGAAAAACGGTCATAAGTCACTTTTTTCAGGGCTGTTATAACTTCAAAGGGTCACTAAAGGAACTGTTGTAAGTCGAGGACTATCTGTATATTTACAGCAAGCAAGATACATCCTGAGGTAAATTGTCAGGTAAACCGCAGAACAGCCTACAGAGCACACAGAATTTAAAAAAAAAGCGGGGAAAAAGGGAACCTCCCCCTTCTTACCCAGCTCACTCAGATTACTAAGGCAGTGTTTCTCAACCTTGACAATTTTAAGGCATAAGTCACTTTTTTCAGGGCTGTTGTAACTTCAAAGGGTCACTAAAGGAACTGTTGTAAGTCGAGGACTATCTGTATATTTACAGCAAGCAAGATACATCCTGAGGTAAATTGTCAGGTAAACCGCAGAACAGCCTACAGAGCACACAGAATTTAAAAAAAAAGCGGGAAAAAAGGGAACCTCCCCCTTCTTACCCAGCTCACTGCAGATTACTAAGGCAGTGTTTCTCAACCTTGACAATTTTAAGGCATAAGTCACTTTTTTCAGGGCTGTTGTAACTTCAAAGGGTCACTAAAGGAACTGTTGTAAGTCGAGGACTATCTGTATATTTACAGCAAGCAAGATACATCCTGAGGTAAATTGTCAGGTAAACCGCAGAACAGCCTACAGAGCACACAGAATTAAAAAAAAGGCGGGAAAAAAAGGGAACCTCCCCCTTCTTACCCAGCTCACTGCAAATTACTAAGGCAAGATCACAGCTGCCAAGGAAAGCATGGGCATCCACCAAGTTGTTTTTAAATGGGCAGCCACAGAAGTAGTCCTTGACTTACACCTATTCCTTTAGTGACCGTTCAAAATTACAAGAGCAATGAAAAAAAAAAGATTTACAACAGGATCAAAATTCAGCTTTTTGGCTACTGGCGTATAAAGGGAGCCACGTGAGACTTACAATCAAAATTTCTCTTGGCAAGCAAAACAGTTGTCAAGTGAGTTTTGCCCCCTTTAACAACCTTTCACGCCCCGGTCGGTAAGTGAGTCACTGCAGTTGCTGAGTTGGTAACTCGTTTTTTTTTTAAAATGGACCTGGCTTCCCTATTGATTTTGCTCGTCGGGAGGCTGCCAAAAGGGATCAGATGACCCTAGGACATTGCAACCGTCCTGCCAGTTGCCAAGCATCTGAATTTAGATCACATGACCACTGGGAGGCTGTAATGGCCGTAAGGGCGCAAAACGGTCACAAGTCACTTTTTCGGTGTCATTGTTACTTCGGTCACTAAACGAAGAGTTGTACGCCGACGAGGAACTCTAGTAAAAGAGAAGACCCCCCCGCCCCAAGCCCAGCAGCGGAAAGCTCCACGTTACCTTTGACGAGACTCTGGCGTTTTCCAGCAACACTCTGGTCCACACGGCGGGATGTCGGGCCACAAATTTCCAGTCCTTGCAGACTTCCGCGGCCCTGAGCAGGGTCTTGGTGTCGAGGTACGTGAAAATGCAGAAAAGGGCAGCCCGCATCTTCAGGATCTCCGGGCTGATGACCTCGTTGGAACGGGAGTTGTTTCCCCTCTCAGACCGTCCCCCCTTTCCAGCATCGGACCTGGCTGGGTTGTAAAAAATGATTGATTATACCTATATAACCGTGGGCATCATCAAAACAGAGGTGCAATCCTTGAGGGATTAAATATCGGTAGTCCTCAACTTACAACCGTTCCTTTCGTGACTGCTTGAAGTTACAGCGGCACTGTAGAAAAGGACTTACGACCATTTTTCACACTTAACGACCGTGGTAGCATCCTTGTGGTCACGGGCTTTACATTCGGATGTTTGACAACTGACTCCCATTTAGGACAGTGGCAGTGTCCTGAGGTCATGCGATCCCCTTTTACGACGGGCAAAGTCCAGGGGGAAAGCCAGATTCACTTAACGGCCGTGTTAATAATTGAACGAATGCGGGGATCCACTTAACAAAGGTGGCAGGAAACATTGTAAAAGGGGGCAGAACTCATTTGACAAATGTCACACTTAGCGACGTGAATTGTGGTCGTACGTTGAGGACTACCTGCATTAAATAGAAATAGAGGAAAACTGACGGCAGAAAAAGACTTTGTGGTCCATGGAGTCAGATCTTTGTCTGAAATGGCACAGGGTCTCCTGCTTGAGCAGGGGGTTGGTCTAGAAGACCTCCAAGATCCCTTCCAAGACAAGAAACCATGGATGGAAACTATAAGGAGAGAAGCAACCTGGACTTAAGGAGAAAATTCCTAGCAGTGAGAACAATTAACCAGTGGAACAACTTGCCACCAGAAGTCGTGGGTGCTCCATCACTGGAGGCTTTCAAGAAGAGACTGAACAGCCCACTGTCTGAAATGGCACAGGGTCTCCTGCTGGAGCAGGGGGTTGGTCTAGAAGACCTCCAAGCTCCCTTCCAACTCTGTGATTCTGTTAATAGCTAACTCTGGGGCTCCCCTTGAGGTGCACCCGGAGGCTTCAGCTGGCCCAGAATGCGGCCGCGCGGGTAGTGACAGGAGCGTCGTGGCGCTCCCATGTAACACCGCTCCTGCGCGAGCTGCACTGGTTGCTGGTGGTCTTCCGGGTGCGGTTCAAGGTGTTAGTGACCACCTTTAAAGCGCTCCATGGCATCGGACCCGGATACTTACAGGACCGCTTACTGCTAGCAAATACCTCCCGCCGTCCGGTACGCTCCCACAGAGAGGGCCTCCTCAGGGTGCCGTCGGCCAGACAATGTCGACTGGCGACCCCCAGGGGGAGAGCCTTCTCTGTGGGAGCTCCAACGTTTTGGAACGAGCTCCCCCCCCCCCGAACTCCGTACGATGACGGACTTACGCACCTTCCGTCGGGAACTGAAAACTTTCCTTTTTCAACAGGCCGGCCTGGCATAGAAGCTCCGGCTCCAACCGGGTGAAAATGTTTTAGGGGGATTGTCTAATTTTTAGGATTTTTGTAATTTTTAGGATTTTTAGGATTTGTATATATTGGGTTTTATAGATTTTATGGCCTAATTTGTTTAATTTATTTTTAAATATTTTAATTTTGTACATTTATATGTTTTTTTAAATTTTAAGGCTGTAAACCGCCCCGAGTCCTTCGGGAGAGGGGCAGTATAGAAATTTAATAAATAATAAAATAATAATAAAATAATAATAATAATAATAATAATAATAATAATAATAATAATAATAATAATAATAATAATAATAATAATAATAATAATTGATCTGCTCGGTGGGCAAAAACCTACCTGCCATCCTGGAATTGTGTCCTGGCCTGGAGAAATTCACCTGCTGGACCTCAGCGGGCAGCCTGGGTTCCGGATCCCACATTTCGGCCTCCGACTCGGTGGTCCGGGATCCAATGTCGGAGATGTCGCCTTCCTCGCCCTCGGTGCTGTTCCGGTATGGCCGGCGGTGCCAATTCTGAATCGCCTGTCTGCGCAAAGCCGAGCTGCGCACCCCAGCGGGCCGGTCAAAGCCGCTCTCCGAACCCCGAGACTGGTAGGGGGGCCCGTTGCTGTTCTCACCCCCATGATAGGCTTCGGGGCTGTCGCTGTCGTAGCAGCCCGAACTCTGGGAGACAGCCTTGGCACAGCTGGAAGCCCTGAAAGCAGACAGCCAAAACATCTGGAACCTTATAAAGCAAGATATTTGTAACTCAGAGTTGAAATGAGGGGTCCCTGATGATCTCTGGGAATCTGGACCGGTCAAAGGATCAATCGAGCATCACCTGGACAAGATCCTGGGAGAGAGGGCAACGTCGGGGTCTCTGGTCTCTGAGCTGTGCAGCTGCAGAGCTAGTATTTTTGGGTGGGGGGCTAATGAGAAGACCCTACCCAATGGTTGCTGGAATTGGGGATGTCTAGTTTAATGAAGAGAAGGACGAGGGGGGACAGGATAGCAGCCTTCCAGTATCTCAGGGGCTGCCCCAAAGAAGAGGGAGTCAAGCTATTCTCCAAAGCGCCCGAAGGCAGGACAAGAAGCAACGGATGGAAACTAACCAAGGAGAGAAGCAACCTGGAACTAAGGAGAAACTTCCTGACAGTTAGAACAATTAACCAGTGGAACCACCTGCCTCCAGAAGTGGTGAATGCTCCACTGGAAGTTTTTAAGAAGAGACTGGACAGCCCTTTGTCTGAAAGGGTATAGGGTTTCCTGTCTGAGCAGGGGGTTGGACTAGATGACCTCCAAGGTCGTTTCCAACTTTATTATTATTATTACTTAACAACAGGGAGCATTAGGATACAAGGCTGGCCGATTGTAAATAGAATGGGACAATTCATTGTGGCCAGCTCGCTGTGAAACAATTCAATGCAAGACTCTCAAGCTTCCTCCTTCCGTTATGTATTCAAGATGGACAGTGAATAATATTTATATGTTACTTATATGTAGGGGTGTAGGTCTATACATATGTTGTATATAGTATGTTTTAAAGGTGTGTTATGTAGGTGTATACTTTGAGAGGAAGCAACTAAATTCCATTTTTTAATGTGTGCCGTTGTGCCCACAGGGAAAAAATGGCAATAAAGGTTATCTAAATCTAAATAACTAAAGTATTATTATTAATATTATTATTAATAATAATGCTACTAATAATACTAAGAGAGGAAAGGGTGTGGTAGAGTACAGAAAGTCCTGCTTCAACAATATATTTTCGAAATACATTCCTCAGTATTCAACTGGCGAGGGGACAATTTACGTAATTTGTTGTTGTTGGTTGCAAAGTCGTGTCCGACTCATCGTGACCCCACGGACCACGTTCCTCCAGGCCTTCCTGTCCTCTACCATCTTCTGGAGTCCATTGAAGCTCCCGCCTCCTGCTTCAGGGACTCCATCCAGCCACCTCATTCTCCGTCGTCCCCTTCTTCTCTTGCCCTCCATCTTTCCCAGC
The DNA here is from genome assembly GCA_034064705.1 of Bothrops alternatus. NCBI lineage: Eukaryota > Metazoa > Chordata > Lepidosauria > Squamata > Viperidae > Bothrops > Bothrops alternatus. The sequence continues at coordinate 140,005 of JARGCV010000801.1, read as the reverse complement.
ATCAGGTTCTTCTCCAGTGAGTCCTTCCTTCTCATTAAGTGGATGGAAGGATGGATGGATGGATGGATGGATGGATGGATGGAGATAGATAGATAGATAGATAGATAGATAGATAGATAGATAGATAGATAGATGTTGTTAGTTGCGAAGTCGTGTCTGACCCATCGCGACCCCACGGACCACGTTCCTCCAGGCCTTCCTGTCCTCTACCATCTTCTGGAGTCCACTGAAGCTCCCGCCTCCTGCTTCAGGGACTCCATCCAGCCACCTCCTTCTCCATCGTCCCCTTCTTCTCTTGCCCTCCATCTTTCCCAGCATCAGGCTCTTCTCAAGGGGGTCTTTCCTTCTCATTAGGTGGATGGATGGATGGATGGATGGAGATAGATAGACAAATAGATAGATAGATAGATAGACAAATAGATAGATAGATAGATAGATAGACAGACAGACAGACAGACAGACAGATAGATAGATAGATAGATAGATGTTGTTAGTTGCGAAGTCGTGTCCGACCCATCGCGGACCCCACGGACTACGTTCCTCCAGGCCTTCCTGTCCTCTACCATCTTCTGGAGTCCGTTGAAGCTCACGCCTCCTGCTTCAGGGACTCCATCCAGCCACCTCCTTCTCTGTCGTCCCCTTCTTCTTCTCTTGCCCTCCATCTTTCCCAGCGTCAGGCTCTTCTCCAGGGAGTCCTTCCTTCTCATTAGGTGGCCAAAGGACTTGAGTCTCCACTTCAGGATCTGGCCTTCTCAAGAGCAGTCGGGGTTGATCTCCTCCAGGACTGACCGGTTGGATCGCCTTGCAGTCCAGGGGACTCGCTGGAGTCTTCTCCAGCACCAGAGTTCAAAGGCCTCCATTCTTTGGCCTTTCTCAGCCTTTCTTAGGGTCCAACTTTCACAGCCATACGTTGCAACTGGGAAAACCATGGCCTTGACTATACGCACTTTTGTTGGCAGAGTGATGTCTCTGCTTTTTAGTATGCTGAATTTATGTATATATTTGCCTTTCCCCCCCTTTTTATGCTCATGTTTTTTCCTCTTTGTGAAAGACTATATTTTAATTCAGGAGTTCACAACCTGTGGGCTAAGGCTCGATATCGGGAATCGACCCATTCAGAACCGGGCTGTGCAAGTGGCGGGCAAGCACATACTCACAGCTGCCCTGGGCGAGTGGCAAGTCTTTGTGCCCGCCATTTGTGCAAATGAAGCTGCGCAGGTGAGTGCGCAGTGCAAAATCATCCCGCTTCCCCCACCCACACACACACACATAGCCAGAAAGGTGTTTTAACGCTTTGAATTATTATTATTTTTAAAATTGAAATAGAAAAAAACAACAACAGGGAAACCACCAGACGCGCAAAACGCACAGAGAGAGTTGATTCCATACCCGGTGCTGGACGATGATCTCTGATTCGACACGGTGTAGGAGCTGTGTGGGGTTGTGTCAGCCATCGGATGCTTGTCTCTCTGAAAAGAGACACAACAGGGAGGTCACTTCATCCCACGTCAATCAAACCACTAGTTCCTGCTCCCCTTAGGGTACCACCACCCACCTCCGCAGACGTATAGAATGATGACGGAGGAGGTCAGGAATTCAAATTTGCATTATTTTAAAAGAGAAATCCTTATTTGAGGAAGCATAATTGCGGCAGTTCCAGGATGTTCTTTTTAACACAGCTGTGCCTTTTTTCAATCAATCAATCCATCAATCAATCCATCCATCAATCAATCAGAATAGAGCTGGAAGGGACCTTGAAGGTCTTCTAGTCCAGCCCCCTGCTCAAGCAGGAGACGCTGACCTATACCATTTCAGTCTCTTCTTAAAAACCTCCAATGATGAAACACCCACAACTTCTGGTGGCAAGCTGTTCCACTGGTTAATTGTTCTCCCTGTCAGGAAATTCCTCCTTAATTCCAGGTGGCTTCTCTCCTTGACTGCTTTCCATCCATTGTTTCTTGTCCTGCCCTCTGGTGCTCTTGGAGAATAGGTTGACCCCTTCTTCTTTGTGGCAGCCTCTCTTTAAAGCCCTGTTGGTTTGGCCCTCCACAATCATTCTAATTTCTCATGTCCCCTTGTGAAATTCATGGCCCACCCCTGACAGGATAGCAGTATTCCAATATTTGAGGGGCTGACACAAAGATGAGGGAGTCAAGCTATTCTCCAAAGCGCCTGAAGGCAGGACAAGAAGCAACGGATGGAAACTCACCAAGGAGAGAAGCAACCTGGAAATAAGGAGAACAATTAACCAGTGGAACAGCTAGCCACCAGACGTTGTGAGTGCTTCATCACTGGAGGATTTTAAGAAGAGATTGGACAATCACTTGTCCGGAATGATGTAGGGCAGGGGTCTTCAAACTTGGCCCTTTGAGGACTTGTGGACTTCAACTCCCAGAATTCCTCAGCCAGGCACGCGTGCCTGGCTGAGGAATTCTGGGAGTTGAAGTCCACAAGTCCTCAAAGGGCCAAGTTTGAAGACCCCTCATATAGACTTTAAGAGGAGTGGGCTTCGACTCCCAGAATTCCTCAGCCAGCATGCCTGGCTGAGGAATTCTAGGAGTTGAAGTCCATAAGTCATCAAAGGGCCAAGTTTGAAGACCCCTGGTGTAGGGGTTGGACTAGAAGGCCTCCAAGATCCCTTCTATTTTGAATCCATAAGATACCTGGAGAAAATCCTTCTAATTAGTTCTCTTACCCTGCACAGATCCTGGCTGATGATCATCTCATTTTAACTTGGATGAGATCTGACCACGCCAGAGCACTTAACAAAGGGCCCAACGTCCCAGATGTGGGAGGGCTGTCTTTCAGTAGGAACCATTTTGTTCTGAAAAGCCATCTCCTTCCAACATGGATGCTGAACTACCGACTCTAGACCCTGCGATGCATAACTCAGTAACTATGTGTAACTATGCAACTTGTTGTATAACAACAGTCTCCAAGGATACAGGTTAAAGTCTGCCAATCTACCTTATCACAGCCGAGGCTGAGAAGAACAACGTTCAGTTTTAGCCTCCCACGGTTGCTTAAGAAGAAAGAAGAATCTTAGGACGTTTTCCCAGATTGAAACGTAGATTTTAGGGAGCAAAAAACAGAGGTTTACCACAATACAAATATTTTAGAGCAAAAACAGAGGTTTATAAGCCGAATGTTCCGCTTGGTGCATCCTCTTAAGGCACACCTTGGATACGTTGAATAAGCTTCATTCATCTTCTAAAATATTTTTTAGAAGAAAATATTTGTGGTTCCGTGTGGAACTGTGGGGCCCTTGGTGCTCCCGGACGTTAGTTGTTTTCTTGCAGATGTTTTATGACCCAAGTAGGTAGCATCATCAATGCTAGAAAGGAGAGGGGGAGGAGGAGGAGGAGGAGGAGGAGGAGGAGGAGGAGATGTGGGGTCCTTGGTACTGTCTGACCTGGGTGATTTCCTTGCAGACGTTTCATGGCCCAACTAGGTAACATCATCAGTGCTAGAAGGGAGAGGGGTTTGTGGAGAGGAGGAGGAGGAGGAGGAGGAGGAGGAGATGTGGGGTCCTTGGTACTCTCTGACCTGGGTGATTTCCTTGCAGATGTTTCATGGCCCAACTAGGTAACATCATCAGTGCTAGAAGGGAGAGGGGTTTGTGGAGAGGAGGAGGAGGAAGAGGAGGAAGAGGACAACAACGACTGCCAGGTCCTTTGTGCTCCTGGAGGTTAGTTGTTTTCTTGCAGACATTTTATGACCCAACTAGGTAACAACATCAATGCTAGAAGGGAGAGGGGTTTGCGGAGAGCAGGAGGAGGACTGTTGAGTCCTTGGTGCTCTTCAAGCTTGGTGGTTTTTCTGGCAGACATTCATTACCCAATTAGGAAACATTATGAGTGTGCTAATGATCATCCCTGATGCGGTTAGTTAGTTTGGTCATGAAATATCTGCAAGAAGACCACCAAGCTCAGAGAACCCCAAGGACCCCCCAGTTTTCTTTTAAGGTCCACCCTGATAGCTCAGCAGCTCTTTCAAGAGGTCCAATGTGTGTGTGTCCACCTATGAAGAGTAGACTTTCAATGACCTGTGAGAGGACATGGACTCCACACATCTTACAGGGGCCAAGTTTGATAAAACGCTGCGTGTGGATAATCAATGCTTCACTGCAAACCAATTCTGGCTGGTCAAGGCCACCAGAAATCGGTTGGAGACCACGTGGCTTCCAGAGAAGACCAGCGTAAAGTCCTAAGCTTCTCCTGTCATGGCCCGTCCATGATTCTTTCCAGGCTCACCATCTTTTACACCAGGGGTCTCCAAAGTGGACAGCTTTAAGGCTTATGACTTCAACTCCCAGAATTCCCGATGCTGGCTGGGGAACTCTGGGAGGTGAAGTCCACGAGTCTTAAAGTGGCCAGGTTTGGAGACCCAACCTTTACATCACATTGGCTCAGCTCCTCTTCCCTCCCTCCACCATCAGACATAAGGAGACCACCTCTAATGTCAAGCTTTCGTGGAGCACGTTCCCCAGAAATCTACACTCACCAGTGTCACCTCTCCCACAGGACTAACCATTTCAAGAAGGTCAGAAGATAGCAAATCATTGTAGCAAGCCAAAGACTCTTGAAGACCGAAACTGCCCCGGGTTCACCTCAATCCATCTGAAGGAACCCAAAATATGGACGCCCTTGCATATCCCCACCTTCCCCTTGCTGATAATCCCCCAGGAACAACTCCGATGGTCAGACCATGCTCCTCGAATTCAATGGGATCCTCACCCTTCACATCCCGTTTCTAACAGTGAGGACACACCTCTGCAAGTACCGTAGCCACCACACTGCCATCGACCGACCTCACTGCATTGACTTAAACCAAAAAGGGACGTTTTTCAGACTTCCGGTGGGTGCACTTCAACTCCCAGAATCCCCCAGCCAGCATGAAGGAAGCGAGCCAGAATAAAATAAAATCCTACTTTAAAAAAACAGCTCCACGATTGGTTTCAACCACACAAGCCTGGTGATCTTGTTTGGAATCTCTATGGCAGGGGTTCTCAACCTTGACAACTTTAAGACTTGTGGACTTCAACTTCCAGAATTCCTCAGCCAGGTCATAGTTATCCCAAGGATGTTTTTTTTTTACGAGGCAACTGGACTTTCTAGTTTTTCCCTGAAGTCGTTTCGCTTCTCATCCAAGAGGCTTCTTCGGGTTCTGACGGGATGGTGGGGAAATGGAAGGATTTATACTCCTTGAAGACAGCTGGCCCTTCAAAATGAACAACTGTCTGCAAGGAGGATAAATCCTTCCATTCCCCCACCGTCCAGTCAGAGCGGAAGAAGCTTCTTGGGTGAGAAGCGAAACATCTTCAAAGGAAAAACCAGAAAGTCCACTTGCCTCGTGGAAAAAAAAAAAAGAAAAGCATCTTTGGAATCTTGTTTGGAAGATTGCTTTTTGTCCTGAAGACAAGACGGGACAAGAAGCAATGCAGCGAAATTAATCCAGCATTGAAGCAACCTAGGACCAAGGAGAATTTTCCTAAGAATGAGGAGAATTAATCACTGGATTGTTTTGCCTCTAGAGGTTGTGGGTGCTCCATCCCTGGAGGTTTTTAAGAAGAGGCTGGACAGCCATTTGTCTGAAATGGCATAGGCCAGAGGTAGGCAACCTTGGCTCTTTTATGACTGGTGGACTTCAACTCCCAGAATTCCTGAGCCAGCCTGGCTCAGCTTGGAAACCTCTCCCTTTCCCCTCAGCGTGGCTGGCTGAGGAATTCTGGGAGTTGAAGTCCACCAGTCATAAAAGGGCCAAGGTTGCCTGGCCTAGGCCTAGGCTTAGGCCGCTTTATGACCTGGGAGTCCACAAGTCATGAAGGGGCCGTAGTTCCCCCCCCCATGCTGGCTCAGGAATTCTAGCAGTTGAAGTCCATGAGTCATAAAGCAGCCTAGGCCTAGGCCTCTTTATGACTCATGGACTTCAACTCCCAGAATTCCTGAGCCAGCCATGCTGAGGGGAAAGGGAGAGGTTTCCAAGCTGAGCCACGCTGGCTCAGGAATTCTGGGAGTTGAAGTCCACCAGTCATAAAGCGGCCTAGGCCTAGGCCAGAGGTAGGCAACCTGGGCTCTTTTATGACTCGTGGACTTCAACTCCCAGAATTCCTGAGCCAGCCACGCTGAGGGGAAAGGGAGAGGTTTCCAAGCTGAGCCAGGTTGGCTCAGGAATTCTGGGAGTTGAAGTCCACGAGTCATAAAAGGGCCAAGGTTGCCTACCTCTGGCCTAGGCCTAGGCCGCTTGATGACTGGTGGACTTCAACTCCCAGAATTCCTGAGCCAGCCACGCTGAGGGGAAAGGGAGAGGTTTCCAAGCTGAGCCAGGTTGGCTCAGGAATTCTGGGAGTTGAAGTCCACGAGTCATAAAAGGGCCAAGGTTGCCTACCCCTGGTATAGGAGCTCCTGCCTGAGCAGCGGGCTGGACTAGAAGACCTCCACGGTCTCTTCCGACTCTGAAATTCTGTTATTGACAAGCATAATGCTCTTGAATGTGGAGCTTCTATTTACCCAGGTCGGCCCCACTTGCACTGACCGACTCCACGCAGACCTGGCGTATGGACTTGCATGCTTTTACGGCTGGAGGTTGCCCTGAGTGAGCCGAGACTTCCACGGAGTGGAAGGAGGAGGAACCAAGAGGAGATCCTGCCTTGACCACCATCTCCATCGCTTTGGGAAGACCCACCTCCCCCTTTAGGAGATTGGCTTCATTCGCTCCGTCTCGGCTGGTGTTTTTGGATCCCGGCATACTACATCTTCCCAAACTACAATTCGGGGTGGTTCCACAACTGCTGCTGATGATCTGAAGCTGCTTCTCGGCTCGGTCCGCTCGGTCCAGCAGCTCCTCGATGAACTGCTGCAGGCGGACTTTGGCGTTGGCTTCGCGGACGGCCGTCTCCTTCAGGAACTGGTCGATCTGGATGACCTCCCTGCGGGCAAGAAGCGGAGAATCAGAGGCCTGTTCGCCCAGCTGGACTAGGAAGGGTACCTCCTGGTACAGGTGGCTCCCGACCTACGAGCGCCGCGGAGCCCAGAATTAATTATTATTATTATTATTATTTTGACTTATATGCCGCCCTTCTCCTCAGACTCAGGGCGGCTCACAGCAAATAATACAAGTACAAAATATAAATCATTTAAAATAATAATATACAATATAAAAAACTATAAAACTATTACCACTCATACAACATACAGTCCCAAACAAAGGCCCAGGGGCAGAGCGCAGCTCACACGCCCCAGGCCTGTCTGCATAGATGTGTTTTTAAAAGTTTTCGGAGAGCTAGGAGAGAAGGAGCAGTACGAACCTCTGAGGGAAGTTGATTTCAGAGGGCTGGGGCAGCAACGGAGAAGGCCCTGGCCCTGGGTCCCGCCAGATGGCATTGTGTAACAGACGGGACTCGTAGGAGGCCAACCCTATGTGCCCTAACCGGTCACTGGGATTCATGAGGCAGGAGACGGTCCCGCAAGTATCCTGGCCCATTGCCATAAAGGGCTTTATAGGTCATAACCAACACTTTGAATTGTGTCCGGAGACCGATTGGTAGCCAGTGCAGCTCACGGAGGGCCGGAGTGATATGAGACCCAAGACGGCTCGCGCGGCCGCATTCTGGACTACCTGCAGTCTCCGGACATTCTTCAAAGGTTGCCCCATGTAGAGAGCATTACAGTAGTCGAATCTGGAGGTTGTTGCTAAGTGAGACGTTTGTGCAGCAAATCTTGCCCCATTTTACGACCTTTCTCGCCCCGGTTGTTAGGTTGTTAAGTGAATAGCTGCCATTGCTACATTCGTAACACAGTGGTTAAGTGAATCTGGCTTCCCCAAAACGGGGACTGGTGGATTGATTGCTTTTGTCCGAAATGGTATAAGGTTTCTTGGCTGAGCAGGGGGTTGGACTAGATGACCTCCAAGGTCCCTTCTAACTTTATTATTATTATTACTATTATTGCTATTGCTATTATTATTATTACTATTACTACTATTACTATCATTATTATTATGGATCATTGCTTATTATTATTATTATTATTATTATTATTATTATTATTATTATTATTATTATTTTCACACTTACGACCATTGCAGCACCCCCCCCCCCACGGTCACGTGATCCAAATCCAGACTTTTGGTAACCGGTCCTCTTTATGACGGTCGCAGTGTCCTGGGGTCAGGTGACCCTCTTCTCCGGCCTTCTGACCAGCAAAGTCAGTGGGGGAAGCTGGATTCACTTAACGACCGGGTTACTAACCAAACAGACAACCGTTTTGCCTGAATGCCTGAACATTACATTTCTTTAAAAAAAAACAAAAACCCAATCTTGATTTTTTAAAATGTAAAAATGTCTCCACAGATCTTCCCAACCCGAGCTCGGAAACCGCCAAGTGAACCCCCCCCCCCCAGAGGGATATTCCACAGAATATTTCCAGAGGAAAGGCAAGGGAGAAGTATTAAACTGCTGGCAAACAGCAGGACGATAATGTTAATTAAAAGCTTAGGTGAATAAACGGGTGGCCGCGCCAGGCCTAATTGGCGACAATAAACACAGTCGAAGTTGCAACCCCGGGGAGACAGATAGTGGCAGGGAAACGGCTCCAGGGGCTGCATCAGAGGAGGTGAAGCAACACCCTGGGCTTCAGGAGAAGGGGCTCCAAGGAAGGCAAGAAGGAAGGAAAAAGGGAGGGAGGGAGGGAGGAAGGAAAGAAGGAAGGAGGGAGGGAGGAAAGAAGGAAGGAGGGAGGGAGGGAGGGAGGGAGGAAAGAAGGAAGGAAGGAAGGAAGGAGGGAGGGAGGGAGGGAGGAAAGGAGGGAGGAAAGGAAGGAAAAAGGGAGGGAGGAAGGATGGAGGTAGGAAGGAAAGAAGGAGGAAGGAGGGAGGAAAGGAGGAAGGAAAGAAGGAGGAAGGAGGGAGGAAAGGAGGAAGGGAGGGTGGGAGAAAAGAAGGAAGGAAAAAAGGAGGGAGGGAGGAAAAGAGAGGAAGGAAAAGAGGGAGGGAAGGAGGGAGGAGGGAGGGAGGAAGGGAGGGAGGAAAGAAGGAAGGAGGGAGGGAGAAAAGAAGGAAGGAGGGAGGGAGGAAAGGAGGGAGGGAGGGAGGGAGGAAAGAAGGAAGGAGGGAGGGAGGAAGGAAGGAAGGAGGAGGGAGGGAGGAAAGGAAGGAAAAATTGAGGTAAGAGGGAGGGAGGAAGGAAGGAAAAGGAGAGAGGGAGGGTGGGAGGAAGGAAGGAGGGAGGGAGGAAAGAAAGGAAAAAGGGAGGTAGGGAGGATGGAGGGAGGAAGGAGGGAGCAAGGAAGGAAGGAAAAGGAGGGAGGGTGGGAGGAAAGGAGGAAGGGAGGGAGGAAAGAAGGAAGAAAAAGGGAGGAAAGGAGGGAGGGAGGAAAAGAGAGAGGAAGGAAAACAGGGAGGAAAGAAAGAGAGAGAGAGAGAGAGAGAGGGAGGGAGGGAGGATGGAAAAGAGGGAGGAAGGAAGAAAGGGAGGGAGGGAGAGGGAGAGGGAGAGGGGCAAAATGCACTCCACTGTCCTGATTAGCAAGAGAAAGTTCGGGCTCAAACTGTGGTCTTAAGTCAAGGACCCCCTGTAATGGGAGGCCTACATCGCTCTCCGGGAGGGTCCCTGGTGCTGAAGCGCCTAGCCGCTGACCTCTGTCCATCTCCTGCCCTCTCAGGAGTGCCCTGCCTTGCATTTAATCCCGGACGTCTTGTCCAAATCTACAGATGGCCTTCAACTTTACAGCCATTTGGGTGGAGACCCTTCAAGGCCCCCCTACGTGGGCGCTGAAAAAAGGGTGACGCCTAACCCCTCCTCACACTTAGCACTGTCACAGCATCCCCACGGTCACGTGTGCCAAATCTGCCTTGCGTGCTTTCCCAGGGGGCTTGCGGATCTGGTTCGTGCACTTAACAACTGCAGTCATTTGCTTAACAACCCTGGCAAAACATCACCAAATTGGACCTGAGTCACTTAACAGCTGCATAGCTTAGCAACAGAAACTCTCCTAATTGTAGTTGTCAAGGATTTACAATGTATATCAAGAGAAGTAAGATTTTTAACTCTTCGGTACGAAAAACCTACTGTACAGGTAAAGAATAGGTGAAACTTGACTTAACACCAGCAGCTGTGAGAGGGACCTCGGAGTCCTAGTGGACGATCCCTTAAAGAGGAGCCAGCCGTGTGCTGCAGCTGCCAAAAAGGCCAACACAGGGCTAGGCCGCATTAACAGAGAGATAGGATCAAGATCAGGTGAAGCATTAATACCACTTTACAAGGCCTTGCTAAGGCCACACTTGGAATACGGCATCCAGTTTTGGTCACCACCATGTAAAAAAGATGCTGAGACTCTAGAAAGAGTGCAGAGAAGAGCAACAAAGATGATTAGGAGACTGGAGGCTAAAACATACAAGGAACGGTTGCTGGAATTGGGGATGTCTAGTTCACAGATCAGCAACCTGCGGCTCCGGAGCCACATGCGGCTCTTTGAGCCTTCCCCTGTGGCTCCCAGCCTCCTCTGCCATTTGCAGAGAGAGACAAAGACAGAGAGAGGCAGTTGCGCTTCCTCTCTCTCTCTCTCTCTCTCTCTCTCTCTCTCTCTCTCTCTCTCTCTCTCTCTCTCTCTCTCTCTCTGTGTGTGTGTGTCTGTGTGTGTGTAAAAAAAAGAGAGTAGACTCACGGTGTTCTCAAAGAGCTGAAAAACTTTTTGGGCGGAACTCCTCCCTTTGCTGCGTCTCTGCAGGAAGCAGGAAGCAGGAAGGGCAGGAGAGAGCTAGCTAGCCCAGCTATGCTGGCTCAGGAATTCTGGGAGTTGAAGTCCATGAGTCATAAAAGAGCCCAGGTTGCCTACCCCTGAGCTTGTTGGAGAACAGCTTGAAGCCAGCTTGCCAGGTGAGCAGCAGATAGGAGAGAGGGAGAGAAGGGAGGAGACAAAGAGAGAGAGGGAGAGAGAGGGAGAGAGGGAGAGAGAGAGGAAAGAGAGAGAAAGAAAGAGAGTGGGGGAAGAGGACTGGCAGACCAAGGGCAGATAGAGAGAGAGGGAGGGAGAGAGAGACAGACACAGAGAGAGACCCTTTTGACATCTAAAATGAAGATAACACTGAATATATCCTTTTTTACCTGTGTGCGTATGTGTGTGTATATATATATACATACATACACACACATACATACATACATACACACACAAACACACACACAAACACCTATAATAAAGGTAAAAAAGGATATATGCAGTGTTATCTTCATTTTAGATATCAAAAGGGTTTTGCGGCTCCCGGTTTTTTGTTTTCGGTGGGTAACGGGTCCAAGTGGCTCTTTGAGTGTTTTGGGTTGCCGACCCCTGGACTAGTTTAATGAAGAGAAGGATGAGGGGAGACTGGATAGCAGTCTTCCAATATCTCAGGGGCTGCCCCAAAGAAGAGGGAGTCAAGCTATTCTCCAAAGCGCCTGAAGGCCGGACAAGAAGCAACAGATGGAAACTGACCAAGGAGAGAAGCAACCTGGAACTAAGAGATTTCCTAACAGTGAGAACAATTAATCGGTGGAACTGCTCACCACCAGAAGTTGTGTGTGCTCCATCACTGGAGGTTTTTCAAGAAGAGACTGGACAGCCATCTGTCTGAAATGGTATGGGGTCTCCTGCTTGAGCAGGGGGTTGGACTAGATGACCTCCAAAGTCCCTTCCGACCCCGTTATTATATGTCCTGTGACTACCAGCAAGGCTGTCCAGGTGTGTGTGTGTACAGGTGACAGAGTGACCAAATTCCAGTGGGAAGTAAAAGCGGAGTCATTCTGAATTTTTTCTAAGATGTTGTGTGGCAACAACATCACACTCAGGAACCCTAAAGAGCTTCAGAATCCAATTCTGGGTGACGATGAGGTTCGTATTAGCGCAATCGTAATTTGTTGTGTAGGCCATAAGCTCACATTCAGGCATCCTCTGTGGGTTACAAGCCAGACCGGTGGGATCCTGCCCCAGGCATAGCCATCAATCAAGTCAGACATACAGGTAAGTCCACAACTCACCGCAGTTTGTCTAGTGGCCATCCAAAGCCACAACGGCTCTGAAAAAAGTGACGTAGGGCAGTTTCTCACACTTACGACCGCTGCATCAATCCCCGCAGCCACGTGAACAAAATTCAGGTGCTTGCCAACCGGCGCGCCTTTACGACGGTCGTAGCGTCCCGGGGTCACGTGATCCCTTTTGCGACCTCTTGACAAGCAAAGTCAATGGGGGTAGCCAGATGCGCTTAACGACTGTGCGACTCACTGACGAGTGATTCACTTAACAACTGTTACAAGCAATGTCGTAAAATGGGGCAAGACTCGTTTAACAAAACGTCTCACTTAGCAAAATAAATTTGGGGGGCTAAATTGGGGGTCGTCAGCTGAGGACAACCTATCGTTGGAACCTTGCCTCGTTCAAAACCCACAAACCAAATTAGGCACATTCTGTACGACAAGCAAGTTTTGCACTTTGGGAAAGGAAACACATTTTATACAGAACGGCCTTCCTGCAAGCCAGGAAGATTATTCCTTGTTAAAATTTAATTCTGTTTAAAGTTGTTAAATGTTCTCTCTCTCCCACCAACTGTTTATTCCTTCTCTGCCTGCATGTTCAAACTCAGGTCGACAGTTCAAGACACGGAGATCAAGCTTCCCTTGGTTAAAAAAACACACAAAAAAAACCCAAATTCTTTGCCGTACTTTCAGATATGCCTCCGTTTAACTGGCACCGAGCAGACTAGGAAATAGCAAAGTTGCTGATGAAATTCCAGCAAACGCAATATTTAATGCGGTTGGAGTTTATATGTCAGAGGGATGGATCGTCTCCAGGAGGTGGGGATATTCATGAAACGTTTAAATCAATCCTTATTTATTGGCACTTATTTATTTGGGGGTAAGGAAGAACCCAGAAGCAGAAGAACAGAGTTGGAAGGGACCTTGGGGGTCATCTAGTCCAACCCCCTGCTCAGGCAGGAAACCCCTATACCCGGTTTCATACAAATGGCTGTCTAGTCTCTTCTTAAAAACCTCCAGTAATGGAGCGCTCACGATTTCTGGTGGCAAGCTGTTCCACTGCTTAATTGTCCTCGCTGTTAGGAAGTTTCTCCTTAATTCCAGGTTGCTTCTCTCTTTGATCAGTTTCTATCCGTTGCTTCTTGTCCTGTCTTCTTCAGGCGCTTTGGAGAATAGCTTGACTCCCTCTTCTTTGGGGCAGCCCCTGAGATACTGGAAGACTGCTATCCTGTCGTCCCCCCCCTCCCATTCTCCTTTTCACTAGACTAGACATACCCAATTCCTGCAATTTAGGATATGTTCCGTTCGGGCTTGTAACCCATAGATTATGGCTGAATGAGAACTTATAGTCTATTCAATAAATTGAAATTAAGCAATCAGCTTCGGACGTCATTCAGAACTGACCTCATATTTCATATCCAATTCTTGGAGATTGTCTGGACGAGTCCCTGCAGTTCTCTTGACAAGTTTTTTTTTCAAGGTTATTATTGCCTCCTTCCAAGGGCTGAGAGAAAGTGACTGGCCCAGGATCAACCAGCTGGCTTCGTGCTTAAGGCAGGACTAGAACTCACCATCTCCTGGTGATGCTCACCCAGCTGGCTTTCATGACTACGTGGGACTACTAGAACTCACCGTCTCCTGGCGGTTGGCCCAAAGTGATCTAGTCAGTTTGATGGCTAAGACAGGACTAGAATTCACAGTGCCCTAGTGATTGGCTCAGAGTCACTCAACCGACTTTCAAGGCTAAGGTGAGACTAGAAGTCGCTGTCTCCTGGTGATTGGCTCCAAGTCATTCAACCGACTTTCCTCTCTAAGACTAGAACTCACAACCTTATGATGATTGGACCAAAGTCTCCCACAAGTTTTCATACCAAAGGTGGAACTAGAACTCCTAACTGGTTTTCATGCATAAGGCGAGACTAAAACTTACTGTCTCAAAGATGATTGGCTCAAAGTCACCCAGCCGGCTTTCATGGTGAAGGCGGGACTAGAACTCACCGTCTCCTGGTGATTGGCTCAAAGTCACCCAGCCGGCTTTCATGGTGAAGGCGGGACTAGAACTCACCGTCTCCTGGTGATTGGCTCAAAGTCACCCAGCCGGCTTTCATGGTGAAGGCGGGACTAGAACTCACCGTCTCCTGGTGATTGGCTCAAAGTCACCCAGCCGGCTTTCATGGTGAAGGCGGGACTAGAACTCACCGTCTCCTGGTGATTGGCTCAAAGTCACCCAGCCGGCTTTCATAGTGAAGGCGGGACTAGAACTCACTGTCTCCTGGTGATTGGCTCAAAGTCACCCAGCCGGCTTTCATGGTGAAGGCGGGACTAGAACTCACCGTCTCCTGGTGATTGGCTCAAAGTCACCCAGCCGGCTTTCATGTCTAAGGCAGGACTAGAACTCACCGTCTCCTGGTGATTGGCTCAAAGTCACCCAGCCGGCTTTCATGTCTAAGGCAGGACTCGAACTCAGGCTATTCCACCGCTAATACTGACTGGAAATTGTGATGTGAACAGCTTCCTCTTGGAGTGTGAGTGCTCCATCGCTAGAGTTTTTCAAGAAAAGATTGGACAAGCATTTGTCCAGGATGGTGTAAGGCAGTGTCCAGAATTCCTGCTGTGGAATTCTGGGAGTTGAAGTCCACATGCCTTAAAATTGTCAAGGTTGAGAAACACTGGTGTAAAGTCTCCTGCTTGGGGCAAGGGGCTGGACTAAAAGACCTCCAAGGTCCCTCCAAGCCCCGAGATTCTATGATTTTTTTCAAAGATGAACACGGCACAACCTCACTCGCATATTCCACTGCGCTATTTTTTTTTTTTTTTTAAAAGCTGGCTATTCTGCTGCAGGGACTTAATTGGAAGCGAAGCCAAGATTTCCATCTCTATGCAAATGCCGGTGTTAAATAAAGATCAGGGGAGGGAGAGTTACTACAGGGAGCAGCTTCCAAAAAAGTAGTCTGCTCTCCAGAATAGCTTTCCTCCTGAAGGCTTACTCCGACTAATCGTAGAGCCGGCCATCAAGGCAGCCATGAGGAAAAGGAAAAGTCAGCTCTTGCAAGCAAGCAAGCAAAATTCAACAATTTTGCTTCGCCACACTAGTCGGTTTCAATCCTGGGCATTTCAAATTTTCTCTCCGTTCCTCTGGAAAGTGGCTCAAACCCCCTGACGCAGTTCCCCTCCGCAGCTTTCCTGCTCAAAACATAGGCAGTCCTCGACTTACAAGGGTTCATTTAGTGACCGTTACAACGGCACTGAAAACTTAGGATTCTTTTTCACACTTAGACGGTGTGTCCACACGAAGTCAGAGACCCTGATGTGTAGTTTTTTTCCAAAAATAAATATATATTTTACATCTACGTTTATAGCAAGCAAAATATTCAGGCCCACAGGAGCGTCGTGAGGTAAAATCCACACAGGAGCATCATCGTGAGGTAAATCTCAGAGCAGACACGAAGAAAAAGGCGGGAAACGAGCAAACGCCCCTTTTGACCCACAGCAGCCAATCACAGAACAGATTGCCTCAGGCAGGAGCCACCTCTCTCTCTCTCTCTCTCTCTCTCTCTCTCTCTCTCTCTCTCTCTCTCTCTCTCTCTCTCTCTCTCTCTCTCTCTCTCCAATCAGCTACAACTGTGCGTTCTGACTCATTGTACAGGTTGCCCTCGACTTACAACCATGAATTGAGGCCCAAATTTATGTCGTTAAGCGAGACAGGGATGAAGTGAATTTTGCCCCGTTTTACGATCTCTCTTGCCTCCCCACTGACTTGGCTTGTCAGAAGGCCACCAAAGTTGATCACGTGACCCTGGGATCCTGCAACACTGTCATTAATATAAACCAGTTGTCAAGCCTCTGAATTTTGACCACATGGAAAGGTGGTAATTGTGAAAAATGGTCCGGAGTCGCTTTTTTCAGCGCTGTTATAACGTTGAATGGTCACTAAACGAACTGTGGTGATTTGAGGACTACCTGTACAGCTCCATTGTTCCAGCTACTACATTTAAATATCTTAACACTTTTTGATAGCAATTACCTCAGTGCAGGGGTCCTCAAACTTGGCCCTTTTATGACTTGTGGACTTCAACTCCCAGAATTCCTCAGCCAGGCACACTGGCTGAGGAATTCTGGGAGTTGAAGTCCACAAATCATAAAAGGGCCAAGTTTGAAGACCCCTGGTTTAGACTTTAAGAGGAGTGGACTTCAACTCCCAGAATTCCTCAGCCAGCGTGTCTGGCTGAGGAATTCTGGGAGTTGAAGTCCACAAGTCATAAAAGGGCCAGGTTTGAAGACCCCTGCCTTAGAGGTTCAAACTTCTCCAACAATGCAACGGAGGGTAAAATAATTGGACCTGGCAGTTACCAACACGGCCCCCGTTTGGAGAATCAACCCATGGAGTCCAGGAACTCAAAAATTAGGACTTACTGTTGCTTGCGGGTCAACTCCTGCTCCTTCAGGACAAGATCTTGCTTGAGGGACGCCAACATCTCCACGCTGACATCCACCTGGCGGGAGAGCTCTACCGCCCGGTCCTCAAGTTCTTGTTTCTCGCGGCTGAGTTTGAGGCTCTCTTGCTTGGCTTTCTCCAGCTCAGTGGTCTTGCGGTCTAATTCCACCTGGAGCCGGCCCACTTGGGAGGCGATCTTCTGCTCCACTTCTTCCGTGAACTTCTCCAAGCGTTTGTCTACTTCCAGCTTCTCAAAAGCCCGGATCTTCAAACGGGTTAAACCTTCTTCGTAAGCTGCGTCCACCGCGGCTACTGTCGCTGCAGCGGTGGCAGTCGCCGGAGGCGCGGCGGAGGAAGTCATGGCTTTGCGGGTGAAGAGTTCTGTCAGAGGGATCTCGATCTGGTGGAAGTAGCGGGACGACACAGGAGAAGAGGAGGACTCCAGCTCTTCGGCCGTGAGGAGGTCGCAAGTGATGTGCTGCTCTTTGCCCTGGAAGGAAGTGCTTTCGAAGATGTCCCGGCGGGTGGCTGGGCTCAAGAGGCTGGCGTCGCTCGCCAGGGGGAAGATGGTGGCATCGCAGATGCTGTTTGTCTTAGACAAGATGTAGAGAGTTTCATACGTGTGGTTGTACTCCAGGTGAGCCCGTAGAGAAGACAGGCTCCGGAAACGCTTGTGCTCCCCACAACGCGGACAGCGGTAAGGCAGGTCCAGAGAGGCCATCCTTCAACCCCAGCCACACAGCCTCTCACGCAGCCCTCCTCCGCCGGGAACCCGCTGCCCAGACCCTGTCATGGTGTAGGTCGATTGGCCAACCGAGAAGCAGGACTTGGGTAGCAAGGTGGATAGAAGTGTGGTAGGACAGAAGACCGGTCCCACCAAGTCATTGCTGGCTACGGGATAGGAGAAGAAGGCCTGGAGGTGGCGGACTCTGGCAGCCAAGGCAGAGAGACAGCTGGGTTGGCATCAGGCACAGCTGATAACCCTGCAAAGACAAAAAAAAAAAAAAGAGGGGGTGGGGTCAGCATGTTCTCTTTTCTCCTTTCCTGCTGCGTCCCTTGAGATACGTCTTCCCCATCAGGGGTCTCCTGCATGTTTAGCAAAGACGCTAAGCGGCAGCCCCAAACAGCAGAATAACAGAGACCTCAGAGGTCTTCCAGTCTAACCCCCTGCTCAGGTAGGTAGGCATTTCAGACAAATAGCTGTCCAATCTCTTCTTGAACATCTCCAGTTTTGGAGCACCCACAACTTCTGGAGGCAAGCAGTTCCCCTGGTTAATTGTCCTCACTGTCAGGAAATTTCTCCTTCGTTCCAAGTTGCTTCTCTCCTTAATTAGTTTCCATCTGTTGCTTCTTTCCTGCCCTCTGGTGCTTTGGAGAATAGCTTGACTCCCTCTTCTTTGGGGCAGCCCCTCAGATACTGGAATACCACTACTAGTCCTACGCTTCACTAGACTAGACAATACCCAATTCCAGCAGTCTTCGTATGTTTTAACCTCCATCCCCCTGATCATCTCTCTTTTTTGCTTGTTTCTCATCGTGTTTTTTTTTAATGGTCTTGCCTTTCATCTTTTAAACAGTTTAAAAACCACCCTGAGCTGCAGGGAGTCTGGCAGCAGATAAATTTAAATAAGGACAATAGTCATAATAGCTTGATCTATCGGTGTTTGTTTACTTTGCGGTCTCACATTAAAAACTGTATCTGTCCCATCTCTTCTTTTTTTTCCGCACAAAAGGGACTGGTGAGTTGAGTTTCCGACGTATCATTCAAGGGTGTTCAAATATACAGCTTTGATCGTCAGAGAAGGGGAGGGGGGGGGAAACCAACAACTCAAGATTAATGGATTAAATAAGAGTAATTCAATGGTAGAATCAACCCTTCACTTAAATTCTGACCTCCACTTCACTGTTAAGTGTTCAGATGGAAGCTAAACCAGCATTTTGCATGGCTGTCTATGGAATTCTGGGAGTTGGAAGTTCCTATAACTTGGCAAGATTGACCAACAATGCCGTATATCTGTTTTCTTTTTACAGGCAGTCCTTGACTTACGGCCACAGCTGTGCCCAAAATTTCTGTTGCTAAGCGAGACCAAGTTATAAACCCCTCGGAGAAGGTGCGCAACTTGGGAGTCCTCCTCGATCCACGGCTGACATTGGAACATCATTTGTCGGCTGTGGCGAGGGGGGCATTTGCCCAGGTTCGCCTGGTACACCAGTTGCGCCCTTATTTGGATCGGGAGTCTCTCCTCACAGTCACACATGCCCGTGTCACCTCGAGGATCGACTACTGCAATGCTCTCTACATGGGGCTACCCTTGAAGAGTGTTCGGAGACTACAATTAGTGCAAAATGCAGCTGTGCGAGCAATTGTGGGCCTTCCACGTTGTGCCCACATTTCGCCAACTCTCCGCATGCTGCATTGGTTGCCTATCGGTCTCCGAGCGCAATTCAAAGTGTTGGTTATTACCTATAAAGCCCTTCATGGCATGGGACCAGGATACCTATGGGACCGTCTTCTGCCACATACTTCCCTTCGACCGGTGAGAGCGCACAGGGTCGGCCTCCTCCGGGTCCCGTCAGCGAAACAATGCCGTCTGGCGGGTCCTAGGGGGAGGGCCTTCTCTGTTGTGGCACCCACCCTCTGGAACCAACTGCCTCCTGAAGTCCGCATTTCTCCCACTCTCCCGGCCTTCCGGAGGAATCTTAAAACCTATCTATGCCGGCAGGCCTGGGGTTGACTGTGGAAAGTTGAATGAATGATGAATGTGTCTGGGGTGTTATTTTTAATGATTTTTAGATTTGGACTTAGTTTTGAAGTACTGTTTTGTTTATGTTGTAAGCCGCTCCGAGTCTTCGGAGAGGAGCGGCATATAAGTCCGAAAAATTACATTAAAGTAAATTAAATTAATTGTGAATTTTGCCCCATTTTATGGTGTCAAGTGAATGCCTGCAATTGTGAAGTTAGTAATACGTTTTTGAGTGAATCTAGTTTCGCTGTTGACTTTGCCAATAAGAAGGTCACAAAGAGCAATCACATGACCCCTGGAACAGTCATAAAAATGAGTCAGTTGATCATGCAACATGGAGAATGCTGTTGTAAGTCACTTTGTTGACTTGAAAAATGATAAATGATGGTTTAAGTCACCTTTTTCAGTGCCGTTGTAACTCTGAACGGTTACAAAATAAACCGTTTTAAGTCAAGGACTACCTGTGCTTCGAAATTCTTCCCTCTTCGCTCACATTTGTAGGATGTTGGGGAAGATCCAAAGGGAAAGTCAGATAGTCCTTGACTTACAATCATTTGTTTAGTGACCATTCAAAGTGACACTGGGGAAAAGCGACGTTAAGACCGTTTTTCACACTTACGACTGTTGCAGCATCCCCACGGTCACGTGATCAAAATTCAGATGCTTGCAAACCAACTCATGTTTATGAGGGCCGTAATGACCTCATGTCACAGTATCACCTGCTCTGATCTTCTGACAAGCAAAGTCAATGGGGAAGCCAGATTCATTTAATGACCGTGTTACTAAACTCACAGCTGCAGTGATTCGCTTAACGACCGGCGCAAGAAAGGTCGTAAAATGAGACAAAATTAACTTAAAAATTGTTTTTCAGTTAGCAATAGAAATTTCAGGCTCAAGCGTGGCCATAAGTCAAGGACCACCTGTGACAGAAACCAGAGGGAGTGGATTATGACAGGGGTTCTCAACCTTGGCAACTTTAAGACTTGTGGACTTCAACTCCCAGAATTCCTCAGCCAGCTTTGCTGGCTGAGGAATTCTGGGAGTTGAAGTCCACAAGTCTTAAAGTTGCCAAGGTTGAGAACCCCTGGATTATGAGAACAAGCCAGGGAAATTTCAGCACCTTGGACAGCAGACAAGACTTGCAGAAACCCAATGCCTCTATTCTATGGGATCTCGTACCTCCATACCCATCATGCTCTTCCATTTTGGGACCTGTGGTACTATGAAAAGCACAGGAAAGGGGTAAGAAAAAGTAAGAGAAAAGAAAGACAACCCAGGGACCTCGTCAACTTTATCCAAAAATAAGTTGCCGTGTGTGATTCTACATACCACCCAAGAGGGACAATAAAAAAAACTCAAAAGGAAATAAAAAGACCAAATTAGTTCTCCTCAGCAACGAACATCCAGATGAGCAGAGGTTAACACTAGACCAACAGTCAAGAAGGAAGGAAGGAAGGAAGGTGGGTATAGAATTTAGGATGGATGGATGGAGGGAGGGAGGGAGGAAGGAAGGAAGGAAAGAAGGAAGGAAGGAAAAAAGGAAAGAAGGAAGGAAGACCTAGAATTTAGAATGGATGGATGGAAGGAGGACAGAAGGAAGGAAGGAAGGAAGGAAGGAAGGGCCTAGAATTTAGAATGGATGGATGGTGGAAGGGATAGATGGATGGAGGGAGGACAGAAGGAAGGAAGGAAAGAAGGAAGGAAAGAAAAGAAGGAAGGAAAGAAAGAAAGAAGGAAGGAAAGAAGGAAGGAAGGAAAGAAGGAAAGAAGGAAGGAAGGAAAGGAGGAAAGGAGGAAAGAAGGAAGGAAGGAAACAAGGAAGGAAGGAAGGAAGGAAAGAAGAAAAGAAGGAAGGAAAGAAGGAAAGAAGGAAGGAAGGAAGAAAGGAAGGAAGGAAAGAAGGAAGGAAGGAAGGAAAGAAGGAAAGAAGGAAGGAAAGGAAGGAAGAAAGGAAGGAAAGAAGGAAGGAAGGAAGGAGAGGAAGAAAGGAAGGAAAGAAGGAAGGAAGGAAGGAAGGAAAGAAGGAAGGAAGGAAAGAAGGAAGGAAGGAAGGAAAGAAGGAAAGAAGGAAGGAAGGAAAGAAGAAAAGAAGGAAGGAAGGAAAGGAAGGAAGGAAAGAAGGAAGGAAGGAAAGAAGGAAAGAAGGAAGGAAGGAAAGAAGAAAAGAAGGAAAGAAGGAAAGAAGGAAAGAAGGAAGAAAGGAAGGAAAGGAAGGAAAGAAGAAAGGAAGGAAGGAAGGAAGGAAGGAAGGAAGGAAGGAAGGAAGGAAGGAAGGAAGGAAGGAAGCCCTAGAATTTAGAATGGATGGATGGTGGAAGGGATGGAGGAAGGAAGGAAGGAAGGAAGGAAAAGACCAAGAAAGAAAGACGTTTGAGTTTAGTATATTAATTCCACCCCCTCCAAGCTCTCTATTGTAACATTTCAATGCTGACTACTCAAGTATGCAAACCTTCTCGGCATATGGGTGAGATGATGGGTTTTAATCCCCACATTTTTAGATTTCATTACAGCCATTCATATTTCACAAGCTTCGTCCAGAAAGCCATCACTGAACACACACACACACTCACACACACGTTTCTGTGCTCGCCGTCCTGAACCATTTCGCAAAGTCCCTCATTGACTCGCTCTATAGATTCTTATCGCATTTATACATCTTTATATTCGTTAGGGGAACGGAGTCCCTGCTTCCCTCTCCTGTTGTTAAATCACTTGTAAATTGGAATCAAGATGCTCCTTTGGTTTCATGGCTGCTGCGTTGATTCGGAGGCCTTTCAGGATAAAGTTTCGCCTTATGCAGAAAATTCCGTCCAAAAACTGTGAAAGATGTCTGGGAGAAAAGACCTCCTTTGGTGGAATGGCACAAAAATACCATCTAAACTAAACCTTGGTCACTTTAAGACTTGTGGACTTCAACTCCCAGAATTCCCCAGCCAGCCAGCCATGGCTGGCTGGGGAATTCTGGGAGTTGAAGTCCACAAGTCTTAAAGTGGCCTGATTTGTAAACGGCGGTTGTATCTTCCAAAGCTCTTTCAATCTACAACAACAACCTCCTTGGAGAAATAATTGCGGTTTTTCCTCCTGAGGACTAGAATTTTCACGGATGCTTGTTTTTACTTCTTGAATTTACTACCGGTACTAGCTTCCTTCCAGAAAAGCCACACAAAAAAGCACCCCGGTATCTTTCAACAGTTCATTTAGTGGCCGTTCAAAGTTACGACGGCACTGAAAACGTGACATAGGACCATTTTTCGAACTTATGACCGTTGCAACATCACCTGCGGTCCAAATTCAGACACTGGACAACTGGTCGGTAGTTATGACAGTTGCAGCATCTCAGGGTCCTACGATCCTCCGACAATGGGTATGCCAGATTCACTTAACAACCTTGTTGCTAACTGAGCCACTGTGTTGATTCGCTTAACAACGGTGGCGAGAAAGGTTGTAAAATGGGGCAAATTCACTTAACCACTGTCTGGCTTAGGAGCAGAAATTTTGAGCTCCATTGTGGTCGTTAGTCCGGGACTACCTGCATTTCCCAGTTCCTTTTTCAGAAAGGAAGAATGGCGGGGCCAGCTGGCCATATTTTGCTAGACAAATGTCAATTCCACCCCAAGCTCCAAGGATATTCTCTTCTCCGCTCTCCAGACCGGAATCAATCGTTTGCATCGAATTCTCCAAAAGCTGCAGGCCAACGGTCAATCTAAGGTTGTGCAGCTGAGTTACTCCTCTGACACGCAACTACACAACCCTCTCCTTGCTGTGAAGCCGACAACAGCCCGCGAACCCTCAGCTCTTTTTTTTAAAATAAGATTTTATTGCTTTTTTCCCATGCATACAATAATAATTTTTCAACCAACGTGCTGTCTGAGTTTAAATACACTAATGCATATTTCATTCCTAATCCTTTCTTCTTTCCTCTAACCATCGGTAAAATAAGTCCCAACTTTGATAATATTCTGTTTCTTCTTTTTCTTTCAGTCTCGTAGTCAGTCTGTTCATCTCTGCGCATTCTGGTATTTTTTTTTAAAAAAATTATTTCTTCCTCTGTTGGTATTCCTTCATTTTTTCCAATATTGCGCAAATATTATTCTTGCCGCTGTTGTGACATGTAAAATCAAACATAGGCTTTGTTTGTTAATCTTTTCTGGCATGATACCTAATTAAAAAAAAAAGTTCAGCTTTAAAATCTACATGTTCTCCCAACGTCTTTTCTAACCAAGTGTGTATCTTTTTCAAACAATTCTCAGCTCTTGTGTACGGAGCCGCAACTTTGGGGCTAGGGTTCGCTGACGTAGTATCCCCACTCCCATCATCCCCAATGGGGGACGATCAAATCAGCCCATATGGGCTCTTGGCAGCCACAGATGGCTAATATTTGAGTGCTAAACCTGATCCAGGTAAGTCCTCGACTGACGACCGCCATTGAGCCCAAATTTAGGCTGCTAAATGAAACATGTGTACAGTGAATTTTGCCTCATTTTACGACCTTTCTCACCACAGTTGTTAAATGAATCATTGCAAGTGGTTAACTGAGTAACCACGTTTATGAAGTGAATTGGGCTTCCCCTTTGATTTTGCTTGTCAGAAGGTGGCAAAAGGGGGTCACATGACCCCAGGACACTGCAAACCGTCATAA
Organism: Bothrops alternatus; assembly: GCA_034064705.1. Classification (NCBI taxonomy): domain Eukaryota; kingdom Metazoa; phylum Chordata; class Lepidosauria; order Squamata; family Viperidae; genus Bothrops; species Bothrops alternatus. The sequence continues at coordinate 116,183 of JARGCV010000801.1, read as the reverse complement.
ATACGAGCCGGTTGCCAAGCCTCTGAACCGTCATTAAGCGTGAAAAACTCTTTTAAGGTATTTAATTTAATAGCTGGAAGATGATGGGTCCTTTAGAATGAGCCAGAAGACAAGAGTTGTGGTTGATTGATTGGAGAGGGCGGGCTCCCGCATGAGGCAATCTGTGTTATGATTGGTTGCTGGGTGAGAAGGGGGAGTTTCCCTTTTTCCCGCCTTTTTTTTTTAAATTCTGTGTGCTCTGCGATTTACCTAACAATTTACCTCATGATGTAGCGATTTACCTAACAATTTACCTCATGATGTAGCGATGGGCAGGACTATCTTGCTTATTGTATATTTTGATGTAAAATATATTTATTTATATAAAACCACAGGGAGTCCTCGACTTACGACCCCTATTGAGCCCCAAATGTATGTCGCCAAGGGAGACATTTGTTAAGCAAATTTTGACTCATTTTATGACCTTCCCTGCCAGAGTTGTTAAGTGAATCATTGCATGTAGTTAAGTGAGTAACATGGTTGTTAAGGGAATCTGGCTCCCCCACGGATCTGGCTTGTCAGGAGGTTGCAAAAGGGGGGTCACATGACCCCAGGACACTATGACGGTCATAACTGTGAGTTATTTGCCAAGGGTCTGCATTTTGAACACGTGACCAGGGGGATGCTGCAAAGGATCACGAGTGGAGAAAATGTTCGTAAGTCACTTCTTTCAGTACCGTTGTAACTCTGAACCGTCACTAAATGGATCTGTTGTAAGTTGAGGACTAGTTGTATTGAGATTCCTTTGACATTATATATAGAGGTAGTCCTCAACTTACAACAGTTTGTTTAGTGACCGTTCAATGTTACAACGGCCCTGAAAAAAAGTGATTTAGACCCGTTTTCACACTTACGACCGTTGCAGGCGCCCCAGGGTCACATGGTCAAAATTCAGAGGCTTGGCAACTGGCATGTATTTATGACGATTGCGATATCTCGGGGTCACGTTATCCCCTTTTGTGGCTGACAAGCAAAATCAACGGGGAAGGCAGATTCACTTAATGACTGCTTAACAACGGTCGCAAAAAATTGATACAATGCTACCAAACTCAACAACTGCCTCAGTTGTTAAGTGAATCCCTGCAGTTGATAAATTAGTAACATTAGTAATAATAATAATAATAATAATAATAGTTGGAAGGGACCTTGGAGGTTATCTAGTCCAACCCCCTGCTCAGTTGCCAAGCGCCTGAATTCTGATCACGGGATGGTGGGAAGGCTGAAAGGGTCACAACTATGCAAAACGGTCGTAAGTCACTTCTTTCAACGCCGTTGTGACTTTGAAGGGTGGCTACGCAAACTGCTGTCAGTCAAGGGCGATCTGTACAGAGGCACCGAGATTAAGCCTAACTAACCAGGGTAAACTAACTAGGTTAAGACCCAGGGATGGAATCTGGGCTGGTCTGCATGCAGAGCAAGTGCCACCGTGGCTTCTTCTCCCTGCCGGGATGAACGAGGCAGGTTAAAAAAAGTGGTTGTCATGGAAATGGCGGTGTGTGACAGATCGAGATAACGGAGGCTGGTGAATAAGCCAGCTTTCTCCAGCTGGATGGCCTCCAACAGGCTGTAATGTTATAATAATAATAATAATAATAATAATAATAATAATAATAATAATAATAATAATAATAATAAAGTTGAAAGGGACCTTAGAGGTCATCTAGTCCAACCCCCTGATCAGGCAGGAAACCCTACACCATTTCGGACAAATGGCTGTCCAGTCTCTTCTTAAAAGCCTCCAGTGTTGGAGCATTCACCACTTCTGGAGACAGGTGGTTCCACTGGTTAATTGTTCTCACTGTCAGGAAGTTTCTCCTTAGTTCCAGGTTGCTTCTCTCCTTGATTGGTTTCCATCCGTTGCTTCTTGTCCTGCCTTCAGGCGCCTTGCAGAAGAGCTTGACTCCCTCTTTTTGGGGGGCAACCCCTGAGATACTGGCAGACTGCTATCATGTTGATCATCCCTGGCTTGCTGGGAAGATTCGCCACGGAAGCTCACCTGGTGGGCATTCGGGGTTCAGAGGCCGCCCGTGCCACGAGGTTGAAGGACTCGCACGGTTGACCCAATTGCCACCCTGATGATAAAACAGCGGTTCTCAACCTGTGGGTCGCGACCCCATTTGGGGTCGAACGACCATTTCACGGGGGTCGCCAAGCACCGCAGTCTGCCATTTTTTTTGATCAGCCATTTTTTTTCCCTATCGCGATGCGGGCCATCGCGCCGCGTATGCGTGATGCGGGCCGGGGTCGAGCCCCGGAAAAGGTTGAGAACCGCTGCGATAGAAGGATGTGTCAGCCTTGGAGTGGCGCCTATAGACTTCCTCTGCACAGGTACTCCTACTCCCATCATCCCCAACGGGGTGTCAAATCAGCAACTACGGGCTCTCGGCACCCTTGACGTCACCCATATTCGAGTCCTCAACTCAACATTGGGATTCCTTCCATCTGATTGCAGGAAGTCCTCCACTTATGACCCACAAAGGAGCCCCAACGTTTCTGTTGCTAAGCGAGACGTTTGTTGATGCCCCGTTTACCATCTTTCTTGTCGCAGTTGTTAAGTGAATCACTGCCGCAGTTCAGCTAGTCACATGGTCGTTAAGCGAATCTGGGTTAAGCCAGTTGCCAAGCAGGGCCTGAATTTTGACCACGTGACCATGAGGAGGCTACAGCGGTCGTAAGTGTGAGAAACTGCCCTACGTCACTTTTTTCAGAGCTGTTGTGGCTTTGAATGGCCACTAGACAAACTGCTGTGAGTTGTGGACTTACCTGTATGTCTGACTTGATTTATGGCTATGCCTGGGGCAGGATTCCCACCGGTCTGGCTTGTAACCCACAGAGGATGCCTGAATGTGAGCTTATGGCCTACACAACAAACTACGATTGCGCTAATACGAACCTCATCGTCACCCAGAATTGGATTCTGAAGCTCTTTAGGGTTCCTGAGTGTGATGTTGTTGCCACACAACATCTTAGAAAAAATTCAGAATGACTCCGCTTTTACTTCCCACTGGAATTTGGTCACTCTGTCACCTGTACACACACACACCTGGACAGCCTTGCAGGTAGTCACAGGACATGATTAGGAAGGGCATGATTAGGAAGGGAATCGAAAATAAGTCAGCAAGTGTTGTATTGCCTCTGTACAAATCGATGGTGAGACCACACTTGGAGTACTGTGTACAGTTCTGGTCACCGCACCTCAAGAAGGATATAATGGAACTGGAAAAGGTGCCAAAAAGGGCAACAAGAATGATCAAGGAAATGGAGCGCCTCCCTTATGAAACCAGATTGCAACGCCTTGGTCTCTTCAGCCTTGAAAGACGGCGTTTAAGGGGTGACTTGATCGAAGTGTATAAAATCATGCATGGGATAGAAAAGGTGGATAGAGAAAAATCCTTTTCTCTATCACACAATACCAGGACAAGGGGGCACTCCCTAAAGCTCATAGCTAAGAAAGTGAGGACAAATAAAGGGAAATATTTCTTCACCCAGAGGGTCGTTGGTTTATGGAATTCACTTCCTGAAGGGGTCGTGACAGCTGTCAGCCTTGACAGCTTCAAGGCAGGGCTAGATAGATTCATGGAGGCCAAGTGTATCGGTGGCTATTAAAAGGGATGTCCATGTGCCGCCTCTATGTTGGTTGAGGCAGGCAGGATTCCCTTGAGTCCCATTTGTTGGGGGTCAAGGGAAAGGGGGGGGTTGCCTTCTCTTTCTGCTCAAGATCCCCATGTACAATTGGTGGGCCACTGTGTGACACAGAATGCTGGACTCGATGGGCTTTGGCCTGATTCAGCAGGGCTCTTCTTAGGTTCTTAGGTTCTTATGACATATAATAACGGGGTCGGAAGGGACCTCGGGGGTTATCTAGTCCAGCCCCCTGCTCAGGCAGGAAACCCCATACCATTTCAGACAGATGGCTGTCCAGTCTCTTAAAGACCTCCAGCGATGGAGCACCCATAACGTCCGGTGGTCAGCAGTTCCACCGATTAATGAATATAATAACGGGGATGGGAAGAGAATTCTGGGAGTCGAAGTTTACGAAGGGAGTCGTAAAGGGGCCGTCCTTGCTGAAAAAAGGAAAACAAAGGGATCCACTGGTCTGCTTTCTCACCTGCTGGTTTCAGACCAGCCAAAGGTGCGACATTCACACTCGTTTCCCTCAAGGCCAATACGACCAGCAGGGAAGAAATCCCAGTGTCCCCATAATGAGAGAAGGAAGCAACACCCCCCCCCCACACACACACACCAAAATAAGCCACGGATGTAACGGAGGGACAGGCTGGGCCCTGGCACAACACCTTCTGCGTCAAGGTGTAAAGTCTATGTAAAGAACGAGAAAAAATTCATCAGAGGCTAAATATACACAGCTTAACACAGCTGAGCTAGCAAAGGGAGCTGGGCTTGGAGAAGAGGCCTACGTCCTCCACTTACGACCGCAATGGAGCCTAAAATTTTCATTGCTGAGCAAGACGGCTAAGTGTGCTGTGCCCCATTTTGCCACGGTTGTTAAGTGAATCACGTGGTCGTTAAACAAATCTGGCTTCTCCCCCCCCGCCCTCTGACTTTGCTTGTGGGAAGCTGGCTGCTGATCACATAACTGTCCTCAATATGAGTCACCAGCCCCAATTTTAATCACATGACTGTGGGGATGCTGCAACGGTCGTTAAGTGTGAAAAACGGTCGCAGGACTGTGCTGCTGTAACTTCCAATGGCCGCTAAACGGATGGTGGTAGGTCGAGGGCTGCCTGCGATGCCTATTCAGAATGGGTCAAAAATAATCCAAGTAGCTGGACACCTCCAGGGATAGGAAGTGGGTTGCCACAACTGGCTCCACTCTAAAATCTCCTCCTCAGGAAAGTTTACTCAGCAAAAGCATCTCATTTCTTCTTGGGAAAGAAAAGAGGTCAGATGTATTAACCAGAAGGGAGAAAGCGTGAGGTATATAGGAACAAGGTGTGTTTGTAAAAAGGCAGGAGCAAATAGAAGAGGTAGAAACAGCTCTGGAAAATGTCTACTTCCGTGTTTGTCAGCCTTGAAAATGTTAAGAGGGCTGGACTTCGACTCCCAGAATCCCCCAGCCAGCATGCTTTAAGATGGGTGGACTTTGACTCCCACAATCCCCCCTCCAGCATGCTTAAAGATGGGTGGACTTCGACTCCCAGAATCCCCCAGCCAGCATGCTTAAAGATGGCTGGACTTCAACTCCCAGAATCCCCCAGCCAGCATGCTTAAATATGGGTGGACTTCAACTCCCACAATCCCCCTCCAGCAAGCTTAAAGATGGGTGGACTTCCACAACCCCCCATCCAGCATGCTTAAAGATGGGTGGACTTCAACTCCCAGAATCCCCCACCCAGCATGCTTTAAGAGGGGTGGACTTCGACTCCCACAACCCCCCATCCAGCATGCTTAAAGATGGGTGGACTTCGACTCCCAGAATCCCCCAGCCAGGATGCTTAAAGATGGGTGGACTTCGACTCCCACAATCCCCCTCCAGAAAGCTTAAAGATGTGTGGACTTCCACAATCCCCCATCCAGCATGCTTAAAGATGGGTGGACTTCAACTCCCAGAATCCCCCAGCCAGCATGCTTTAAGATGGCTGGACTTCAACTCCCAGAATCCCCCAGCCAGCATGCTTTAAGAATTCTGAGAGTTTAAGTCCACACATATTAACTTGGCCAAGGTCAAAAAACGTTGTTCTATCTTGTTTCTAGCCTCCATACTTTTAAGAATTTTGGGCATCTATTAAATGTCTTGTTTACGACGTGCAGATGAAACTCCCTTACAAGTAATCCTCACTTTATGACCACCACTGAACCCAAAATTTCCACTGCTAAGCAAGGCAACACAAAGTGAGTGTTGCCCCATTTTATGACCTTTGATCACTGCAGCTGATGAGTTAGGAACGCAGTTGTAAAGTCAACCTGGCTTCCCCATCGATTTTGCTTGCTCGCAAAAGGGGGTGATCACATGACCCCAAGACTCTGCAACAGTCCTAAGTACATGCCAGTAGCCGAGCCTCTGAATTTTGATCACGTGTCTACGGGGGCGCTGCAATGGTCGCACGTGTGAAAAATGGTCACAGGTCACTTGTTTTCACTGCCCTTCGAACAGTCGGTAAAAAAACCGTCGTAAAATGGAGGACTACCTCTTTTGGCCAGCAGTCTGGCTAACCACACCAGTGTCCCTTCGCAAACCGGGCACCCCAGCAATAACGTCTCTTCTAAAAGCGAAAATAATTAAAGCCTCTTTTGTTCTAAGGAGCAAGCCGAATCCTAATTCGGGCCTTCCAAACGCCAAACGTGTGAAAATTATTATTAAGTGCTAAATTATAATTGCACTCTAGTGTGACATTATGATTACTGCTATTATTGCCGCTCTTCTGATTGTCATTTTTATAGCAGCTGCGGCTTTTCTAGCATCCCACGTATCAAGACATTCCAGAATAAGAGGGCGATTAAATAACCTCAGACTGGCGTTCTTGATCTTCTGCCTATTTGAACACCTATGAAACCAGGGTCACCTGTCTCCTAGGTTTCGGAGCTTACAAACCAAACTATAATGGTAGCCACGTTGTGCCCACATTTCGTCAACCCTCTGCATGCTGCATTGGTTGCCTATCGGTCTCCGAGCGCAATTCAAAGTGTTGGTTATTACCTATAAAGTCCTTTATGGCTCTGGACCAGGATACTTACGGGACCGTCTTCTGCCACATACTTCCCTACAACCGGTGAGAGCGCACAGGGTCGGCCTCCTCCGGGTCCCGTCAGCGAAACAATGTCGTTTGGCGGGTCCTAGGGGGAGGGCCTTCTCTGTTGTGGCGCCCGCCCTCTGGAACCAACTGCCCCTTGAAGTCCGCGTTTCTCCCACTTTCGAAAGAACCTTAAAACTTATCTTTGCCGGCAGGCCTGGGGATGATTGTGGGTTGTGGTTCGAATGTTGTGCGTGTGTTGGGTACCTATTTTTAATGTTTTGATTTTGTATATGTTGTGAGCCGCTCCGAGTCTCCGGAGAGGAGCAGCATACAAATCAAATAAATAATTCCTCCTCTCCCTGTCCCCAGGACCAAAGAAAGCATCCGTTTCTAAAAAGGATTGATTTGTTACACTTTGTTTGATTGGTGTTTCTCTTATCTGGTTCCACATTAATGTGGTCAACATTAAACCAAAGATCCTATTGCTAAACAATCATCCCAGAACCTAGCATACAACATTAGGTATTAATCTTTGTAAACATCTGTTTTAGTAAATGTTCTTCCCTCCTCCCTTCCCTCTTCAGGTATACTCCGAGTACTTCTTCCCTCTTCAAGTAGACGCGAGGGGTGGGAAAAAGGCTTACTAACTCAGACGTTTTTCAGTGACTAATACCTAGTATTGTATATCAGGTGCCATGAGGATTGCTGCACAAGATGTTTTTTTTATGTTCAATGTTGATTGTTTTAATAAAAGAATTTTATATTAAAAATAAAAAAATAAAAAGGATTGATTTGTTGCACAAAAAAGGTCACCATCAAGCTCGGGGTGACAGCAACAGACCAACTACCCCAGAGGTCCCCGACCTTTCTCGGAGGGCATTTTACGCGCACTCACACACAACCGGGCCCTGAACACGCCCGACGCAAACAGGGCGGTGCTAGTGCCCGCATGACACTCACTAGCACCACCCCGTTTTTGCCACACGGGCGGTAGCACCACCCCCTTTTTGCGGTGCGGTGCCCCGTTTTCGCTACGCTAACACATGCGCGTGCGCAGTCTGGCCAGCCAGTCCCGCGACCGGGGGGGCAGCAGGCCACGGTCTGGTAGCGGACCCCTAAACTACACAAAACATGTGCACGCCAATATCTTACAAACAAACCCAAATACTCATAAGCTTTTTTCCTTTCCAGAATGAGATTTAAGTCTCCCCCTTCAATGAAGATGCAAAGGAACTGTGGCCACCCACAAAGATTTCAGAGCGAGAGATGAAACAGTCGGAAGTTCATCTTCCAGGGAATAATAGAATAACAGAATAACAAAGTTGGAAAGGACCTCAGAGGTCATCTAGTCCAGGGCTTTTTAACCTTTTTCACCCATTGTGCCACTTTTAGGATAGGGCAACATCCGAGGACCACCTGTCGCCTAGCAAGGGGTCAAAAATTTGATGACCAAAAAAAAAAAAAAAAAAAAAGTGATAAAGTCCAGGTAGTCCTCGACTTACAACAGTTTACTTAGTGACTTCTGGAAGTTACAATGGCACTGAAAAAGTGCCCCCCAAGCCACAGCCGAGCAAGACACCCGCCTGCCCGCCCGGCTGCGCTCTTCCTCCTGTCCGAGGTTTCCATTGTTGTGAGCGTTTCTGTTGAGGATTGGCAGAGGGGGTGGGGTGGGGGGGGTGTTTGGTTTTTATTCCCCCCCCGTCTGCTGGGTGGTAGCAGCAGGTTTGGGTCCCTTCACATGACCCTGGGACACTGGGACCATCATAAATATGAATCAGTGGCCAAGCATCTGAATGTAAACCACAAGACCCTGGAGATGCTGCAACATTCCAGCTGATCGGCGCTTCTTCTGGGCTCAGCAGAAGCGCCAGGATCAGCGCTGAGCTCCAGCTGGAGCCTGGCGCTGATCCTGGTGCTTCCGCTGAGCCCTGACAGTCCCGAAGAAGCGCCGATCAGCTGGGAAGCAGCACTGATCCTGGCGCTTCCGCTGAGCCCTGACAGCCCTGCAGCTCCAGCCGTCTCTCGCTCAGGCTTGTGCGGTGCTGCCACCGGTTCAGCCCATTCCTCTCCCCCGCTAACACTTTTCTAGGATGGTCGCGTACCCCCTGCCAGGTGCCCATGGACCCCAGGTGGTGCCCGTGCCGCTGGTTGAAAAGCCCTGATCTAGTCCAGCCCCCTGCTCAGGCAGGAAAAGACTCCAGTGATGGAGCACGCACAACTTCTGGAGGCAAGTCGCCGATTGCGCTCACCGTTAGGAAATTCCTCCTTAGTTCTAGGTTGCTTCTCTCCTTGGTTAGTTTCCATCCCTTCTTTCTCGTCTTGCCTTTTGGGTGGGCGTTGGAAAATTGACCCCCTGACCTTTGTGGGAGCCCCTCAAATACCAGAAGACGGCTATCGTGTCTCCCCAAATCCTTCTTCTCACGAGACCTACCCAATTCCTCTCACGGTTCTTCGTCTGTTTTGTCCTCCAGCCCTTTAACCATCTTTCCTGCTCTTCTCCGCACTCTTTCCAGAGTCTCTTTTTTTTTAACATTTTTTTTTAATAAAAAACATCGTAGCAACTCAAAACCTGGGTGCCATATCTTCCAAGCGGGGGTCCTTTGCCCGTTTGCAAGGGACATTCGCCCAGTTGCACCCGTTCAGATCCAAACTGCTCAGGCCTTGCCTCCCACCCTGTTGGGTCTCGCCCACTTGTGCACCACCAGCCATTTATAAACAGCCATCAGACCAGTGTGAGATGCACCTAGGAGGAGAAAATAAAATTCACCGCCCCCCCCCCTTCCCATCAAACCGACTCTTCCTCTCATGCGCAAATAATCTAGAATGCAAACATGCCAGACACGGTTTTTTTTGTAATGAAATTTCACCCAGTTCAGCGAAGGGGGAAGGAGATCCATGTGGAGTTTCCGACGGCCCACAATATTGGCCAGGGCTAGTTCCAGCTTTGCTCACTGTCCAATTCTTAAAGCCCTTTCTGGCTTCACAAACACACACACACAAGCTTGTTCAAGACCCACGCTGGACCCATCACCCCAGACCTCCTCCTCCTTCTTATTATTTTATTTTATTTTATTTTATTTTATTTTATTTTATTTTATTTTATTTTATTTTATTTTATTTTATTTTATTTTATTTTATTTTATTTTATTTTATTTTATTTTATTTTATTTTATTTTATTTTATTTTATTTTATTTTATTTTATTTTATTTTATTTTATTTTATTTTATTTTGAAAGCTTGGTCTTGAGCTGGGCAAGCCTCTCCATTTTGCTCTTTATCAAGTCCGTTGGTACTCATGGCCGTACCTATATATTCCAATAGGAAAGTTTTCCATTTAAAAAGTCAACGAGGGGCGGGGGCGGGGGGGGAATCTGCATTCCACTTTATTTTATTTTATTTTTTAAAAAAGAAAGAATTTAGAGGCGTTTTATCATTGCTCTGTCTTGGGGTTTAACGTTTTTTACAAGGCAGGAAAAGGGGGCCCCCCAAAAAATGGAAACAGGCAATTGATTGGCGGGATGAAATGGCAGAAGTCGAACAGATAAGGCACACAATCTCCCTCCCCCTCTTTCTTTCTTACCCCCCCTCCTTGCCCCCCCGTCTCTCTCTCTCTCTCTCTCTCTCTCTCTCTCTCTCTCTCTCTCTCTCTCTCTCTCTCTCTCTCTCTCTCTCTCTCTCTCTCTTTCTTTGCAATAGCCCACATGCCTGTCCGGCTTCTCCAGCATGGCTAGCGCGCTACGAGGCTGCCATAGCAAATGCGCCCTTGCACGGGCGGGGGTCTGGGGGTCTGTTTGCTTCCCAGCTTTTTCAGCCTGGGGAAGAAATTAAGGCGGGGGGTGGGGTCGGAGTCGCTCTCCTCCTCCTCCCAATTCTGGGCAGGGTCCCTGGCAACCTCCCCCCCCGCCCCGGCCAAATCGAGAGAGGCGGGAGGAACGGAGGGGGTGGGTGGGGAGGCGTAGAGACCTGGCCAAGACGCCAGAATTCATGGTCGGGAAGGAAGGAAGGAAGGAAGGAAGGAAGGAAGGAAGGAAGGAAGGAAGGAAGGAAGGGAGGAAGGGAGGAAGGGAGGAAGGGAGGAAGGAAGGAAGGAATGGAGGAAGGAAGGAAGGAAGGGAGGGAGGGAGGGAGGGAGAGAGGAAGGAAGGAAATGGGGGGGGGGTTTCGGGAAGGAGCCTCGGCCTTGCCACGACCAGCCAGAGCCCCCTCCCCAATTTCTCCAGCCCTTTGGACTCAACCCAGCCTTTACCGCCCCCCTCCCCGAGCCAAGGCTGAACTCTTCCTCCGTTGCAAGGGAGAAGGGTGGAAAGACTCCGAGAAGGCGACCCCCCCCAGTCTCTCCCACCCACGACGACCCTCCTGGGCTCCCCCCGCCTGCCGCCCCCTCCCCTGGCCGCACCTGCGGGTCCCCGGCGCCTTACCTGCAGCGGCCACCTCTCCTGGCCGGCGTCCTGCCAGCAAGCGAGCGAGCGAGATGCGGGGATCGGGGGGGGCGCTGCTTCGGGGGGGGCGCGGCTGGCGGGCGAGGCACCGCGCCCGGCCGGGGAAGGGGAGGCGGCCAGCTCCCGACCCGTTTGGCCGGCTGGGCAGAGCCGCGGCGGTGAGGAGGAGGAGGAGGAGGAGAGGAGGAGGAGGAGGAAGAGGAAGGGCGCTTCCTCTCCTCTCCCACAGGGGGCGCCCGCCCGCCCGCTCCGCGCGCGCTCGGCTGCTGTGCCCGGGCAGCGCAGCTGGCGGGCGGCGCGCAAGGATGGGGAGGGGGCGCAGAAAGCCCTTTGTTGGCTTGCAGCGCCCCTAGCCCGGCTTGCAGAGGAAGAGGAGGGGGAGGAGGAGGAGGAGGAGGAGGAAGACGCTGCAGCTGCTTCAGCACCGGGAGAGGAGGGGGAGCTGGGCTGGAAGCCCCCACCTCTTCGCCTCTCGCCCCCCCCCAAGCCGGCGGCGCAGCGGGCTATCCAGCTGCCTGCAACGCAGCGCCTTTTGGTTGGGGGTGGGTGGGTGGGTGGGTGGGCTGCCTGTCTCTAAGCCCCCTTCCTGGGGAGGCTCTGCCAGCTGGGGTGACACGCCTGGCTGCCCCTTGCACGCCCCTCCCGGCTTATTTCCCTCTGTGTAGGAGGGTGTGTTCCACTCTCCCCCCCTCCCTCCGCCCAAGGTCACCCCCCCAAAGCCAGGAAGCCGGGACGGAGCGGCGAGGGGGGGGCGTGTGCGGGTGGGGGTGGGGTAGGGGGGGTCGCTAGTTTGGACTAGGGGGCCGACAGCCCCACGCCAAAGACTTCTCTGGGAAATAGCCCCGTGGGCAGCGTGGATCAGGTCCCACCCCGTCCTTGCCTCCAAGGAGGCTTGCTTGGGGGGCGGCGGGGGGAATCCAGCAAGTGGGAATTGCAGCCTCTGCCAACACACGTGTTAAGCCACTGCTGCGTCAGGACCTGGATAACTTTGAAGCCTGTGTGGATTTCGACAATCCTGGCAGGGGGATTCTGGGAGCGGGGCTGGACTAGAAGACCTCAGGTGGTCCCTTCCGACTCTGTTATTCTGTGATGAAATTGGTACAGTGGCCCACCTCTGATTTAGACCTGGCCCAGGGGCTTTTGCCCCCTGCCCATCTCCCTGGCAGAGGCTACAGTCTGAAGGATTCTGGAAGCTCGGCAGGGTTTTTTCCTGCTGATGATTTGGATGGGGCACCACCCAGAGTCATCGGCTTGCGACAATTCATTTAGTGACCGTACAAAAATTACAACGGGGCTGCAAAAGGGGACTTAGGACCACTTAGAACTGTGGCGGCATCCCCACGATCACGTGATCGAAATTCAGACTCGCAGTCTCTCGAGGTCGCGCGATCCCCTTTTGTGACCTTCCGACAAGCAACGTCAGTGGGGAAGCCGGATTCACTTAACAACCATGTTGCTGATTTATCAATAGCAGTGATTCACTTAACAACTGGGGCAAAAAAAAAAGGTCATCAAGTGGAGAAAAACTCATTTAGCAACAGTCTCACTTAACCAGTGGAACAACCTGCCTCCAGATGTTCTGAATGCTCCAACACTGGAAGTGTTTAAGAAGAGACTGGACAGCCCTTTGTCTGAAATGGTGTAGGGTTTCCTGCCTGAGCAGGAGGTTGGACTAGATGACCTCCAAGGTCCCTTCCAACTTTATTATTATTATTATTATTATTATTATTATTATTATTATTATTATTATTATTATTATTATTATTATGGATCATCGCACAGTCAGCCAGATGTTCAGACTGCATATGGCATTTTGTCTACCTATCGAGTCCTTCCCAAGGACCTGGGATAGGCAGATGTGGATATTTGATGTTGTTATTATTATTATTATTAGTAGTAGTAGTATTAGTATTAGTATTATTATTATTACTTAGCAACAGAAATTTTGGAGTCTACTGTCGTCATACGACGAGGACCACCTACTTTGATCCCATTGCTATGGGGATGCTTCGGCGGTTGTAAAATGTGAAAGTTGCCACAAGTCGCTTCTTTCAGTGTCGTTCTGGCTTTGAACGGTCACTAAATGAACTGCTGTACGTTGAGGACTACCCGTATAACTTTTCCACAGCCGAGGAAGGGAGGCAAACAGGCCACGATGGGATGGGTACCACTCACCAAGCTGTCAACCCAAGGACGCACAAACCAAAACCAACAGTTTGAGCCAACAGGCTCAAACTCAACCCCGACAAGACGGAGTGGCTGTGGGTTCTGCCTCCCAAGGATAATTCAATCTATCCGTCCATCAGCCTGGGGGGGGGAGCTTTTGACCCCCTCGGAGAAGGTCCGCAACTTGGGTGTCCTCCTCGATCCACAGCTAAATTTGGAACATCATCTTTCGGCTGTGGCGAGGAGGACATTTGCCCAGGTCCACCTGGTGCACCAGTTGCGGCCCTATTTGGACCGGGAGTCTCTTCTCACAGTCACTCATGCCCTTATCACCTCGAGGTTCGACTACTGCAATGCTCTCTACATGGGGCTACCTTTGAAAAACGCTCGGAGACTTCAGGTAATGCAGAATGCAGCCGCGCGAGCAGTGTTGGGCCTGCCCAGAAATGCCCACATTTCGGCATCACTCCGCGAGCTGCATTGGCTGCCAATTGGTCTCCGAACGCAATTCAAAGTGTTGGTTATGACCTATAAAGCCCTACATGGCATCGGACCAGGTTACTTACGGGACCGTCTGCTGCCCCATGAATCCCAGCGGCCAGTTAGGGCCCACAGAGTCGGCCTTCTCCAGGTCCCGTCAGCCAGACAGTGTCGCCTGGCGGGGCCTAGGGGAAGAGCCTTCTCTGTTGCGGCCCCGGCCCTCTGGAACCAACTCCCCCCGGAGATCCGTGTCGCCCCCACCCTCTCCGCCTTTCGTAAATTACTTAAAACACACCTCTGCCGGCAGGCTTGGGGCAGCTAACATCTTGCCCCTAGCCAGTATATGTCTGTGTGTATGTTGAATGATTGGTTTTTTTTTTAAATTAAGGGGTTTTATATATATGTATTTTTAACTGTTGATTTCTATTATGTTGTGAGCCACTCTGAGTTCTCCGGAATAGGGCGGCATAGAAGTCAAATTAATAAATTAATAAATTAATAAATAAACAGTGCGTTCTTGACTGCAGCGTGTGACCCACGTCACAAAGTGATTTGACACATCGAGCTAGGCCGTGTTAAATAATGTGGTGACTTCACCCTTCGCGTGAGGCTATCAATCTTGGCTTATGATCCTTAGGATGTTGTGTGCAACGCCTAACTGGGCCGGCCTAGCGGGAGACATCCGGAAGAGACTAAACTGCACGGAGGCCTTGTGTAAATGCTTGAACCCCTGAGTAATGTAGGGGAAAATTGGAAAGAATTGCATGGCAGGGAGGGTCTGCTGTCCTGATAAAATACGACATTTTTTTCCCCCTTCCTTCTGTCCATCTTTGGCTTCGATGTTTATCTTTGTTTGTTGACGGTTTCGCTTGCTTTTTCTATTTTCTATTTTCTTCTATTTTGAGCTTCCCCCCTCCGGCATGTGAGGGTGTGTGTGTGCAAGAGAGATTCGGTTGGTACAATCTGTAATTTCTGATATATATATATATATTTTCCCCCTAAACAGAATGTGCTTTTCTTTGCTGTTGAAGGATTTGAGCAGATGGGACCTTCCAAATGGCATCGGGGTCCACCAAGGCAACATGGGAAGCAGCCGGTCGTGAAGGAGGCAGGTCTCTCTCTCTCTCTCTCTCTCTCTCTCTCTCTCTCTCTCTCTCTCTCTCTCTCTCTCTCTCTCTCTCTCTCTCTCTCTCTCTCTCTCTCTCTCTCTCTCTCTCTCTCTCTCTCTCTCTCCCCCAAGATTTCAGCAGAGAAACAGGAGGTTTAGCCCCCCCCCCGCAAAGCTGGGAAGTCTATAAGGTGACTTAAAAGGGCAGGAAGTCACCTGAGGAGAAAGAGGAAGAGGAAAAGGAGGAAGAAGAGAACGAAGAGGAGGAGGAGGAGGAGGAAGAGAAGGAGGATGGGGGCGAGAGGAGGAGAGGAAGAGGAAGAGGAGGAAGTGGAAGAACGAAGAGGAGGAGGAGAAGAAGGAGGATAGGGGAGAAAGAGAAGGAGGAAGAGGAAAAGGAGGAAGAAGAGAACAAAGAGGAGGAAGAGAAGGAGGATGGGGAGAAAGGAGGAGAGGAGGAGGAGGAGGAAGAGGAAGAACGAACAGGAGGAGGAGAAGAAGGAGGATAGGGGAGAAAGAGAAGGATGAAGAGAAAAAGGAGGAAGAAGAGAATGAAGAGGAGGAGGAGAAGAGAAGAAAGATGGGAGAAAGGAGGAGAGGAGGAGGAAGAGGAGGAGGAGGAAGAAGAAGGAGGATGTGGGAGAAAGAGGAGGAAGGAGAGGAAGAGGAGGAGGAGGAAGAGGAAGAAGGAGGATGGGGAGAAAGAGGAGGAAGAGGAGGAGGAAGGATAGGAAGAGGAGGAAGAAGGAGGATGGGGGAGAAAGACGAGGAAGAGGAGGAGGAGGAAGGAGAGGAAGAGGAGGAAGAACAAAGAGGAAAAAGAGGACAAAGAGGAGGAGGAGGAAGAGGAGAAGAAGGAGGAGGAGGAGGAGAAGGGAGAAGGGAAGGAGGATGGGAGAAAGGAGGGAGAGGAGAAGGAAGAGGAGGGAGGGAGTGGAAAAGGAGGAGGAAGAGGAGGAAGATGGTGAGGAGCAGGAAGAGGAGGAGGAGGAAAGGGAGGAGGAGGAGGAGAAGGAGAAGGAAGAGGGAAAGGAGGATGGGGAGAAAGGAGGGAGAGGAGAAGGAAGAGGAAGGAGAGGAAGAACGAAGAGGAGGAAAAAGGACGAAGAGGAGGAGGAGGAAGAGGAGGAGGAGGAGGAGGAGAAGGAGAAGGAGAAGAAAGAGGGGAATGAGGATGGGGAGAAAGGAGGGAGAGGAGAAGGAAGAGGAAGAGGAAGAGGAGGGAGAGGGAGTGGAAAAGGAGGAAGAGGAGGAGGAAGAGGAGGAGAAGGAAGAGAACAAGGAGGAGGAAGTGGAAGAGGAAGAGGAGGAGGAGGAAGAAAGAAAGAGGAGATGATGAGGATGATGTGATGATGATGATGATGATGTTTGGACTTCAACTCCCAGAATTCCCCAGCCAGCCTCGCTCCCAATTGACTCAGCGCCCTTCTCAACTCAAAGAGGGCTGGACTTCAGCTCCCAGAATTCCCCATTCCAGATCTGACAGCTGAGCTCTTCCAGGTCCCTCCTCCACTTGGGCGTTGCCATCTGTGAGGAGACCATGGGGGTGATTCTTTCCAAACCCTGTTCCCCCCCTCCTTTACAGCTGGTCCCTTCCCTCAAAACCCCAGACTGGGGAGAGGCAATGCTGCGGTCCTGGTTTGTTTGTTTTTTTCCCAGCTCTGGAGAATTTGGCTCACCTTTGATGATGATGGACGGTGTTAAACTGGGTTTCCTAACACTGGTTTCTTCCATTATTGTTCCGTTTGAGGAAAGTTGGGGTGTACTTCGCTTGGAAGTGTGTGCATGTGGAATAGCCTACATGTCAAGACTGCTAACATCGGATGTTCTTGCTTGCCATAGATCAGCGGTTCTCAACCTGTGGGTCGCGACCCCATTTGGGGTCGAATGACTGTTTCGTGGGGGTTGCCGGACACCGCAGTCTGCCATTTTTCCCTCTGTTTCCCCTCAGCCGTCGCGCGCACGCCGCGCATGCGTGGTTCGGCCCGTTGCGCCGCGCATGCGTGGTTTGGGTCACCGTGCGTGCCGCGCATGCGCGGTTCGGGTCGCTGCACGCGCCGCCCATCTGCGGTTTGGCCCGTCGTGCCGCGCATGCGCGGTTCGACCCATCGCGCGCGCGCCGCACATGCGCGGTTTGGCCTGTTGTGCCACGCATGGGCGGCGCAGGTGGGGGTCTCGGCCTGAAAAAGGTTGAGAACCGCTGCCACAGATGAAGAAGCAAACATGTTTTATTTAGCCTGTATATCACTCTAGAGTTAAAGCAGACAATACTAGTCTAGTGGATGGGAAAATATGCTAGCTAACCATAACAATATCTCAGCACAGCATTGCCAAAGTCAGCTGCAACGGGAGGGGCACTTCACCCTTCCCTTGAATTGGAGAATGTGATTGCTGATTGCAGAATGAGGGAGTGAATTATGCTGTGTTACGGGTGATTGGGGGAGGGAAGATTCAGTTTTTGGCTGAACTTCCGGGTGTGCCGAAGCTATGCAGAAATAAAAGGATTCTTTTAAGGTAAATCAGTCTCAAAGTTCTTTGAAAAGCTGCTTCTCTCTTCGGAACCACGTCACTCGAATGGGGCGGGTGGGTGTGTTATCCAATCTTGGCCCCTTTCAGAACTGTGGACTTCAATTCCCAGAATTCCCCAGCCAGCATGGGGAATTGGACTCTTCTTGCCTAAAGGTAAGTCCTCGACTTACAACCTGTCACTTAGCCACCATTTGAAGTTATGACCTACCTGAAAAAAGGGCGTGGCTTCCATCAGCCCCGCCCCTGCGGTCGCATGACAGCGCTTCCGGCCCTTGGCAACCCACCCATGCTTACGGCCAGTTCAGCGTTCTGCAGTCACATTCCAAGACACATTTTTGTGTGTGTGTGTGTGTGCGCTTTGCAAACCACAAAAATGAAACCTACTTCCGGTTTTTGAACGTGCCCACGCGCCCTGGTGAACCGTGGGTTCATTTAACGACCACCGAGTTTGCTTCACGACTTTTTTTAAAAAAAAGTTTATAAAATCTGGTCAGGGGTGTGATGTCCCGCTTTACGACATCCCAACGATACTAATGGGCAGTTTCCGTTACCGTCGTAAGTCGAGGCCAACCTGCTTCTCTTCATTACTCATCAGAAAAATGGAACGTTTCCTCTGAACGCCACTAGGTGGCAGCACGTATCGTTTCCTGTTCGGTAGCAGCCAAAATCCCTAATTTTTACTGAGATGTCTAACCTTCGTTTTTAGAATATATAGTACTTTATTTGAGTGATTGGACACACAAGGAATTTGTCTCTGGTGCAGAAGCTCTCGGTGTCCCTGCAAAGAAACAGGGAACTAATAATCATGATAATCATATCAAAAAGAGGCGAATAGAATAGAATAGAATAGAATAGAATAGAATAGAATAGAATAGAATAGAATAGAATAGAACAGAACAGAACAGAATAGAATAGAATAGAATAGAATAGAATAATGATAGAACAGAACATACAATATAGAATGGAATGGAATAGAATATATAATATAATGTAATGTAATGTAATGTAATGTAATGTAATGTAATATAATATAATATAATATAATATAATATAATATAATATAATATAATATAATATAATATAATATAATATAATAATAGTATAATATAATATAATATAATATAATATAATGTAATGTAATGTAATGTAATGTAATGTAATGTAATGTAATGTAATGTAATGTAATATAATATAATATAATATAATATAATATAATATAATATAATATAATATAATAATGTACAATAGAATAGAATAGAATATAGAATATAGAATATAGAGTATAGAATGGAATGGAATAGTATATAGAATCGAATAGAATAGAATAATGTAGAATAGAATAGAATAGAATAGAATAGAATAGAATAGAATAGAATAGAATAGAATAGAATAGAATAGAATAGAATAGAATAGAATAAGCTGGAAGGGATCTTAGAGGTCTTCTAGTTCAGCCCAAGGGTGGTACCAATAGTAATAGGCGCCTTGGGTGCCATCCCAAAAGAACTGGAGCACCACTTGAACACCATCATTGGCATTGACAAATTCGCCATCAGTCAATTGCAAAAGGCGGCCTTCCTGGGAACCGCTTCCATCCTGCGATGAGATCTGTAATACCATCAAACGTCCACATCTGCCTATTCCAGGTCCTGGGTAAGGACTCGATAGGTAGACAAAATGCCAAATCCAGTCTGAACATCTGGCTGACTGTGCGATTAATAATAATAATAATAATAATAATAATAATAATAATAATAATAATAATAATAATAATAATAATAATAGTTGGAAGGGACCTGTAACATTCACCACGAATAATAATAATAATAATAATAATAATAATAATAATAATAATAATAATAATAATAATAATAATAATAATAGTCGGAAGGGACCTGTAACATTCACCACGAATAATAATAATAATAATAATAATAATAATAATAATAATAATAGTCGGAAGGGACCTGTAACATTCACCACGAATAATAATAATAACAACAACAATATAATAATAATAATAACAACAATATAATCATAATAATGATGATGATGATGATGATGATGTTGGAAGGGACCTGTAACATTCACCATTAATAGTAATAATAAGAATAAGAATAACAACAATAATAATAATTGCCAAAGGCGGCCTTACTAGGAACCGCTTCCATCCTGCAACGATATCTGTAACACCATCAAACACCCAGATCTGCCTATCCCAGGTCCTGGGTAAGGATTCGATAGGTAGACAAAAATGCCAATTCCAGTCTGAACATCTGTCTGACTGTGCGATGATCAATAATAATAATAATAATAATAATAATAATAATAATAATAATAATAATAATATAATACAGGTAGTCCTCAGTTTTTCAACACCTCATTTAGTGACCGTTTGAAGTTACAATGGTCCTGAAAAAGTGACTTATGACCATTTTTCACACTTAACAACTGCAACATCCTCGTGATCACATGATCAAAATTCAGACGCTGGGCAACTGACTCGTATTTACGACGGTCTCAGCGTCCCGCGGTCACGTGATCCCCTTCTGCGACCTTCCGACAAGCAAAGTCAATGGGGGAAGCTGGATTCGCTTAACGACCGTGTTCCTATGTGACTCACTTCACAGCTGTGGCAAGGGAGGTCGTAAAATGGGAAAAAACTCACTTAACCAATGTCACACTTAGCGACAGAAATTGGGCGCTCCATTATGGCCGAGGACTATGCGTACTGATTGTCGCTTTGCTTTCACTTGCAGACAAGACGGACAGTCGTGGCAATCGAACAAGTAAGCTTTTATTTTTAAATGTAGTTATTTACTAATCAGGTTTCTAGGCTGCCCAGTCTTGCCCAGAATATAATATAATATATATTATAATCTTTATAATATATAATATAATATGCCCAAAAAGGGCAGCCACGCCTAGTGGATCTCTGCACTCGGCACGATCAAGAATTGGGGTCGTTCCAGAACATTCTCTTCTCCCGTCCACCTCAACAACCCTGCGAGGTAGGCCGGGCTGAGACGCCAAAGGAACGCTGGCCACAAGTCCTAGCAGGACTTGAGTTGCTCAGCTAGTAATACGGTCGTTAAGTGAATCTGCTGGTCATACCTTCCAGAAAAGAGTACCGTGGGACCCCGAGATGCTAAAACCGTCATAAGTGTGAATAAAGTGGCCAAGCGACTGAATTTTTGATCATGTGACCCTGGGGATGCTGTGACGGACGCAAGTGTGAAAAAATGGTTGTCGGTCCTTTTTTCCGGTGCTGTTGTATCTTCAAACAGTCACTAAATCAGTGTTTCTCAACCTTGACAATTTTAAGGCGTGTGGATTTTCAACTCCCAGAATTCTACAGCCAGCAATGCTGTAGGTCAGCGGTTCTCAACCTTTTCCGGGGCTCGACCCTGGCCCGCATCACGCATGCGTGGCGTGACGGGCGCATCGGCATGCACGGCGCGATGGGCGCATCGCGCATGCACGGCGCGATGGGTGCATCGCGCATGCACGGCACGACGGGCGCATTGCACATGCGCAGCACGACGGCCCACATCGCAAAGGGGAAAAAAAATGGCGGACCCCCCCAAAAAAATGGCCGACCAAAAAATAAAAATGGCCGACCAAAAAAAAAAATGGCGGGCCCACATCGTGCATGCGCGGCGCGACGGCCCGCATCACAAAGGGGAAAAAAATGGCCGACCCCCCCCAAAAATGGCCGACCCAAAAAAAAATG
>JARGCV010000801.1:0-90000 GCA_034064705.1 Bothrops alternatus | reverse complement strand
AGTTTAAACACATTGGGAACCGGGGAATAAAACGCCTGTCATTATGTGATTCAAATTTGGGGACAAAAAAATAAAATAAAAATAAAATAAAGCTGTGAATCAGGTGCCATAAGCAGGTATAACGGAACTAGTCCCCTGAACATTTGAAGCAGCTCTAACACAAACCACCTGGCATGTTGTGTTTTCATGAGAAAAGTGATTAATTGAAGCTGAAATCTGATTCATTCATGTTATTGACATAAGGGAAGCAGCGGGGTGGGGTGGGGGAGATACTTGGAAGGAACTGAGTGAAATTAGCTGAGGGTGGGAACAAGGAGCAGAGACTGTGCTTTGCAGTTGATTTAAATCAGGACCGCACAAGTTATTGTGGCGGTGTGTGTGTGTGTGTGTGTGTGTGTGTGGGATAACTAAGGGCATTCTTTTTTCTTTTTTCTTTTTGATGGACCCAAAAGTGGGAGCGATTGCAAGAAAAACAGACTCCTTCACAACTGAGGTTAGAATTTCCCGTTGCCAATTGTTAAGTGGAGTCACGTCCAATTTTAAGACCTTGGTTCTTCAGCGAATCACTGACTAAAATTTAGTACGTGTTTCTATCCAGCATTAGACGATAGTCAATGCATTTTTATCGTCAGGTCGGTATGATTCAGTTTTTCTGAAGCTAGCTAGTTTTTTTTTTTTTAATACCGTCTGTAAAACGGAGGCAGACCTTGCTCACCCACTGATTACATCATTAATGGCAATATATTGCTGTGTCTTCTTGTGTTGGTTCTGTTTAGCTTTGTTTTATTTGAATGTTTAATTTAGGTGTTGGCCTTCGGCTGTAATAATTGATTGATTGATTGAGTGAGTGAGTGAATGACCGTGGGAACTTACAACGGGACTTATGACCTGTTTTTCACCCTCTCTGAGTTTGGCTGTTTTCTTGTAGACCTTTCATTACCCAACTACGCAACGTCAACAGTGCTAAAAGGGAGTGGTGTTTGCAGAGAGGAGGAGGAAGAGGAGGAGGAGGACGACGACTGTGGGGTCTTTGGTGCTCTCTGATTTTGGCTCTTTCCTTGTAGACCTTTCATTACCGAAGTAGGTAACGTCGTCAGTGCACTGATGCCGTTATCTAGTTTGGCGATGAAACGTCTGCAAGAGAACCGCCAAGCTCAGAGGGTTCTGGACATTTTCCAGGCTGAGCTGGGATGGGTTCAACCTGAAAGACGGTCCCCAGTCTTGTCAAATGGATGCTTCTGCCCGTGGTTTGCTTTAGACTTGACCAGGATTGCTCGAAGCTTCCCCTTAATTCACGAAAACAAATATCCTATCTTCTGGTCCAAAATCCACACGTTCAGAATCATGCTAAGAAGTTCTTCTCCACCTGCTGAAGACTTCTTTCCCATTACTTGGGGGTGAGGAGTACACCTTCCCAGATAAGAGTCCTAGAGCAGAGAAGCGTCTCTAAGAGCTAAACCATAGTTAAGAACCAGCTTTGGGCGACCACCTCCCAAACCATGGGCGGGTTGAGTACCTAAACTGTAGGAAGCAGCATGGAGTTGAGACAGCATTCATTATTCAGTGTTTGGTTGTTATGGCAACAACTGCTCTAAATTCTTCCCGGGTAAACAAGCCACTTCTGTAGAAAACAGGAACTCTTGAACTGCAAACCCAGGTTTACTCCTTTGGTACCATTGATTGGAAACTCCTGGAAGGGTCCTTTGGTGAACTTCAGACCTTGCTACACACCTCCTCCTCCTCCTCCTCCTCCTCCTCCTCCTCCTCCTCCTCCTGCCCCTCCTCCTCCTCCTCCTCCATGCAAACCTCCCTCCCTTCTAGCACTGATTACGTTCCCTAGTTGGGTCGTGAGACGTCTGCAAGAAACCCACCAAGCAACAAAACTTCATAGTTCTTCTCCTCCTCCTCCTCCTCCTCCTCTCCTCCTCCTCCTCCTCCTCCTCCTCCTCCTCCTCCTCCTCCTCTCCTGCACTCTGCAATCCCCACTCCCTTAAAGAACTGGTGATGTTTCCTAGTAGGGTCATGAAATGTCTTCAAGAAAACCACCAAGCTCAGAGAGCACGAAGGACCCCACAGTCTTCCTCCTCCTCCTCCTCCTCCTCCTCCTCCTCCTCCTCCTCCTCCTGCTGTTGCTGGGTCTGCCTCATGTTCTTGACTTCCTTCTCTTACCCAGCTGGCCCAGGAATTCTGGGAGTTGAAGTCCACTGGTCATCAAGGGGCCATAACTGCCCACCCCTAAAAGAGGTCATGCTTACTCTCACATTCTACATCTCTCCTCTGGTTTCCATGCTGTGCTCCTTCAACCCTAACTATTTAGGGTTAAAACTGTTGTCCTATCCAAGCTGTGTCGAGGAACCCTTATGAAGCAGCCTGCAGGTCATACTTGGTTTATAGGCTCAGTTGTGGTAGCAGATCGAGGACTACTTGTGTAATCTTGAAATATGTCTTAAAACGGTGTTTCCCAATCTTGGCGACTTTAAGATATGTGGACTTCAACTCCGAGAATAGAATAGAATAGAATAGAATAGAATAGAATAGAATAGAATAGAATAGAATAGAATAGAATAGAATATAGAATAGAATAGAATAGAATAGAATAGAATAGAATAGAATAGAATAGAATATAGAATTTAATAGAATAGAATAGAATAGAATAGAATATAGAATAGAATAGAATAGAATATGGAATAGAATAGAATATAGAATAGAATATAGAATAGAATAGAATATAGAATAGAATATAGAATAGAATATAGAATAGAATAGAATATAGAATAGAATGGAATATAGAATAGAATATAGAATTTAATAGAATAGAATAGAATATAGAATAGAATAGAATAGAATATAGAATAGAATATAGAATAGAATATAGAATAGAATAGAATATAGAATAGAATAGAATATAGAATAGAATAGAATATAGAATAGAATATAGAATTTAATAGAATAGAATAGAATATAGAATAGAATAGAATAGAATAGAATAGAATAGAATATAGAATAGAATAGAATATAGAATAGAATATAGAATAGAATAGAATAGAATATAGAATAGAATATAGAATAGAATATAGAATAGAATAGAATATAGAATAGAATAGAATATAGAATAGAATAGAATAGAATATAGAATAGAATATAGAATTTAATAGAATAGAATAGAATATAGAATAGAATAGAATAGAATAGAATAGAATAGAATAGAATATAGAATAGAATAGAATATAGAATAGAATATAGAATAGAATAGAATATAGAATAGAATATAGAATAGAATAGAATAGAATAGAATAGAATAGAATAGAATAGAATAGAATAGAATAGTTGGAAGGGACCTTGGAGGTCTTATAGTCCAACCCCCTGCTCAGGCAGGAAACCCTATACCATTTCAGACAAATGGCTGTCCAGTCTCATCTTAAAAACTTCCAGTGTTGGAGCATCCACAACTTCTGGAGGCAATCATTCCCACTGTCTAATCATTCTCACTGTCAGAAAGTTTCTCCTTAGTTCCAGGTTGC
This sequence comes from Bothrops alternatus, assembly GCA_034064705.1. Classification (NCBI taxonomy): domain Eukaryota; kingdom Metazoa; phylum Chordata; class Lepidosauria; order Squamata; family Viperidae; genus Bothrops; species Bothrops alternatus. Next base: position 86,479 of record JARGCV010000801.1, on the reverse strand, counting down.
TTCTCTCCTTCCTGAGTTTCCATCCGTTGCTTCTCATCCTGCCTTCAGGTTCTTTGGAGAAGAGCTTGACTCCCTCTTCTTTGGGGCAGCCCCTGAGATACTGGAAGACTGCTATCCTGTCCCCCCTTGCCCTTCTCTCCATTAAACTAAATATACCCAGTTCCAGCAACCGCTCCTCATATGTTTTAGCCTCCAGCCCCTTAATCATCTTTGTTGCTCTTCTCTGCACTCTAGAAGAGAGAGAGATTGAGAAGGAAGGCCTGGATCATTGAAGGCAGAAGGATGGAAAACGTTTGACTCAGTTCCCCACCCCGCAGCTTGCTCCAAAGGGGAGTGATGCAATGGCCCCATCCACCTGCTTTACTCACAGGAAAGACTATTATACTATTCTACTTAAGTAGCTTGTTTTGAACTGCAGGGAAGATGACACAGAGCTAAACGTTCCTCGGTGTGATCTCATGGCTATTCTGTTGGGGCGGTGAGACTGAAACGTCTGACAACGGAGCTCTCAGTTCATCAGAATGGAACTGGAAGGGACCTTGGAGGTCATCTAGCCCAACCCCCTGCTCAAGCAGGATACGGTGAAGGGTCGAGCCCCCTTTGGATTCTTCTGGTTTTAGGGACCTTCCTGGCTTCATGGATGCTCACTTGGCACACTTGCTAGGGCAGGGAGACACAACCCCCGGTCTGGGTACCGGCACCGGGCCACGGCATGCCAGCAACTGATCCACACAAACAAGCAAAGCCCCATCCGTGGGAGGTAGGCAGCACACACAAAACCATGCTTCCTCCAGCCCGTGGAAAAACCTCTCTCCACAGAACCGTCCCTGGTGCCCAAAAGGTTGGAGGCCTCTGCCTTAGAGGGCTTGACTTGCCACCACCGTGTAAACTGGGCCCGGTGGAGACCCCCCCTCCGTCCTGGCAGTGCAGCAAGCAATTATAGCCCCCATGGGCCTTGGCGCAGGGCCCAGGCATCCACATCCCGGGAGACATCCTGTATGGCTAATTATTCCCCATGGCGAAAGAGTGAGAGGCAGATTCAATTTCAGATTCGGAAGAGAGTCGGAAGGGCTCTTGAAGGTCTTCTAGTCCAACCCCCTGCTTGCTCGTGCAGGAGACCCTATGCCATTCCAGGCTAAAACATATAAGGAACGGTTGCTGGAATTGGGGATGTCTAGTTTAATGATGTAAAAAAGATGCTGAAACTCTAGAAAAAGTGCAGAGAAGAGCAACAAAGATGATCAGGGGACTGGAGGCTAAAACATATAAGGAACGGCTGCTGGGTATGTCTAGTTTAATGAAGAGAAGGACGAGGGGGGACAGGATCTCAGGGTTCCACTATCTCAGGGGCTGCCCCAAAGAAGAGGGAGTCAAGCTCTTCTCCAAAGTGCCTGAAGGCAGGACAAGAAGCAACGGATGGAAACTCACCAAGCAGAGAAGCAACCTGGAACTAAGGAGAAACTTCCTGACAGTGAGAACAATTAACCAGTGGAACCACCTGCCTCCAGAAGTGGTGAATGCTCCAATCCTGGAAGTTTTTAAGAAGAGACTGGACAGTCATTTGTCTGAAATGGTATAGAATTTCCTGCCTGGGCAGGGGGTTGGACTAGATGACCTCCAAGGTCCTTTCCAACTTTATTATTATTATTAACAACCTGCCTCCAGAAGCGGTGAATGCTCCAACACTGGACATTTTTAAGAAGAGACTGGACGGCCATTTGCCCGAAATGGTATAGGGTTTCCTGCCTGAGCACGGGGTTGGACTAGATGACCTCCAAGGTCCCTTCCAACTTTATTATTATTATTATTATTATTATTATTATTATTATTATTATTATTATTATTATTATTATTATTATTATTATTATTATTATTATTATTATTATTATTATTATTATTATTATTATTATTATTATTATTATATGGCTGTCCAGTCTCTTCTTAAAAACTTCCAGTGTTGGAGTATTCCCAGCTTCTGGAGGCAGGTTGTTCCACTGGTTAATTCTTCTGTCGGGAAATTTCTCCTGAGTTCTAGGTTTGCTTCTCTCCTTGGTTAGTTTCCATCCGTTGCTTCTCATCTTGCCTTCAGGGGCTTTGGAGAAGAGCTTGACCCCCTCCCCTCGTCTTCTTTGGGGCAGCCCCTCCAATATGGGAAGACTGCTGTCACAATTAGAAGGACAATGAGCGTTGACCAGCCTTCAAGCAGCTGAGAAGACAAAAGCTTGACTCAAGTTGGTGTCCTCCTTAACCCCCTGCTTGTTGATCTCACTCATAATTTGGCAAATTTTGAAGACCCATGGACTTCAGCTTTAAGACTTATGGACCTGCTGGCCAAGGAATTCTGGGAGTTGGAGTCCACCAGTCTTAAAAGTGGCCAAGGTTGGACACACACACACCCTTTCTGCAATAACACCCGCAGAAGCAGCCTCTGTCAGTAATTACAGGTAGTGGAGACCTTGTCAACTCCTTCTACCCACCCCACCCCCCAACTGTGAAAAGGAGCAGTGTGATGCTGTGGTTAAGCTATCGATCTAGAATTGGAGAGATCTCGGCTCATGGGGGGGAGGCTGAGGGGGGGTGGGCAGTCACAAGGTTGTACTTACGGGGCTGCAACCTCAGGAAGAGTGTTGTGTGGGGAAATACTCTGATTAGGGGACTGGAGGCTAAAACATATAAGGAACAGTTGCTGGAATTGGGGATGTCTAGTTTAATGAAGAGAAGGACGAGGGGGGACAGGATAGCAGCGTTCCAGTATCTCAGGGGCTGCCCCAAAGAAGAGGGAGTCAAGCTCTTCTCCAAAGCTCCTGAAGGCAGGACAAGAAACAATGGGTGGAAACTCATCAAGGAGAGAAGCAACCTGGAACTAAGGAGAAACTTCCTGACAGTCAGAACAATTAACCAGTGGAACCACCTGCCTCCAGAAGTTGTGGATGCTCCATCACTGGAGGCTTTTAAGAAGAAATATTGGCCTGGATTGACATAGGATCTCCAGCTTGACCAGGGTTTGGATTAGAAGACCTCCAAGGTACCTTCCAGTGCAAGAAGGGGAAGCACTCTGCCCATGTACAGGGGCTCGCTTCACCGGTGGATTCCCCACCCAGCAGAGTGGACAGGCAGCGATTCCACCTCCCTGAATCCCCTCCAGCGCTTTGAGGCAGCGAGGGGCGGGCTGATCCCCCCACCCACCCAGCCCGTCTCCGTCTCAGGCCTTAGCTTCGGTGCTGGACCCTTCTCCATAAAAGCCGCCCTGCTTCAGCTGGGAGTTGTACATTAAAGCAAGTTTTCTTTATTGTAAAAATAAACACGGTTTTCTCTGAACACATTCCTTTCTTTTTTCTTTTTTTTTTTTACAAAGAAAGAGATTTGCATTTTTTTTAAAAAAAAATTAAATCCTCACCCCAACACAATTTTTATAGCAAAAATGTTCGTTAACGCCAAGTTCTGTGTTTGCGTGTGTGTGTGTATTTTTTAAACTCCAGAGCAACGTTTGGGATCATTCACAAAAGCCATAAACCATGCTGGTTTTGTTTTTATACATGTTCCAAATATATGGTTAATAATGTCTGTGAAAATGTGACTCCTGGGCATATTAACAATATAGAGTAAATAACTTACGACCACCAGGAGAATCTAAGTAGAAAATTACTTTAATAAAACTGAGCTTTCGTTGGGAACTTCCAACATCGTCAGGGTGAAAAGTCAGTTCAGGGGAATGCCTTCAGTAAGGTGTCCATTGAGGGAGTAGGTAAGAATGATCAAAGGAGTGATGGAGGAGGGCGGGGTGCAGACGTCAAAGAAACAATTAGAACACAAATTAACTGGCCAGGACCGATGACGCGGTCTAGGAGGCGGGTGCAAGCGTTAGCTCACCTTATCCCGTTAACTGACTTTTCACCCTGACGATGTTGGAAGTTCCCAGCGAAAGCTCAGTTTTATTAAAGTAATTTTCTACTTAGATTCTCCTGGTGGTCGTAAGTTATTTACTCTCTCTCTCTCTCTCTCTGTATGTATGTATGTATGTATGTATGTATGTATGTATGTATGTATGTATGTATGCATGTATGCATGTATGCATGTATGCATGTATGCATGTATGCATGTATGTGTATATATATATACATACACACATATACATATTCACACATACATACATACATGTATGTATGTATATATATACACACACATATACATACATACATACATACATACATACATACATACATACATACATACATACATACATACATACATACATACATACATACATACATACATACATACATACATACATACATACATACATACATATATATATATATATATATATATATATATATATATATATATAATGGCCCTTCTCAGGCAGTTTATTAAAATGCTTATGAAAGAGAAAGGTTCAATTGATTAAAAACCAGAGTGCTTCCAAGGTGATCCTGTATAAAACGTAGGCAGTTATTCACACACACACACACACACACACACACACACACACACACACGCATGCACACACGCGCACACACACACACTCTCTCTCACACACCCCTCTTTAACTAAAGCTAAATACAAAAATGAAAATACATTTTTTCCCCTTTGATTTGTGTCAAAGAAAAGCGGAAGTCCCGCCCTCGGAGCTGTCCACACATCATGGTGCTGAAATACATTTAAAAGCTGTACCAAGTTTGGAAAACGGGCTATACATCACTATGGAGGCCCACCAGAGATGAGCGCCTAGGGTGCTTGAACGGTGCTTGAAGCCCAACAGTCTTTTCTTCCCCTTCTTCCCTCAAGGTTTTCTCCCATCCGTTCATCCGTGGAAGTGGCCTTCTCCTCTGCTTCCCTTTTAGCCAGTCAACCCGCCGGATGGACTTGCCCTTGGGTCCATCATCCATGCTCGCTTCTTTCCCAAGCGCCCCGTCGTGGACAGGTGTTCCTTCTCCCCTGAGCGTTCCTGCAAAAGTGCTTCAAAGAATGGTCACTCCCGCCCCAGTCGCAGCGTCTCCCCTCTCAAATCCCGGGGACGGCGGCCTTAGAGAGTCCCGAAGGAAAGTCCCATGGTGTAACACCCAAGTCCCTTCAGTTTCTCTTCCGCCCGTGCTTTCTGCTTCAAGTGGACCTTGCTGTGTCTTTTCTTCTCGTCGCTCCTGGCGAAGCGGCGGCCGCAGTCGTCACAGGAGAAGGGCTTTTCCCCCGTGTGGGTCCTGATGTGGGTGGTCAGGTGGTCACTGCGACTAAAGTTCCTCAGACAGATGCGGCACTGGAAGGGCTTGTGGCCTGTGTGTATCCGGAGGTGTCTGTTGAGCTCGTCTGATCTGGCAAAGCTCCTGACGCAGTTTTCTACCGGGCAGGCGAAGGCCTTCTCGTGGGGTTTGGGACAAAAGCATTTAGAAGAACATTTCCCACGGCGTGTCTTCTTCTTGGGACCTGTCAGGCTGCCGGGGGTCCTGCCAAGTCCCAAACTGTTGGTGGAAGAACTCGGGAGGTGAGCTAAAAAGTCCGTCATGGAGACCGACGAGGAGGAGTTGCCCGGCAGCTTGAGACTGTTGGGGTGCATCAAGGTTGGGAGGACTTCCGGGTGGGCGACGGGAGCTTCAAATTCTTGGGTGAATGGAGGGGAAAGCTTAGGGGGGGCCTTGGTATCTACAAAGTTCGCGGGGAGTTGACCGTGGCTTAGGAACGCTTCGGCGTGACAACCAAAATCCAAAGGAGGTCCAAAAGTCCCGGATTGTTCAGAGAGAGAGTTGAGTTCTGACTGGCAGCTGACCATCAACACGTTCTCCGTCTTGGGGGCCATCTGGGGAAACATGGCTTGACTTGCCTCCACCGGGTGGAAGGCCTCTGAAGGTGGACACTCGGCCGGCAAATAAGGGTGAGGCTGGCTGAGGTGCTCCCAATGGGAGCAGGAAGATTTGAACTTCTCCGCGGTGGGAGAGATGGAGGAGAGCTTGATGCCCTGTTTGGAATCCAAAAGCTTCTCCTGAAAGAGACAGTGAGAAGAGGAGGCCCTCTCTATAGGAGAAGCCTGGAACTGCTGGAGGCTCTCCGGACTTGAGAAGGACGAATTATAGCCTTGTTCGGCTAAAGACGGTTGCACGGAGATGTTCAGCTCAGGCTGGCAGGTAGAGTAGAGATCCAGGTGGTTCTGGAGAACCTCTGGAATGGTGTAGCTGGTCTCTGGTGGCCTCTGGTGACCTTCCAGAGCAGAGAAGGGAGAAAGTCCTAGGATCCCAGACATCAAGTTGAAGAGGGACTCCTGATCTTGGCATTGTTCCGTTTTGATAAAAAGGCTGCCGGAGTAACTGACTGGTGGGGACGCTTCTCCAGAAAGGAAGTAGTAGTCAACCGGTTCAGAGTTCATGGTAGCTCCCATCAAGTCAGCTGGAAAATCAACAATGGGAGACGTTGAGTTTAAAAGAAATGCCTGGGGTTTCTACACACAGCGATCCCACCACTTACAACTTACAAGTTCGTTTAGTGACTGTTCCAAGTTACAACGGCGCTGGGGAAAAAAAGAGGACTTGTGGCCATTTTACACACCGACGACGATGGCGGCAGCCTCCCCCAGGGTCGCCTGATCTACGTTCGGATGCTTGGCAAGGTGACTCACATTGATGACGGTTGCAGCCTCCCTTAACAACCGTGTGACTATTTTAACCTCTGCAGGGTTTCGCTGAATGACGGTGGCCAGAAAAGTCGTAAAATGGGGGGCCAAACTCGCGTGACAAACTCCCCACTTGGCAACGTAAATGTTGGGCCTCAGTGGAGGAGCTAAATAACAGGGACAGTATTGTTAGTGCTAACCTAGATTCCTCCAGGGCAGTGTTTCTTAGGAACTTTAAGATGTTTGGACTGGAACTCCCAGAATTCCGCAGGCACCCTTATGCTTTAACTAATATAGAGTTTGCACCCTCCCGCTTGGTAGAGGCTCCTGCACTTACTGTTTCTCAACTATGACACCTGTATGATCTGTGGACTTCACTTCCCAGAATTCCCCAGCCAGCGTAACTGAGCTTGGAGCTCATAACTTACTCTGAAATGTAACTCTGAGCTTAGAGCCAGTTTGGTTTAATGGTTGAGGCACTAGGCTATAAAGCGGGAGTTCTAGTCCTGCTTTAGTCAGGAAAGCCAACTGGGTGATTTTGGGCCAATCACCAGGAGATGGTGAGTTCTAGTCCTACCTTAGCCATGAAAGCCGGCTGGGTGACTTTGGGCCAATCACCAGGAGATGGTGAGTTCTAGCATGAAAGCCTGTTGACTGATTTGGGGCTAATCACCAGGAGACGGTGAGTTCTAGTCCTGCCTAAGCAAAAAAGCCAAGTGCATGACTTTGGGCCAATCACCGGGAGACTGTGAGTTCTAGTTCTGCCTTAGCATGAAAGCCAGCTGGTGACTTTGGACCAATTACCAGGAGACTGTGAGTTCTAGTTCCACCTTAGCCTGAAAGCCAGTTGACTGATTTGGGGCCAATCACCAGGAGACAGTGAGTTCTAGTCCTGCCTAAGCAAAAAAGCCAAGTGCATGACTTTGGGCCAATCACCGGGAGACTGTGAGTTCTAGTTCTGCCTTAGCATGAAAGCCAGCTGGTGACTTTGGGCCAGTCCTTCTCTTTCCGCCCAAACCCACCTCACAGGGTGGTTGTTGAGGGGGGGGAAATAGGAAAGGGAAGGAATATTAGGTATATGTTCACCACCTTGAGTTATTTCTAAGAACCAATACAGGCGGGATACAAACATACACATAAATAAACTTCCCACTCAAAAGGTTGGAAATAAACCATCTTCAAGAGCCATTATATTAAAATAAAATTTAAAAAAAAGTCCTTCAGCCCCCCCCATCCTGGGAACAAAGTCAGGATGGTGGTCGACGGATCGCCCTTCCCCAAACCCTGTCTCCAAACCCCACAGGAAATTCTGGAAGTGGAAGAAATTGGGGAGGGGGCGAGGAGGTCAACCTGTGTCCCTTAGATGGCAAAGTTTGGGAAAGACGTGTCCCGAATTCTGGCTAATTGACGGGGTTGAGCTAGGTGACCTCTTGGGAGCCCTTCCGCTTCGACTTGACAGGATTGGGGTTGCCTCTCTTTGCAAACATCCAGTTCGAAGCCCCCCCTCCTCCTCCCTGATCACGCGACCACCTCTTATGCCCCCCCCCTGAAGGATAATTCCTGGACGATTGGAAGAATCTAGCACGACTATTAACCCCTTGAAAAATGCTCAGGTTAAGGGCCTTCTGACATTGAATCCCTTCTATCTGAGCCTTACAAAGGTGGGGAGGGGGGTCCGGTCATCCAGAATATTGCGGGGGGGGCAAGCTGAGCAACAACCCCCCCCCCGTCTTGCCAAGCTCCCCCCAGTCACGGCTGCCGAAATCTGGTGGCCGAGATTCCTGCCATTTTGCGATGGGCATCACTCAAAGGCACCGGAAAGGAGTTTAGTTAAAAAGAAAAAAAAGGATCCCCCCCACCCACAGAGCCCCCATTTCTCATTGCAGCACCCCAGCTTCCTGCCCCCCCTCCCCAAACGCTGAAAGGCACCCCAGCCCTCCCATCTCTGGCAGAGAGAGAGAGAGAGAGAGAGAGAGAGAGAGAGAGAGAGAGAGAGAGAGAGAGAGAGAGAGAGAGAGAGAGAGAGAGAGAGAAGACAACACAGTCGATTTGATTCGGCACCTCATCTTGGCCTTTCCCCAAGGGGTCGTTTACAAGAGCTCAAGGCCTGATCTTCACCACCACCTCCTCCTCCTCCTCCTCCTCCCCTCCCCTCCCCCTCCCCTCCCCCTCCCTTCCTTACCTGCAAAATAGTCGGGGGCTTCTTCTTGGGGGGGCTGGCTCAGGAGCGGAGGCAGCTGCTCTCCTTGGTCCGGGAACTGTCCGTCTTCGGGTCTCGGGTTTTCCTGGCGGGAGAAGTCCATGAGGTTCAACATGTCCCGAGGATGGAGGAGGATGGAGGAGGAGGAAGAGGAGGAAGGCAAGTGGGTGGAGCCCAGCCCCCGGGGCTCAGGGGGTGACCGTCTCCTCCAGGGGTGCACGTGGCAAAGGGGAACCCGGAGGGGGGCTCCTGCCTTGCCTTGCCTTGCCTTGCCTTGCCTTGCCTTGCCTTGCCTTGCCTTGCCTTGCCTTGCCTTGCCTTGCCTTGCCTTGCCTTGCCCCGGCCGGCCTCACCTGCCGGCCTCACCTGGGCTGGCCGGGCTCCGCAGGCGCTGGGGCTGCCTCCTGTTGTTTGTAAGCAAAGAGTCCAGAAGCGGCAGGGCTGCTTTTTATATCTGCCTCGCATCTTCCGTTGCAACCCGGCGCTTCCATTTCTGGAGTTCCCAAGCAGGGCTGGCTGTGACGTAAATGCCCATATATGGACTCAGGATGCTGCTGAGGGAGACCCAATAAGGAAATCTCTCCTGGTGACGTTTTCCTGGCCCCCCCTCCTCTCCTCTCCTCTCCTCTCCTCTCTTCTCTTCTCTTCTCCTCTCTTCTCCTCTCTTCTCCTCTCCTCTCCTCTTCCCGGCAGCAATTTTGGCACCTGTCTTTACCATCTCGCCCTCAACGATAATTACTCTTTCTCAGTTTCCAATAATAATAATGTAAAATTAAAAAAAAGCCTGGGAAATCGCTGAGCATCAGGAAGTGGCTGATGGGTGGAGGAGACTCTCTCTGCTCCACCCCCCCCCGCTAACCCCCTTGCCAGAAATCGGGGGGGGGCGGGGGGGGGAAAAGCCAGCTGCAGCCCATTGCACTGCTGCAAGGGAAGGGCAGATGTTGGGGCCCAAAGCGTGCCCCTCCCTCCCCGTCCACTGGAGCCTTCTTCTTCACTGGTGTTTTCTAAGCTCTGGGAAAGGTGGTATTTTGGCTCTCATGCTGGGAAAGGTGGTATACTAGCCAGTGTATGTTTGTGTGTACGTTTGCTGAATGAATGGTTTCTTAATTTAGGAGTTCTCTTTTTTATATATGTATTTTTTATATATGTATTATGTAGTTTTTTATATTGGATTTCTATTTATGTTGTGAGCCGCCCTGAGTTCCCGGAATAGGGCGGCATAGAAATTTAATAAATAAATAAATAAATTATTTATTATTATTATTATTTCAATTTTTATACCGCCCCCCTCCCGAAGGACTCGGGGCGGTGTACAGCCCAATTAAAACAACAACACACAAAAATTAAAATTATTAAAAATAAATTAAACAGTTTGGCCTAATATTTAAAAACCCAACTAAAAACACAATCCCCTAAAAACAGTTATGGCCATTGTTGGAGCTGGAGCTATCATCCCAGGCCGGCTTGTCGGAATAATAAATAAATAAATAAATAAATAAATAAATTAATTAATTAATTAATTAATTAATTAATTTTGGCTCTCATACTGGGAAAGATGGAGAGAAAGAGAAGGAGAGGAGAGCCAGCAGAAAAGGAGAATGGACGCACTCACGGTGGTGATGGGGGCAAGAAGGACAGATGTGACAGAGAGAAAGACTCCTGTGGGTGCCAGAAGTTGGAAATGACTTGAGGGCACCCAATCAACCAACCGACCGACCAATCGATCGACCGATCAACTGATCAATCAGTAAACCAACCAATCTGCAGACACCAATGAAGTCAAAGTCTCCGTTGAGCTTTGAAAGCTGTTGCAGAAAACAGCCCGAGGGTGAATTTCGCCTCGTTGCAAGAGCTCTCCGAGGTCCTGAAATAGCTTTTTTCTGCCTGACTCTAGGCCAGAGGTAGGCAACCTTGGCTCATTTATGACTGGTGGACTTCAACTCCCAGAATTCCTGAGCCAGCCATGCTGAGGGGAAAGGGAGAGGTTTCCAAGCTGAGCCAGGCTGGCTCAGGAATTCTGGGAGTTGAAGTCCTCGAGTCATCAAGCGGCCTAGGCCTAGGTTAGAGGTAGGCAACCTTGGCTCTTTTATGACTGGTGGACTTCAATTCCCAGAATTCCTGAGCCAGCCACGCTGAGGGGAAAGGGAGAGGTTTCCAAGCTGAGCCATGCTGGCTCAGGAATTCTGGGAGTTGAAGTCCTTCAGTCATAAAAGAGCCAAGGTTGCCTACCTCTGGCCTAGGCCACTTTATGACTGGTGGACTTCAACTCCCAGAATTCCTAAGCCAGCATGGGGGAACTATGGCCCCTTCATGACTGGTGTACTTCAACTCCCAGAATTCCTAAGCCAGCATGGGGGAACTATGGCCCCTTCATGACTGGTGTACTTCAACTCCCAGAATTCCTCAGCCCACAAGTCTTAAAGTTGCCTCGTCTGAAGGCCCTTCTTCTATTGAATGTAGTGGGCTTCAACCCCCAGAATTCTCCAGCCAGGAGGAATTCTGGGAGTTGAAGTCCACAAGTCTTAAAGTTGCCAAGTTTGAAGACCACTGGTCTAGACTCAGGTCTGTACAGATAATCCTCAACTTACGACGTCATTTAGCAATGTACAAAATGGCACGGGGAAAAAAGGGAACGATGACCATTTTTCGCACACATGACCGTTGCAGCATCCATGCGGTCACGTGTTCGAAATTCGAATGCTTGGCATTTGACTCATGTTTATGACGGTCGCTGTGTCCCCTGGGTCACGCGATCCCTTTTGGCCACCTTCTGACAAGCAAAGTCAATGGGGGAGGCCGGATTCGCTTAACGACTGTGCCAGAGTCACTTAAGAAACTGTCCTGCTTAGCAACAGAACTTCTGGGCTCAGTTATGTGATAGGTTGAGGACTATCTGTATGGCGCCGACCATATCCAACCTTTTCTCCTCTCTTTTTTTTTTTTTTTTTTTAAATTCTTTTATTAAAACAATCAGCGTTGGACATAAAAACATATTATGCAGCAATCAACATGATACCTGGTATACAATACTAAGTATTCGTCTTTGAAAAAGTCTGAATTAGTAAGCCTTTTTCCCCCCCCCCCACCCCTCGCGTCTAGTCTCAACTATACTCCTGTTACATTTTATTTGATTGGCGTTTCTTCTATCTGTTTCGAAATTAATGTGGTCAACATGAAACATAAGATCTTATTGCTAAACAACCCTCCTAGAACATAGCATACAACATTAGGTATTAGTCTTTGTAAACATCTGTTTTAGTAAACGTTCTACCCTCCTCCCTTGCATCTTCAAGTATAATCCGAATACATTTTGTTGGATTGGTGTTTCTCTTATATATGGTCTATCTACTGTTTCTAGTCTATCGCCTATTGTATGTTTGCGCTTCTGACTCGATTTCATCCCATTACTAGTGCAATCTTTTATAGTCCCTAACCAGAGGTCCTGGGGTGAGAGTTTCATATCCTGAGGTAGAAATTCAGTCTATTTTAGCCATATTAAAGCAAACATCATTAGTCATAAGGTTATGTTAAGAGGTATTAGTTATAGAACATATACATTCAACATTGGGTGTTAGTTTTTGTAAACCTTTGATTTGTTAACCCTTCTTCCCTCCTCCCGTCGAGCCCTAGCTGAACGCCAGCTGCATTCTGTTTGATTGGTGTCTCTCTTGGATATAGTCTATCCAATGTTTCCAGTCCATCACAAATTGTTCATTGGAGCGATTTTTCAAATATCCTTTTCTCCTCTCTTGTCCGGCTTCAGAAGCTGAACTCTGACAGGTCCTTGGAAGGCGTCGTTAAGGGGTCGTGAAGCGAATCGCTGCAGTCATTAAATGAGTAACCTGGTCGTTAAGCGAACCCGGCTTCCCTGTTGACTTTGCCTGTCAGAAGGTCCCAAAAGGGGACGGTCACCTGACCCCGGGACGCCGCGACAGTCATATGAACCTGTCCGAATTTTGATCGCGCGATCAGGGGGACACTCCGCAGGTCGTAAGTGTGGAAAAGGGTCGTAGGTCACCTATGCCGTCGTAACTTTGAATGGTCGTGAAATGAAACTGTTGTAAGTTGAGGACTACAAGGCACTCTAGGTGACAGTCTTGGTTCCTGGAGGCTGATAGGCGACTTTCTTTATCCTTAAGAGTCGGGATTCTCACCCTTAGCTCCTGGAAGAGGCCTGGACTTCAACTCCCAGCTCTGCTGTCTGGGGAATTCTGGGAATTGAAGTCCACGCCTCTTCCAGTGGCTAAGGTGGAGGATCACCGTTTTAGTAGCTTCCTTAGCGTCTAAATCAGTGGTTCTCAACCTTTTTCAGGTTGAGACCCCACTTGCGCTGCTCATGTGCGGCGTGACCCCGACGTGCGCGCGCATGCGCACGCGACGGGCCAATCCACGCATGCGTCGTGTGCGCGCGACGAAAAGAAAAATGGCGGATCGCAACGGGCCAATCCGCGCATGCGCGGCGCGCGCGCAACGGCCCGAACCGCGCGACAAAAAAAATAAATGGCGGACCGCAACGGGCTGATCCATGCATGCGCGGCGCGCGGAACAAAAAAAAATGGCGACCCCCGCGAAACGGTTGTTCGACCCCAAATGCGGTGGCGACCCATAGGTTGAGAACCGCTGGTCTAAATAATACTCATTATTTACTGTAGGTCCACCTTTTCTTGACTTGGTGTGTCTCCGTCCTTGTAGAACCGCAGCCGAGTTGCACCTCGGAAAGGTCTCATCCCAACACGACTCCGGGTAGTCCTCGACCTACGACGGTTCATTTAGTGACCGAAGTTGCAATGGCACGGGATAAAAGTGAGCAGTGACTGTTTTGTAGTCTGACGGACATCCCCAAGGTCATGGGATCAAAATCCGGACGCTTGGCAACCGGTTCCGATTTATGACAGTCACAGGGTGCCGGGGTGGTGTGACCCGCTTTTGCGACATTCTGACCAGCAAAAAGTCCACGGGGCGGTGGGGGGGGGAGCTGGCTTCGCTTCATAAGCGCGTGACTGACTTAGTGACCGCAGGGATTCGCTTAACCAGAAGGTCACCCAGTGTGGCAAACTCCCTTAACAAAAGTCTCGCTTAGCAACGGAAATGTTGGACTCCTTTGTGGATGTTAGTTGAGGACTATTTGTAACTCATTTGTGCTGCATTTTGAAGGGATGCCTTAATTAGTTTAGGGAAAGAAGAAAAAAAATGGTTCCTCTCTCCCTCCTTCTCTCCTTCCCTCTCCCTCCCTCTCCCTCTCTCTCTCCCTGTCCCTTCCTCTCTTCTTCCCTCCCCCTCTCTATCCCTCCCTCCCTATCTCCCTCCCTCTCCCTCTTCCTTCCTCTACCCCTCCCTCCCTCTCCCTCTCTCTCTCCCTCTCTCCCTGTCCCTTCCTCTCTTCTTCCCTCTCCCTCTCTATCCCTCCCTCCCTCTCCCTTCATCTCCCTCTCTATCCCTCCCTCCCCTCCCTCTCCCTCACCCTTCCTCTCTCCTTCCCTCTCTCTATCCCTCCGTCTCTCTCTCCCTCCCCTTTCCTGTTTTTCCCTCCATCTCTCCCTCCCTCTCCCTCTCTCTCCTTCCCTCCCTCTCTCTCTCCCTGTCCCTTCCTCTCTTCTTCCCTCCGCCTCTCTATCCCTCCCTCCCTCTCTCCCTGTCCCTTCCTCTCTTCTTCCCTCCCCTCTCTATCCCTCCCTCCCTCCCTCCCTCCCTCCCTCCCTCTCCCTCTTCCTTCCTCTACCCCTCCCTCCCTCTCCCTCCCTCTCCCTGTCCCTTCCTCTCTTCTTCCCTCTCCCTCTCTATCCCTCCCTCCCTCTCCTTTCATCTCCCTCTCTATCCCTCCCTCCCCTCCCTCTCTCCTTCCCTCTCTCTCCCTCCCTCCCTCTGTCTCTCTCTCCCTCCCCTTTCCTGTTTTTCCCTCCATCTCTCCCTCTCTCTCCCTCTCTCTCCTTCCCTCCCTCCCTCCCTCTCCCTCGCCCTTCCTCTCTCTTTCCCTCTCTCTATCCCTCCATCTCTCTCTCCCTTCCCCTTCCTGTTTTCCCTCCGTCTCTCTCTCCCTCCCTCTCTCCCTTTCTCCCTCCCTCTCTCTCCTCTTCCCCCTCCCTCCCTCCCTCTTTTGCTATTTACACCCAGAATGCACCAGATCTCATCCAATCAGGAACTCCTTGGAGCACTGGGTGCTTTGGTTTGCTTCCCGTTGGCCCTCTCCTCCTCCGTCCTTGTCGTTTTTTCCCTTTCGGGGCTTTGTGCGAAGGTTGCATTGTGGCGTTCGGCAGAGGCAGCCTTACGATGGGGAAGGGGGCAGCCTCCCTTCCTTTGCCCTCCTGATCCACCCAGGAGCTGTTGCGTCCTCTGCACACCGGGTCCTTCGAAAAGGGGCCGGTTGCAAGGAGGGCATGTTTTGGAAATGGTTTGGACCAGGTTCTTTGGACAACACCCCCCCCCGAACACAGCACCCCTCTGCTATCTCTTAAAGGAACCTACTTCTTTTTTCCTGGTTCCCATGGAGCCTGGAGTGGGGGGAGGGGTGATGAACAAAGGGCCTGCCTTAACACTCACACAAGTTTTAATGAGCTGATTTTGAATCGCTCATCCGCTTCACCTAGATCAGCGGTTCTCAACCTTTTCCGGGGCTCGACCCCGGCCTGCGCCGCGCATGCGTGGCGCGACGGGGCGCATCGCGCATGCGTGGTGCAATGGGGCGCATCGCGCATGCGTGGCACGACGGGGAGCATCGCGCGTGCGCGGTGCGACGGGGCGCATCGCGCATGCACGGCACAACAGGGCGCATCGCGCATGCACGGCGGCCCGCATCGCAAAGGGGAAAAATAAATGGCCGACCCCAAAAAAAAAATGGCCGACCCCCCCCAAAATAATGGCGGGCCTGCATCGCGCATGCGCAGCGCGACGGCCTGCATGGCAAAGGGGAAAAAATGGCCGCCCCCCCCCTAAAAAAATGGCCGACCAAAAAAAAATGGCTGACCAAAAAAAAAAATATGGCGGGCCTGCATTGCGCATGCGCGGCGCGACGGCCCTCATCGCAAAGGGGAAAAAATGGCTGACAAAAAAAAATGGCCGACCCAAAAAAAAATAAAAATGGCGGACTGCGTTGTTTGGTGACCCCCTGTGAAATGGTCGTTCGACCCCAAATGGGGTCGCGACCCACAGGTTGAGAACCGCTGGCCTAGATGTCAGGAGAATACATTTTTCTGCACATACTGAGCCCTTAAACCTACGGCCACAATGGCCGCCGCTAAGCAGGTAATCCCCCCCTCCCCAAAATGATGGCCGCGCCTGAACCCCGATGTTCAAGGCAGTCGTTAAAGCGGGTTTTTTGCCCCGTGTCGTGGCCTTTTCGGCCACGGCTCTTAAGCAAATCGCAGCCCGTTGTTAAGCGAGCCGTGTGGCCGCAAAGTGAGCCCGGCTTCTCCCCGTTGACTTGGCCTGTTGGCAAGGCTGTCGAAGGGGCATCGAAACGACTCGCGGATGCGACGCCTGTTGTGAACGCCAGGCCGGCTGTTTAAAGAGCCCGGTTTTGGATCCCGTGACCCTGGAGGACGTTGCGATGGAGGTTGTAAGTGCGAGGACCGCTGGCAAGTCACCTTTCTTCAGTGCCGTTGAAATGCAGAAGGGTCGCTAAACAGTTGTAAGTTGAGGACCTCCTGTATAGAGAGGTCTGGACTGGTCTTTGAATAGGACTTTCTCAAGAACATGTTGTGAGCCGGCATATAAATTAAATTAAATTAAATTAAATTAAATTAAATTAAATTAAATTAAATTAAATTAAATTAAATTAAATTAAATTAAATTAAATTAAATTAAATTAAATTAAATTAAATTAAATTAAATTAAATTAAATTAAATTAAATTAAATTAAATTAAATTAAATTAAATTAAATTAAATAAATAAAATGTAAAAGGACCGGTAAAAATGAAGCAAATTGGAAGTAGAGAATCCGGGCATTTTTGTAAGGCTGTACTTAAGGCTTTGTTGGAACCTAACTAAGGTCTCAAAGGTGTTGCAACTGCACTTCCCTTTTTTTTTTCTTGAAGACATTTCGATTTGCCTTCAAGAAGCTTCTTCCATTCTGACTGAAGGGTGGAGGATGGAAGGATTTATACTCCTCGCAGAAAGCTGCCCTTTGCCTCCTTTGAGAGAGTCGTCGTGGCCACTGTTGAGGTTTACCTGTATCGTTTCCATCCATCGCTTCTTGTCCTGCCTTCTGGTGCTTTGGAGAATAGGTTGACCCCTCCCCCCTCTTCTTTATGGCAGACTGCTATCATGTCACCCTCTTCACTAAACGAGACATACTCAACTCCAGCAACCGTTCCTTGTAAGTTTTAGCCTCCAGTCCGCTGATCTAGACAGCATACTTAAAAGCAGAGACGTCACCCTGCCAACAAAAGCACGGATAGTCAAGGCCGTGGTCTTCCCAGTTGCAACGTAGGGCCGTGAAAGTTGGACCGTAAGAAAGGCTGAGCGCCAAAGAATGGAGGCCTTTGAACTCTGGTGCTGGAGAAGACTCCTGCGAGTCCCCTGGACTGCCAGGCGATCCAACCGGTCGGTCCTGGAGGAGATCAACCCCGACTGCTCTTGAGAAGGCCAGATCCTGAAGTGGAGACTCAAGGACTTGGGCCACCTAATGAGAAGGAAGGACTCCCTGGAGAAGAGCCTGATGGTGGGAAAGACGGAGGGCAAGAGAAGAAGAAGGGGACGACAGAGAAGGAGGTGGCTGGATGGAGTCCCTGAAGCAGGAGGTGGGAGCTTCAATGGACTCCAGAAGATGGTAGAAGACAGGAAGGCCTGGAGGAACGTCGTCCATGGGGTCGTGATGGGTCGGACACGACTTCGCAACTAACAACATCTATCTGTCTATCTGTCTATCTGTCTATCTGTCTATCTGTCTATCTGTCTATCTGTCTATCTATCTATCTATCTATCTATCTATCTATCTCTATCCATCCATCCATCCATCCATCCATCCATCCACCTAATGAGAAGGAAGGACTCACTGGAGAAGGGCCTAATGCTGGGAAAAATGGAGGGCAAGAGAAGAAGGGGACGATGGAGAAGGAGGTGGCTGGATGGAGTCCCTGAAGCAGGAGGCGGGAGCTTCAATGGACTCCAGAAGATGGTAGAGGACAGGAAGGCCTGGAGGAACGTGGTCCGTGGGGTCACGATGGGTCGGACGCGACTTTGCAACTAACAACAACATTCTGATCACCCTTGTTGCTCCAGGACCTGAGCATCTCCCAAGACATTTAACCTAATGAACGATAACCTAATTTGATATCTCTAAAATGATTCAACCTCTAGAACAACCAAGCGTGGAATTTTGCACGAAGTCCATCAGATGATTTATTTATTTCCGCTTGGAAACCTCTCTCTTTCCCCTCAGCGTGGCTGGCTCAGGAATTCTGGGAGTTGAAGTCCACAAGTCATAAAAGGTTGCCTATCTCTGGCCTAGGCCTAGGACCCTTCATGACTCGTAGACTTCAACTCCCAGAATTCCTGAGCCAGCCATGCTGAGGGGAAAGGGAGAGGTTTCCAAGTTGAGCCATGACGACTCAGGAATTCTGGGAGTTGAAGTCCACGAGTCAGAAAGCGGCCTAGGCCTAGGCCAGAGGTAGGCAACCTTGGTTCTTTTACGACTGGTGGACTTCAACTCCCAGAATTCCTGAGCCAGCCATGCTGAGGGGAAAGGGAGAGGTTTCCAAGCTGAGCCATGCTGGCTCAGGAATTCTGGGAGTTGAAGTCCACCAGTCATAAAAGAGCCAAGGTTGCCTACCCCTGGCCTAGACTCACAACAGTTCATTTAGTGACCGTTCAAAGTTACAATGGCAGCGAAAACAATGACTTACGACTGTTTTGCACACCACCATTGCAGCATCCCTGCGGTCCCGTAATCGAAATTCAGATGGCAACTGGCATGTACTTAGGACAGTTGCCCCAGCAATAATAATAATAATAATAATAATAATAATAATAATAATAATAATAATAATAATAATAATAATAATAATAATAATAATAATAATAGGTAGACAAAGTGCCAAATCCAGTCTGAACATCTGGCTGACTGTGCGATGATCAATAATAATAATAATAATAATAATAATAATAATAATAATAATAATAATAATAATAATAATAATGTTGGAAGAGACCTTGGAGATCATCTAATCCAACCCCCCTGCTCAGGGAGGAACCCTGACAGAATCATAGACTAATGGAGGTGGAAGGGACCTCAGAGGTCATCCAGTCCAACCCCCTGCTCAGGCAGGAAACCCTACACCATTTCAGACAAAGGGCCATCCAGTCTCTTCTTAAAAACTTCCAGTGTTGGAGCATTCACAGTTTCTGAAGGCAGGTACCGTAGTTCCACTGGTTAATTGTTCTAATGAAACATTTCTACGACCACTACCCCCACCCCATTTGTAGATCTTCCCCCTTCATTCCCAACAGACCATCAAATTTGGTGACTGGGAGACAAATGGGGGGGGCTCACAATAATTTCGTCCCTTAGAAACTCACCGGATGAGTCCAGATGTGAGTTTTCAAAGGAGGGTGGAGAGCTGGTCCCTTGAGGCAACTGCCCAACTGACCGGACTATGATTTCCTTTTCAGGAAAAATTCTAGAATTTGCGTCCTGTTCAGTTCCCGTAGCAACGGGCCTGGGGCCACCGACCAGACACGGTCTGTCAAACGCCCTTGGGCAGTTTCTCAACATCTGGCGCAGAGTCAAGACGTGGGGGTAGGACAACCAAGGAGAAGACAGAGGTGAATCAAGGCAAGAAGAATTATGGTTTTTTTTCCCGGCTGGCTGGTCAGCACCATCAACAACCTGGGTCTGCTGGATATGGAGCTCTTGGGATGTTTGACCCCTTCCCTGGAAGGCAGATCTGAAGGGTCTTCAGAACAACAGAGAAGAGCAACAAAGATCATTAGGAGACTGGAGGCTAAAACATGTAAGGAACAGTTGCTGGAATTGGGTACATCTAGTTTGATGAAGAGAAGGACGAGGGGGGACAGGATAGAAGTCTTCCACTATCTCAGGGGCTGCCCCAAAGAAGAGGGAGTCAAGCTATGCTCCAAAGCGCCTGAAGGCAGGACAAGAAGCAACGGATGGAAACCAATCAAGGAGAGAAGCAACCTAGAACTAAGAAGAAACTTCCTGTCAGTGAGAACATTAACAATTAACCAGTGGAACTCCTTGCCTCCAGAAGTGGTGAATGCTCCAACACTGGAAGTTTTTAAGAAGAGACTGGACAGCCATTTGTCCTAAATGGTATAGGGTTACCTGCCTGAGCAGGGGGTTGGACTTGATGACCTCCAAGGTCCCTTCCAACTCTTCTATTCTATTCTATTCTATTCTATTCTATTCTATTCTATTCTATTCTATTCTATTCTATTCTATTCTATTCTATTCTATCCCATTCTTTATTCTATTCTACTCTACTCTACTCTACTCTACTCTACTCTACTCTACTCTACTCTACTCTACTCTACTCTGTTCTTTCCAGTTCTAGGGAAGCTTGCTGAAAGCCGGCAGAATGGAAAGCTTTCAAGGACTTTCTAGCAGGTGTGAAGCAGATAGCAGACGGTTCATATCACAAAGGGAACTTGTTTACATGAGCTGCATGTTTGGCTGGGGAAATTGTTGTTACATGCTACGCTCTGGTGCCTTTTAAGAGTTAGTTTTACCTCGCTTACACCAAGCTGTACGTTCAATACACTGTGAGCTCTTCGAAAAGGAAACTTATCCTGGACGTTTATTTGGATACTTCCGCTGGAAGTCGACGCTCCTGTTCCAAGAGCTTCGGAAAATTACGCACGGCGTCCCTCTTTCCAGAAAGCCTTAGTGAACGCCATTATTTTCTTCTCCTTCCATGCATTTAACAACTTTGGGCGTCTTACGAACGAGAAATGACTAAAACAAAACCCCCAAAAAACCTGTAAGGCCCGTGTCTGCACTTGGCTGAGTCACAGGGACCTGCAAAGATTCTCATTATGCAGAGCGAAGGTGACAGTTACACAAGGTTGACAAATTGTGCAATCACACACTGAAAGGACTACCACGGGGAAGTGTGTCAAACAGCTGGGGGGGGGACAGACAGGGTGGGTAGCAGACCTTTTATGGGGGGAAGCCGTGGGGTCAGGATGTAGGAGCAAACCAAAACAAGAGCTTACAGGGAGTCCTTGACTTACGATCGCAAGGGAGCCCGAATATTTTGTTGCTAAGCGAGACATTTGTTAAGGGAGTTTTGCCCCTTTGTGTGACCTTCCCATGGCCACAGTTGTTAAGTGAATTGTGGCAGTTGTTACGTAAAGTAACACAATGGTTAAGCGATTCTGGCTTCCTCGTTGACTTTGCTCGTCCAAAGGTCGCAGAAAGGGGAGCACAGCACCCTGGGACACGACAACTGTCACAAATGTGAGTCAGTTGCCACATAGCTGAATTTTGATCATGTGACCAGGGGGATGCTGAAGAACAAGAGGCAACAAACATGTTCGAGGACAAAAACGGTCACTAAATCGCTTGTCGTCCAATTGCTTGGCCAATAAAGAATTCTATTCTATTCTATTCTATTCTATTCTATTCTATTCTATTCTATTCTATTCTATTCTATTCCTTATTCTGTTCTGTTCTATTACTCTACTCTATACTCTATTCTTATTCTATTCTATTATTATTCTACTCTACTCTATTCTTTTCTATTCTATTACTATTCTATTATTCTACTCTATTCTATTCTGCTCTATTACTATTCTATTCTATTACTCTTCTACTCTATTCTTATTCTATTCTATTGTATAACTATTCTATTCTATTATTATTCTATTATTCTACTCTTCTCTTCTCTTCTCTACTCTACTCTATTACTATTCTATTCTATTGGATTGTCAGTTGATTGTCCAGCCTGGAGCAGGTGT
Source organism: Bothrops alternatus (assembly GCA_034064705.1). Taxonomy (NCBI): domain Eukaryota; kingdom Metazoa; phylum Chordata; class Lepidosauria; order Squamata; family Viperidae; genus Bothrops; species Bothrops alternatus. The sequence goes on along the minus strand of JARGCV010000801.1, from coordinate 64,768 downwards.
TTATGTGTGTGTGTGTGTGTGTTTCTATACTCTATTCTTATTCTATTCTATTACTATTCTATTCTATTATTATTCTACTCTACTCTACTCTATTCTTTTCTATTACTATTCTATTCTATTAATATTCTACTCTACTCTTTTCTATTCTATTCTATTCTTATTCTTATTCTACTCTATTCTATTCTGCTCTATTACTATTCTATTCTATTCTTCTTCTACTCTATTCTTATTCTATTGTATAACTATTCTATTCTATTATTATTCTATTATTCTTCTCTTCTCTTCTCTTCTCTACTCTACTTTATTTCTATTCTATTCTATTCTATTCTATTCTATTCTATTCTATTCTATTCTATTCTATTCTATTCTATTCTATTCTATTCTATTCTATTCTATTGGATTATCAGTTGATTGTCCAGCCTGGAGCAGGTGTTTATGTGTTTATGTGTGTGTGTATGTGTTTCTATACTCTATTCTTATTCGATTCTATTACTATTCTATTATTATTCTACTCTACTCTATTCTTTTCTTTTCTATTACTATTCTATTCTATTAATATTCTACTCTACTCTTTTCTATTCTATTACTTTTCTATTCTATTATTATTCTGCTCTACTCTATTCTATTCTGCTCTATTACTATTCTATTCTATTCCTCTTCTACTCTATTCTTATTCCATTCTATTCTATTGTATAACTATTCTATTCTATTATTCTATTATTCTACTCTACTCTACTCTACTCTATTACTACTCTACTCTACTCTATTCTATTCTATTCTATTCTATTCTATTCTATTCTATTCTATTCTATTCTATTCTATTCTATTCTATTCTATTGGACTATCAGTTGATTGTCCAGCCTGGAGCAGGTGTTTATGTGTTTATGTGTGTGTGTATGTGTTTCTGGTGCCTTCCAGGAAGCGATCCCAATGAGCAAAGTGAGGATAATATATATATATATATATATATATATATATATATATATATATATATATATATATATATATATATATATATATATATATATATATATATATATATATATATATATATATATATATATATATATATATATATATATATATATATATATATATATATATGTATATAGTTGCTCGTTATGCAATCCCTATTTGCTCGTGGCAGTGTGTTGGCAACGGACTATTTTAAATCTTCCCATGTGACGGCATTGCTGGAGAAACGGGGAAAATATCACAGAGGGATTCAATCCGATTCAGTGACTTGGTGGTTATAAAATCAGCTGCTGTTTGGCAGCTTCCTTGTGTGGGCTCGGAATAAAAATAAAGAGAAATCCGGGGGCAAGGAGGGCAAAAGGGCCACTGTGCTCTGGGGGAGCGGACTGGGAGAAACGGGAATCCCTGTTCTTTGCAAAACCTTTGCACAACTTTGCAAAGGACCCTTCGAAGACCACGTTGCCCAGTTTATTATTATAAATCGTGGACTACTTATGTCAGGTGACAACAGAGGCATTCAACGCTCCTTAAAAGCTTCCACCGCTTCCTGCCCAGGAACGCCCACCTCCCCGTCAAAAGCCTCATCTTAGCAATATTAGGTCCCAGCTAATCTTAGGGTGCAATCAGGGCCTTCCCCCACCCCGCACTCCCGTTCTATGACCAACTTCATATTTTGCGGTTGTACAGATTTGTTTTCCTGGAGATCAACCAAGAGAAATGGATTAGGACCGTCTTAGTCATGCAATTAATTTCTCCAACTCATCTGTTCTGCTCTTGTTACGAAATAGGCTGTTTCCCCCCCCCCTTCTTTCGGAAAAAAACAAAAATTTTTTTTTGTAAAAAAAATCAGCAACAGTTTGCTAAAGATGAGGAAAATTTAACACTCAATAATAATAATGATAATAATGATAATAATAATGATGATGATAATAATAATAATAATAATAATGGGAAGGGATCTTGGAGGCCATCTAGTCCAACCCCCTGCTCAGGCAGGAAACCCTATATCATTGCAGACAAATGGCTGTCCGGTCTCTTCTCTGCTGCTAGAAGATCGCCCAGGCTGACTAAAAGCAGCGGCACGACAAAGTAGCAACAACGGTGCATTGGAAGATCTGCAAGAAATATTATTTGCCTGTAAGTGAGAACTGGTGGGATCATAAAATAGAGAAAGTCATAGAAAATGATGAAGTTAAACTGCTCTGGGACTTCAGAATTCAAACAGACAAGCACCTGCCACATAACACCCCGGACTTAACAATTGTCGATAAGAAAGACAAAAAAGTCTGGATGGTGGACGTGGCAGTGCCTGGAGACAGCAGAATAGACGAGAAAGAACTGGAGATGATCACAAAATACAAAGACCCACAAATAGAAATAGAAAGACTATGACAAAGGGTAGGACCAATAGTAATAGGTGCCTTGGGTGCAATCCCAAAACAACTGGAGCACCACTTGAACACCATCATCGGCACTGACAAATTCGCTATCTGTCTATCTATCATCTATCTATCTCTTCTCTCTCTCATCTGTCTGTCTGTCTATCTCCTCTCTCATCCGTGTGTCTATCTATCTCTTCTCTCTCTCATCTATCTATATCTATCTCCTCTCTCTCTCTTCTGTCTCTCATCTGTGTCTATCTATCTCTTCTCTCATCTGTATCTTTCTATCTTCTCTCATCGATCTATCTATCTCTCTTCTCTCTCATCTGTGTCTTTCTATCTTCTCTCTCATCTCTCTCTCATCTCTCTCTCTCTCTATATATATATATATATCTTCTGTCTCTCATCTGTGTCTATCTATCTCCTCTCTCTCATCTATCTATCTATCTATCTATCTATCTATCTATCTATCTATCTATCTATCTATCTATCTATCTATCTCTTCTGTCTCTCATCTGTCTATCTATCTCTTATCTGTGTCTTTCTATCTTCTCTCATCTATCTCTTCTCTCTCATCTGTGTCTTTCTATCCTCTCTCATCTATCTCTCTTCTTTCTCATCTATCTCTCCTCTCATCTATCTATCTCTTCTGTCTATCATCTGTGTCTCTCTTCTCTCTCATCTATCTATCTATCTATCTATCTATCTATCTATCTATCTATCTATCTATCTATCTCTATCTATCTATCTCCTCTCTCTCATCTATCTCTTCTGTCTCTCATCTGTGTCTTTCTATCTTCTCTCTCTATCTATATCTATTTTCTCTCTCATCTATCTATCTCTTCTCTCTCTCATCTATCTCTTCTCTCTCATCTGTCTTTCTATCTTCTCTCATCTATCTCTTCTCTCTCATCTATCTATCTATCTCTTCTCTCTCATCTATCTCTTTCTCTCATCTATCTATCTATCTCTTCTGTCTCTCATCTGTGTCTATCTTCTCTCTCTCATCTATCTCTTCTCTCTCTCATCTATTTATCTATCTATGTATCTCTTCTGTCTCATCTATCTATCTCTTCTGTCTCTCATCTCTCTTCTCTCATCTGTATCTATCTATCTCTTCTGTCTCTCATCTATCTCTTCTCTCTCATCTGTGTCTATCTCTTCTGTCTCTCATCTATCTATCTCTTCTGTCTCTCATCTATCTATCTCTTATCTCTCTCATCTATCTATCTATCTCTTCTCTCATCTATCTCTTCTCTCTCTCATCTATCTATCTATCTTTTCTGTCATGTGTCTATCTTCTCTCTCTCATCTATCTCTCTTCTCTCTCTCATCTATCTCTTCTGTCTCATCTATCTCTTCATCTATCTATTCTCTCTCATCTGTGTCTATCTATCTATATCTATCACTTCTCTCATCTATCTCTTCTCTCTCAAACTATCTATCTATCTCTTGTCTCTCATCTGTGTCTATCTATCTTCTCTCTCATCTACCGGTATCTATCTATCTCTTCTCTCTCTCATCTGTGTCTATCTTCTCTCTCTCATCTATCTCTTCTCTCTCTCATCTATTTATCTATGTATCTCTTCTGTCTCATCTATCTATCTCTTCTGTCTCTCATCTCTCTTCTCTCATCTGTGTCTATCTATCTATCTATCTCTTCTGTCTCTCATCTATCTCTTCTCTCTCATCTGTGTCTATCTCTTCTGTCTCTCATCTATCTATCTCTTCTCTCTCTCATCTATCTATCTATCTCTTCTCTCTCATCTATCTATCTCTTCTCTCTCTCATCTATCTATCTATCTTTTCTGTCATCTGTGTCTATCTTCTCTCTCTCATCTATCTCTCTTCTCTCTCTCATCTATCTCTTCTGTCTCATCTATCTCTTCATCTATCTATTCTCTCTCATCTGTGTCTATCTATCTATATCTATCACTTCTCTCATCTATCTCTTCTCTCTCAAACTATCTATCTATCTCTTGTCTCTCATCTGTGTCTATCTATCTTCTCTCTCATCTATCTATCTATCTCTTCTCTCTCTCATCTATCTATCTATCTATCTATCTATCTATCTATCTATCTATCTCTTCTCTCATCTATCTATCTCTCATCTATCTATCTATCTCTTCTCTCTCTCATCTATCTCTTCTCTCTCTCATCTATCTATCTCTTCTCTCTCATCTTTCTCCCATCTATCTATCTATCTATCTATCTATCTATCTATCTATCTATCTATCTATCTATCTATCTATCTATCTATCTATCTTTTTCTTTATCTCTCTCTCCCTCTCTCTGCTGATGCTTTATTTAAACTTATACTTCTATATCTGCGATTGCACGACCTCCGTAGATCCCAAAAGCCAAATAAAACACACAAGAGAGAAAAGGAAAGGCCTCAGTGGAACCTCCAAAGTCAGGCGCAGTCATTCCTAACCGGCGGGGGGGGGGAGAGAGAAGGGAAAGGCTGAAAGAACGGCTTCCATCCGGGTCTTTCAACACTTCCGCCTCTCTCCTTGCCCTCCCTCCGCGGGGGATGAGCGAAGGCGGGGCGGGAAACGAGAAGCACCGCCTACTCACTCAGACAAACGATCCGCGCGCCTAAATCCCCTCCCCATCAAAGCGCTTGCCCAATGAAAACCGGAGAGGGGGGAGGGGGCGCCCCTTGGCTTGAGCCGATTGGTCCCTCCTCAGGAGCCTCGCCTTGGCTCCTCCCCCGTTCCCAACGGTCGGAGGGCGCGGGCGCCACGGGGTGGGAGGAGCCGCGCTGAGCCTCGCCCCTTCCCCTTAGAGCGAGTCCCTAACAACCAGGGAGCGGGTGCCAGCGGGGCGCATGCGCGCATCGATTCCCCGGGAAGGCGAGCGTGGGGCGCGCGGGATTTGGGGGCTTCCTCGTCCTGCCGCCCCCCCCGGCCGCCTTGTCCCCCCCCTCGGGCTCCCCGCCGCCATGGAAGCGCCTCCTCAGGGGAGCAGCCAGGTGCCTGTGAGTAGGAGGGGAGCAGGTGGGGAGGGGTCTTGGGGAGGGGTCCCCACCATTCCCCTTAGCCTCCCTTGGCCGCTCAAGCGCTTCCCCCCTCCTTTGCAAAGCCGCTTTGACGCTGAAAAGAATTTAAATCCCCCTCCCCATTTGACTCTTTCCCCCCCTTTCCCTGGAAGAAGCCCCCCCCAAATTAGTGCAGGATCTCCCCTACCCTTTTGTGCAATACCCCCCTCCCCACAACAGGATATTGATCTTCAAATGTTGGACTTCAAAGCCCAACGTCCCCTGCCCTCCTGGCTGAGGTTGCCCATCATCCCCTTGCTTGGGGTGGGGTGGGGGCGCCAGGTTGGGGAAGGCTGAAATTGGTGCTTGGTGCAGAGTTTGTGATTATCTATCTGTCTGTCTATCTATCTATCTATCTATCTATCTATCTATCTATCTATCTATCTATCTATCTATCTATCTATCTATCTATCTATCTATCTATCTATCTCTTCTCTCTCTCATCTATCTATCTATCTATCTATCTATCTATCTATCTATCTCTTCTCTCATCTATCTTCTCTCATCTATCTATCTATCTATTCTCTCTCTCTCTCTCTCTATCCTCTCATCTATCTATCTCTTCTCTCTCATCTATCTATATCATCTGTCTCTTCTCTCATCTATCTCTTCTCTTCATCTATCTATCATCTATCTCTTCTCTCATCTATCTATTTATCTCTTCTATCTATCTATCTATCTATTCTCTCTCTCATCTCTCATCTATCTATCTCTATCTCTTCTCTCTCTCATCTGTGTCTTTCTATCTCTTCTCTCTCTCATCAATCTATCATCTATCTTCTCTATCTATCTATCTATCTATCTATCTCTTCTCTCTATCTCTATCATCTATCTCTTCTCTCTCTCATCTATATCATCTATCCTCTCATCTCTCTATCTTCTCTCTCTCATCTCTCTATCTATCTCTTCTCTCTCTCATCTGTGTCTGTCTATCTATCTATCTATCTATCTATCTAACTATCTCTTCTCTCTCTCATCTCTCTTTCATCTATCTATCTATCTATCTATCTATCTATCTATCTATCTATCTCTATCATCTATCTCTTCTCTCTCTCATCTATATCATCTATCTTCTCTCATCTCTCTATCTTCTCTCTCATCTCTCTATCTATCTCTTCTCTCTCTCATCTGTGTCTATCTATCTATCTATCTATCTATCTATCTATCTATCTATCTATCTAACTATCTCTTCTCTCTCTCATCTCTCTCTCTCTCTCTCTCTATCTCTCTATCTATCTATCTATCTATCTCTTCTCTCTCTCATCTATCTATCATCTATCTCTTCTCTCTCATCTATCTATCTATCTATTTATTTATTTAGAAAACTTGTATTGCCGCCTCCTCGCACTCAAGGCAGGTACTCAAGGCGGCTGATATCGATTTTTTTTAAAAAAAAAAACACCCTATAAAAAAATAAAAAAAGAACAAGAGGGAAAAATAAAATAATATGGCGAGCTAGAATGCCTTTCAGAATGAAGTGGAGGGAATTGGCTAACTTTCCAAGGATAAATCTTTAACTCTTGGGATTGACTGGCAGCGCGATTCTTCGTTATGTTTGAAGCCTCCCGCCCCCTGATCGTCTTGGTTGCTCTTCTCTGCACTCTTTTTTAAAAAAAAGTTTTATTAGTTTTATCATTATAAACAAACAAAAAAACAAATAAAATACCACTCAACTTAATACAATCTTTTAAAACTTTCTCCATACAAAACAAAGCGTATATTCTTTTAAAAATTAACATATAATAAAATAACTATGGGTGTTCTCTGCACTCTTTGAAGTCTCCTAGACTGCAGATACTCCATACGAGTTTGTTCAGCTTGGTCAATAAAGAATCTTTCCGAACAGTTGTGACACTGAAGGTGGTTGCCACATCTATTCTGCCGGTGCTCCCTGGAGGATTTGGAGAGGGAAAGTCTTCATCAGAAGACTGTGATGGACGTGTGTGTCAGAAAGTTACTTTCTGGTCTAAACAACAACCCCCCCCTCCAAGTTGGAATAAAATGCTGCTATCAGCTTCCACGTCCTGATCGTTTTGGTCGTGATCGTTTTGCTCCTTTACATTTAGGAAGCCGCCTTCTGCGTTTTTGTGATAACCAGACAGATGTTCTGCATTTGTTCAAGTGCAGCTGGGTTTTGTTTTCCATAATTACTCGATCAAAGTGCCAATCCCTCTCTTGCTTTGCCTTTGCTTTGTACTTATTGGAAGCAACGTTCCTAATGCACCCTAATTTACATATATACTTTTCTGTTCATTAGATAAAGAGTTATGCATGGGGCGTAAATTGTTGTCTTCAGCTGTCAATATTCACAGGAGCTTTTTATTTTTTCTTTATTAAGCATTAATGGATGTTTATCACACAGGGCCAGTCTTCAAGGGTAGGAATGAATTCAAAGTAATAGTAGTAATAGTAGTAGTAGTAGTAATAATAATAATAAAGTTGGAAGGGACCTTGGAGGTTATCTAGTCCAACCCCCTGCTCAGACAGGAAACCCTATACCATTTCAGACAAATGACTGTCCAGTCTCTTCTTCAAAAACTTCTAGTGTTGGAGCATTCACAGCTTCTGGAGGCAGGTGGTTCCACTGGCTAATTGTTTTAACTGTCAGGAAGTTTCTCCTTAGTTCCAGGTTGCTTCTCTCTTTGGTTAGTTTCCATCCGTTGTTTCTTGTCCTGCCTTCAGGCGCTTTGGAGAATAGCTTGACTCCCTCTTCTTTGGGGCAGCCCCTGAGATACTGGAAGACTGCTATCCTGTCCCCCCTCGTCCTTCTCTTCATTAAACTGGACATCCCCAATTCCAGCAACCGTTTCTTATATGTTTTAGCCTCCAGTCCCCTGATCATCTTTGTTGCTCTTCTCTGCACTTTTTCTACAGTCTCAGCATCTTTTTTACATCGCGGTGAACAAAACTGGATGCAGGGTTCCAAGTGTGGCCTTACCAAGGCCTTGTAAAGTGGTATTAAGACTTCCCGTGAAGTATTGTGGTTACTTTCCAACTGCGGGTACTCTTCCGCTTAGTGCCACAACTGAGTCCAAAATTTCTGTGGCTAAGTGAGACATTTGTGATTAAGGTGGCACTGTCAGAAGTTAGAAATGGGGTCATAAGTGAGAGCCAGTTTGGTATCGGATTAGAAACTGGGTGTCAATAAGTTCTAGTTCTGCTTTAGTCAGGAAAGCTGACTGGGTGACTTTGGGCCAGTCACCAGGAGACAATGAGTTCTAATCCTGCCTTAGCAGGAAGCTGGCTACCTTTGGGCCCATCACCAGGAGACTGTGAGTTCTAGTCCTGCCTTAGCAGGAAAGTTAGCTGGGTAACTTTGGGCCAGTCACCAGGAGATGGTGAGTTCTAGTCCTGCCTTAGCAGGAAAGTTAGCTGGGTAACTTTGGGCCAGTCACCAGGAGACGATGAGTTCTAGTCCTGCCTTGGTCAGGAAAGCTGGCTGGGTGACTTTGGGCCAGTCACCAGGAGACAATGAGTTCTAATCCTGCCTTAGCAGGAAAGTTAGCTGGCTACCTTTGGGCCCGTCACCAGGAGACGGTGAGTTCTAGTCCTGCCTTGGTCAGGAAAGCTGGCTGGGTGACTTTGGGCCAGTCACCAGGAGACAATGAGTTCTAATCCTGCCTTAGCAGGAAAGTTAGCTGGCTACCTTTGGGCCCGTCACCAGGAGACGGTGAGTTCTAGTCCTGCCTTGGTCAGGAAAGCTGGCTGGGTGACTTTGGGCCAGTCACCAGGAGACAATGAGTTCTAATCCTGCCTTAGCAGGAAAGTTAGCTGGCTACCTTTGGGCCCGTCACCAGGAGACGGTGAGTTCTAGTCCTGCCTTGGTCAGGAAAGCTGGCTGGGTGACTTTGGGCCCGTCACCAGGAGACGGTGAGTTCTAGTCCTGCCTTGGTCAGGAAAGCTGGCTGGGTGACTTTGGGCCAGTCACCAGGAGACGGTGAATTCTAGTGCCACCTTAGGCCTGAGATCCAGCTGGGCAACTTGGACCAGTCCCCCTCTCTCGGCCCACCCCACCCCGCCGGGTGGTTGTCGTGGGGGAAACGGGAGGTAGGAAGGTGCGCTGGGCGTGCTTGCCACCTTGAATTATTTGTAAAGGTAATATAGGTGTGATGCAAATAAATAAGCGCCTTTAGGGAGCTCTGTTGTAACTTTGGTCTCTCCACAACCGGCCGTCAATTGAGCACTATCGAATCGAAATGCCATTCAGCAAATGGCATTTCTCTCCTCCACAGCCTACACACACACAGACACACACACACACAAAGTTCCATTTGTACATCTTCCGGCATAGCCGTCACCTGTGTTTATTTTTAAAAATAGGGAATTGATTTTTTTCATTCTTTGGGGGGGGGAACCACCCCCTGCATTTGCGATTAGTAAACTCTTTGGATAGCCAGGAAACTCTTGCTTGTGTGTGTGTGATTTCTTCGGAGGAAATTAGGGAGAAGCACCGTTTCCTCACCTTACAATCTGAGAATGACCTCGTATCTGTTGTGTTGGCTTTGGGTGTTGTCGTGTGGTAGCTCTCTTACCCAAAGATCGCGTGGTTTATTTGAAAACCCGATGGCAGAAAAAGACCTATAGCGGCCCGCCCTTTGTGTTGTGTGTCCGTTTTCTTTTCAGTTATTTGTTCTTTGTTTATTTTCCTTTTCAATGACAGACATGCAGTGGTGGGATTCAGCCGGTTCGTACCACTCCGGCAGAACCAGTAGGTAATTTTTTGTTGCCCAGGCCCAGAATGGACTTCCGGAAGCGGCATCCCACACAGAGAACCGGTTCTTCACCTATCTGAATCCCACCGCTGCAGAGATAGATAGATAGATAGACAGACAGACAGACAGACAGACAGAGAGACAGACAAAGATAGATATGATAAGATAGATAAACAGACAGACAGACAAAGACAGATATGATAAGATAGATAGATAGACAGACAGACAAAGATAGATATGATAAGATAGATAGATATAATACAGATAGATACGATAATGTAGATAGATAGATAGATATAAGATAGATAGATATAGATGATAATATAGATAGATAGACAGACATAGATAGATATGATAATATAGATAGATATAGATAGATATAATATAGATAGATATAATGTAGATAGAGAGATAGATTGATAGATATAAGATAGATAGACATAGATGATAATATAGATAGATATAGATAGATATAATATAGATAGATATAATGTAGATAGAGAGATAGATTGATAGATATAAGATAGATAGACATAGATGATAATATAGATAGATAGGCAGACATAGATAGATATGATATGATAAGATAGATATAGAGATAGATAGATAGATAGATAGATATAGATGATGGAGAGATAGAGATAGATATAGATGAATAAGATAGACAGATATAGATAGATAGACATAAATAGACAGATGATAATATTGATAGATAGATATAGATAGATAAATATAGATAGATAGACAGATATAGATAGATAGATAAACAGACAGATAACTAGATAGACAAACATAGATAGATAGAGACAGACAGACAGACAGATATATATAAATAGACAGATGATGTGTGTTTAACCCAAGCATGTTTAAACTCAGTTGCTGATGACAGACCCTCCCTGGATCCCCTTTTGCGACCGTCCCCACTGGCTTCTGACAAACAAAGTCAGTGCAGGGGGGGGTAGCCAGATTCACTGAAACGGCCGCACGATTCCCATGAGAACCGCGGCGATCCGCTGAACGACGGCGGCAAAATGAAGGTCGCGAAACGAGGCGCAGCCGCCTTGCTTAGCGGTGGAAATTGGGTGGCGGGTGTACGTCGAGGAGGGCTTGAATCTGCAAACACCCCCGTGAGCATCCTGGAAGGCACGAAAGCTCTCCCTCCGTGGTTAATTTTCAGAGGGGTGTTGTGTGTTTCAGCCGATTGTGACGACGCCCCCGCCCCCTGGATTGAAAGCCGAGCCCCTCAGCCAAAGCAGCAGCGGGACGCAAGTTTCCAACGCCAGCGGGGTTTCCCTGGGAGAAACCATCAGGCGCCGGTCGCTGGTGGATCAGGTGAGCGTGAGACTCCACCGGCGCCATTTCCCCCCCCCCCAGCGTTCGGTCGGAATATTCACACAGCGACACAAAGCGTCAGAACAACCGTGGTAGGGCTGGGGAGAAGAGACAGGGTGCATGTCCCAGGTCGCCTTTGGCTTGCAACCGTGCCTTTCAGTGACCGCTCAAAGTTACCGTGGCCCTGGAAAAATGTGACTTGTGACCACTTTTCACACTTAACGGCCGTGGCAGCATCCCCCTTGGCCATGTGATCAAAACTCAAGGGTTGGAAACTGACCAAAGAGAGAAGCAGCCTGGAATTAAGGAGGAACTTCCTGACAGGGAGGACAATTAATCAGTGGAACAGCTTGTGGCCTCCAGAAGTTGTGGGCGCTCCATCACTGGAGGTTTTTTAAGAAGAGACTGGACAGCCCTTTGTCCGAAATGATTATAGGTTCTCCTGCTTGAGCAGGAGGCTGGACTAGAAGACCTCCAAGGTCCCTTCCAACTCCTATTCTGTTCTGTTCTATTCTATTCTACTCTACTCTACTCTTCTCTTCTCTTCTCTTCTCTATTCTATTGTACTCTATTCTGTTCTATTTCTATTGTACTCTATTTACTCTATATTCTATTCTACTATTCTATTCTATTCTATTCTATTCTATCATTCTATTCTATTATCATTATTCTATTCTATTCTATTCTACTCTCTATTCTATTCTATTCCTATTCTATTCTATTCTATTCTATTCTATTCTATTCTATCATTACTCTACTCTACTCTACTCTATTCTATTCTATTCTATTCCATCATTCTATTTTATTCTATTATCATCATTCTATTCTATTCTATTATCATTATTCTATTCTGTTCTATTCTATTATCATTATTCTATTCTATTCTATTCTATTCTATTCTATTCTATTCTATTCTATTCTATTCTATTCTATTCTATTCTATTCTATCCTATTCCATCATTCTATTCTATTATCATTATTCTATTCTATTCTATTCTATTATTCTATTCTATTCTATTCTATTCTATTCTATTCTATTCTATTCTATTCTATTCTATTCTATTCTATTCTATTCTATTCTATTCTATCCTCTCTCCTATTCTATTCTATTCTATTCTATTCTATTCTATTCTATTCTATTCTATTCTATTCTATTCTATTCTATTCTATTCTATTCTATTCTATTCTATTCTATCCCATCATTCTATTTTATTCTATTATCATCATTCTATTCTAGTCTATTATCATTATTCTATTCTATTCTATTCTATTCTATTCTATTCTATTCTATTCTATTCTATTCTATTCTATTCTATTCTATTCTATTCTATTCTATTCTATTCTATTCTATTCTATTCTATTCTATCCTATTCCATCATTCTATTCTATTATCATTATTCTATTCTATTCTATTCTATTATTCTATTCTATTCTATTCTATTCTATTCTATTCTATTCTATTCTATTCTATTCTATTCTATTCTATTCTATTCTATTCTATTCTATCCTCTCTCTATTCTATTCTATTCTATTCTATTCTATTCTATTCTATTCTATTCTATTCTATTCTATTCTATTCTATTCCATCATTCTATTCTATTATCATTATTCTATTCTATTCTATTCTATTATTCTATTCTATTCTATTCTGTTCTATTCTATTCTATTCTATTCTATTCTATTCTATTCTATTCTATTCTATTCTATTCTATCCTCTCTCTATTCTATTCTATTCTATTCTATTCTATTCTATTCTATTCTATTCTATTCTATTCTATTCTATTCTATTCTATTCTATTCTATTCTATCCCATCATTCTATTTTATTCTATTATCATCATTCTATTCTAGTCTATTATCATTATTCTATTCTATTCTATTCTATTCTATTCTATTCTATTCTATTCTATTCTATTCTATTCTATTCTATTCTATTCTATTCTATTCTATCCTCTCTCTATTCTATTCTATTCTATTCTATTCTATTCTATTCTATTCTATTCTATTCTATCCTCTCTCTATTCTATTCTATTCTATTCTATTCTATTCTATTCTATTCTATTCTATTCTATTCTATTCTATTCACGCCTGGCAACCTTCACATTTAAGATGGTCACAGTGTCCCAGGAAGGTCACGTGATTCCCTTTTGCGACCGTCTGACAAGCAAAGCCAATGGGGGCAGGCAGCCAGTTTCACTTCGTGACCGCCTGACCCACTTAACGAGAGCAGCGATTCGCTTAACAACGGTGTCCAGAAAGTTCCTAAAGCAGGGCAAAGTTCCTAAAGCAGTTCCTAAATGGCTGCATTTTTATTTTATTTTTTTGCTCTTCTCCTTCTCCCTCCTTCAGGATGTGGAGTTGTGGTTTCGTCCTTGTGCAGAAACCGATGTCAGCAACCTCACAGGGTGGAGGCTCGGCCAGACGCCCGGAGGCTACAACACCACAGACTTTCCGACTATGGAGGAAGGCCTGGTCACCCCCACCGTGAACCCTAGAAGACCTCAAGCCTCTGGAATGACCCACTCCCCCATCCTGGGTAAGTTTAATCCCCCCTCCCTTTTTTTATAATAAAAAAAAATAGCATTAACAGAAGTTGGTTTGTAGATTTGAACAAGGAAGCGCATTGCCATTACAGCAGGATCTCTCAACCGTGGCCACTTTAAGACCTGTGGACTTCAACTCCCAGAATTCTCCAGCCAGACGTGTTGGCTGGGGGGAATTCTGGGAGTTGACCGTCCATGTGAAGGCATGCTGGCTGAGGGATTCTGGGAGTTGAAGTCCGTCCCTCTGAAAGCCTGCTGGCTGGGGGAGTCTGGGAGTTGAAGTCCACCACTATTAAAGCCTGCTGGCTGGGGGATTCTGGGAGTTGAAGTCTGTCCATCTTCAAGGATGACGACTAGGCAAGTCTAGGAGTCAGTCCATTGTAAAGCATGACAGCTGGGAACGCTGGGAGTTGGCTGGGGAATTCTGGGAATTGAAATCCATGCATCTCAATGCTTGCCGGCTGGGGAATTCTGGGAATTGATATCCATGCATCTCAATGCTTGCCGGCTGGGGAATTCTGGGAATTGACATCCATGCATCTCAACGCCTGCCGGCTGGGGAATTCTGGGAATTGACATCCATGCATCTCAACGCCTGCCGGCTGGGGAATTCTGGGAATTGACATCCATGCATCTCAACGCCTGCCGGCTGGGGAATTCTGGGAATTGACATCCATGCATCTCAACGCCTGCCGGCTGGGGGAATTCCAGGAGTCTTTGAGGAGCAACTTCAGATTTGAGGCTCTTCCATATTGGCGGCATTCCTCGTTCAGGTCCGGTCTCCTGCAAGGCAATTCCAAAGCCGCCCCCCCATCCCCCCCACGGCAGCTTTTGGGCCCACCTCCTCTAAAATGCAGTGCGGGCCAATCGGGGGCTTCCCTTTTTTCCCCTTCCAGTTGACGAATAAAGAGACTGGGAAGTGCTTCCTGCTGCCAAGCCACTCACTCCACTGGGAATAATTTCCTGGCCCTCTGTGGCTTCCGCCGCCGCTGCCAGCGAGGTGGGCCAGCAAATCTGAGGGCCGGGGTTGTCATGGGAAACGGAGGGAGGGAAGGAGGGAAGGATGGATTGTCAGAAAAAGAGAAAGATAAGCCTTGCCGTCTTCTTCCAGAAACGTCTCTCGGCTCTAAAGGTGAAGTGATGTAATGTTGACAGGCTGCCAGGCTGGCATTTCTTCCCCCGCCCCCCCCCCAGCAGCTGTGACTCTACTGGCACGCTGTCACAGCAGAGAGAGAGAGAGAGAGAGAGAGAGAGAGAGAGAGAGAGAGGGAGAGAGAGAGGGAGGGAGGGAGGGAGGGAGGGAGGGAGGGAGGAGGACACAGCTGGGCTTGCAGAACCCCAAAAAAGATAAGCGGACCACAGCTGTAAATGGGAAGCCCGGAGATGTCCATGGGTGCTCTCGGAGCTGGGTGGTGCTCTGGCAGATGTTGCATTACCCAAACTAGCATCGTCGAGAGATGGGTCTATCGAGGCAGCCTATCTGTGGGACAGAGCAGACTGCTTCGGTGCTACTAGGGAGTGTGGTTTGTGGAGAGGAGGAGGAGGAGGAGGAGAAGGAGGAGGAGGAGGAGGACAATGGCTTTGGGGTTCTGGGTGCTCTCTGAGCTTCGTGGTTTGCTTGCAGACGTTTCATGACCCAACTAGGGAACATCGTCAGGACTAGTTTGGTAATGAAATGTCTGCAAGGAAACAACCAAAGGACCCTACAGTCCTTTTCCTCCTCCTCCTCCTCCTCCTCCTCCTCCTCCTCCTCCTCCTCCTCCTCCTCCTCCTCCTCCTCCTCCTTCTTCTCTCTCTCTCTCTCTCTCTCTCTCTCTCTCTCTCTCTCTCTCTCTCTCTCTCTCTCTCTCTCTCTCTCTCTCTCTCTCTCTCTCTCTCCCTCTCTCTCTGCAAACATCACTCCCTTCTAGTACTGATAATATTCCCTAGTTGAGTCATGAAACGTCTGCAAGAAAACCACCAAGCTCAGAGAGCACCAAGGACCCCACAGTTGTCATCGTCCTCCTCCTCCTCCTCCTCCTCCTCCTCCTCCTCCTCCTCCTCCTCCTTCTCCTCCTCCCTCTCTCCGCAAACATCACTCTCTTCGAGTCCAGCCCCCTGCCCAAGCAGGAGAACCTACACCGTCTCAGACAAATGAATATCCAGTCTCTTTTAAAAAATCTCCAGTGATGGAGCACCCACGATTTCTGGTGGCCAGCTGTTCCACTGGTTAATCGCCCTCACCGTCAGGAAGTTTCTCCTTCATTCCAAGTTGCTTCTCTCCTAGATGAGTTCCCATCCATCGTTTCTGGTCCTGCCTTCAGGCGCTTTGGAGAACAACGTGACCCCCCCTCTTCTTCGTGGCAGCCCCTCAAATACTGGGTGACTTGTATCATGCCCCCTCCGTTTCTTCTTTAATTTTAATTCAGATACGCTTCTGTGCTCATCCTCCAGGGACGGGAAGAGCCTCCTGTTCTCAAGAAAGCGCTGTACTTTAAAGAACCATTTCAGTCTCCTGGGTTTCAAAGCATCTCATAAAAAAAAAAAAAAAGCATCAGGAGGCCAGACTTTGAAAAAGGCAATTGGAGAAGCCCCCTCAATCAAACGATTTCGCTGCCGATGAGAGGGGGGCTAAGTAGCCTGTGAATCACGGCGGTTCTGCCTAGTAACCAATGGATCATTAGCCTGTCAGCAGGAAAAGGAAGGCAGGCAGACACAGGCCGCCTACATGCTTCCCTGCGTGTGCGACAGGCAGGTTTTTCAACACAGGAAGTTGAACATGTATGCAATCCGGCTGACTCGTCTTCAAACGGAGCCTCCGCCGGCGAATGATGCTTCGCTGGACCAGATAGAACCAGGGGCCTTCAGATTTGGCCCTTTGATGACGTGTGGACTTCAACTCCCAGAATTCCTCAGCCAGCGTGCCTGACTGAGGAATTCTGGGAGTTGAAGTCCACTCCTCTTAGTGTCTCTATCAGGGGTCCTCAAACTTGGCCCTTTGATGACTCGTGGACGTCAACTCCCAGAATTCCTCAGCCAGGCAGAATAGAATAGAATAGAATACAAATAAGAATAGAACAGAACAGAATAGAATAGGAATAGAATATAGAATAGAGTAGAGTAGACGAGTAGAATAGAATAGAATAGAAATGAATAGAAATAGAAATAAGAACAGGAATAAGAATAGAAATAGGATAGGATAGGATAGAATAGAATAGAATAGAAATAATAGAACAGAATAGAATAGGAATAGAATATAGACTAGAGTAGAATAGAATAGAAATGAATAGAAATAGAAATAGAAATAAGAATAGAAATAGGATAGGATAGAATAGAATAAAATAGAATAGAAATAGAATAGAAATAAGAATAGAACAGAATAGAATAGGAATAGAATATAGACTAGAGTAGACTAGAGTAGAACAGAATAGAATAGAAATTAATAGAAATAGAAATAAGAACAGAAATAAGAATAGAAATAGGATAGGATAGAATAGAATAGAATAGAAATAGAATAGAAATAATAGAACAGAATAGAATAGGAATTGAATATAGACTAGAGTAGAATAGAGTAGAATAGAATAGAAATGAATAGAAATAGAAACAGAAATAAGAATAGAAATAGGATAGGATAGAATAGAATAGAATAGAATAAAATAGAATAGAAATAAGAATAGAACAGAATAGAATAGGAATAGAATATAGACTAGAGTAGACTAGAGTAGAATAGAATAGAATAGAAATGAATAGAAATAGAAATAAGAATAAAATAGAAATAGAAAATAGAATACAATACAATACAATACAATAGAGCTGGAAGGGATCTTGGAGGTCTTCTAGTCCAGCCCCCTGCTCAAGCAGGAGAACCTATACCATTTCAGAGAAGTACCTCCAGTAGTCCTTGACTTACAGCCATCCGTTTAGCAACCGTTCGAAGTTACAACGGCGCTGAAAAAAGGGACTTACGATCCTTTCTTCAAACTTACGACCGTTGCATTTCTCACTTAGCAGCATAAATGTGGGGCTGGTCAATTGTGGCCGTAAGTCGAGGACCGCCTGTATTTACAACGCTTGCAGTCTCCCGGGCTCACGGGACGGCCACTAGCCACCTTCCCCGCCGGCTTCCAACAAGCCAATTCAATCCGGGGGAAGCCAGGTTCGCTTAACGACGGCGTGATCCTCTTAAACAACTGCGGTGATTTGCTTAACGGCCGTTGCAAAAAAAAAAAGGTAAAATTGGGCAGCGCTCACTTTACAACCGTCTTGCTCAGCCCTGGAAATTCTGATCCCAGTTGTGCTCATAAGTCGAGGACTACCTGTCCAGCCGACAGCCCGACGTCCCTGATGAGCACGCCAGCCGCAGAGGCACGTCGCCGATGTCTCAGCCGGCCCAAACTTAATTAGTTTTTTTTTAATCAGAATGTCACGGAGTACTTTATCAAATGCTTTGCAGAGTCAGAGGTTTGCCCTGATCTGGGAAGGAAGAGGCCCCATCAAAAGCGAAATAATAATGGGGAGGCCGGCTTCGTGATAAATTAACGGCGACTGTTAATAACCGCCGTGTGAGAGCGGGCATCGAGAACGGATAGGCCGTTTCTTCTCGTGGCAGACGCTCGTGCAACGGCAAACGAGAAGGGGGGGGCAGCATTTTAGCAGAAGGGATAACTCTGCCGATGTTTGTGGCATGGGCCAAACTAAAGACAAAGCAAAGATGGATAGGATAGGATATAAAGAATAGGAATAGAATAGAATAGAATAGAATAGAATAGAATAGAATAGAATAGAATAGAATAGAATAGAATAGAATAGAATAGAATAGAAATACGGTAGAACTAAGAATAGAATGAAATAGAATAGAATAAAATAGAAATAGAATAGAATAGAATAGAATAGAATAGAATAGAATAGAATAGAATAGAATAGAATAGAATAGAATAGAATAGAAATGGAGAATAGAAATAGAACTAAGAATAGAATGGAATAGAATAGAAATGGAGAATAGAAATAGAACTAAGAATAGAATTAGAATAGAATAGAATAGAATAGAATAGAACAGAATATTATAGAATTGAGTTGGAAGGGACATTGGAGGTCTTCTAGTCCAACCCCCTGCTCAGGCAAGAAATCCTAGACCATTTCAGACAAATGGTTGTCCAATCTCTTCTTAAAAACCCCCAGTGTTGGAGCAGTCACAACTTCTGGAGGTGAGTAGAGTAGAGTAGAGTGGAATGGAATGGAATAATATGGAATGGAATAGAATAAGAAATAGAATAGAATAGAATAGAATAGAAAATATGGAATGGGAATAGAATAGAATAGAATAGAAAATATGGAATGGAATGGGAATAGAATAGAATAGAATAGAATAGAATAGAAAGAATAGAAAATATGGAATGGGAATAGAATAGAATAGAATAGAAAATATGGAATGGGAATAGAATAGAATAGAATAGAAAATATGGAATGGGAATAGAATAGAATAGAATAGAATATATGGAGTGGAGTAGAATAGAATAGAATAGAATAGAATAGAAAATATGGAATGTAGAAAAAGAATAAAATAGAATATAGAGAATAGACTACAGTAGCATAGCATGGCTGGCTGGCTGGAGAATTCTGGGAATTGAAGTCCACACATCTGAAAGTGGCCAAGGTTTCAGAAACTGGGACCGCCAGCTGCTGACGGATTCCCTTTGAAAGACATCCTTTTACGCTTCAAGAACCCCAAGCTTGGAGAACCTTGGACCCTCAGCAATTTGGTGAAATATCAAAAAACGACCTGCTTGAGAAAGCAACAGCTGAGAAGACCCCCCCTTGGGCACAGGAAAGCTCCAGCATGACCTTTTGGAGCCGGGGGGGGGGCTTATTTTATTTAATTTAATTTTTTAATTTAGTCGTCGTGCCCACCGAGATCCGACTGGGTAGCTGAAGAATCAAAAGAGATAAATAAAGATTGTGCTCCAGACCCCGAACGGTTGTAAGCTAACATATGAAAAAAAAAAAAAAACTTCCAAAGCATAACGAAGGAAGTTAAATTGGGATTCTATAACACACAGACATTTTAGAGGTTTGTGTTGTTGTTTTTTTTAATTTTTTTTTTAAGGAGATCCTGGAAACGATATACCGCCTACGGTCCTGATGCTTTGCATTCCAACTTCTTCCAGCAGCTTCTCCCTCAGTTTGTCTTGAGTGTCGCGTTTCAGTAGGATTGACCGTTGAGATCATTTGACGGGTTCGGCAGTCGTTCCCACCTGGGCTACGCGGTACAGGTCGCGTCGACTTAACATCCGTTTCGTGACCGGTCAAACTTACCCTGAAAAAAAAAAAGTCACCGAGGACCATTTTCCAGTCTTAGAACCATTGCCGCTTCCCCAGGGCCACGTGATCAAGATTTTATTTATTTATTTATTTATTTAATTGGATTTGTATGCCGCTCCTCTCCGAAGACTCGGAGCGGCTCACAACATATACAAAACATCAGAAATCAAATCCAGTCAAAATATAAAAATGGACCCCCAACACACATACAGCTTACAAACACAGTCAACAATCATCCCCAGGCCTGCCGGCAAAGATAGGTTTTTAAATTCCTCCGGAAGGCCGGGAGAGTGGGAGAAGCGCGGACTTCAGGGGGCAGTTGGTTCCAGAGGGTGGGCGCCACAACAGAGAAGGCCCTCCCCCTAGGACCCGCCAAACGACATTGTTTCACTGACGGGACCCGGAGGAGGCCGACCCTGTGCACTCTCACCGGTCGTAGGGAAGATGCTGACGCTTGGCCACTGACCTGCATTTACGACGGTCGCCGCGTCTCCCGCAGGGGTCACGTGGTTCCCCTTTTGCAGCCGTGTGACTGGCGAAGTCAACGGGGGCAAGGCCGATTCACTTAACAACCGTGTTCCTAACTGAGCCCCTGCAGTGATTTGTTGAATGACAGCGGCCGGAAAGGTCGTAAACCGGGGCAAAGCCCACTTAACAAATGTTCCCCACTTAACAAGAGAGATTTTAAACCTGAACTTTTGTTTTTATTAGCTATAATGCCAGAAAAGACTAACAAACAATGCTCATACTTGACTTTGCACGTCACAACAGCGGCAAGAGTGATATTTGCGCAATGCCGGAAAAATGGAAGGAGTACCATCAGAGGGAGAAATAATTAAAAAAAAAATACTAGAATGCGCAGAGATGGACAGATTGACTATGAGCCTGAAAGAAAAAGAAGAAAGGGGCTGTTATCAAATCTGGAAGTTATCTTACCATTGGCTGGTGGAAAGAAGAAAGAATCAGGAATTCAATACGTGTTAGCATGTAAACTCAGACAGCACGTTGGTTGAAAAATTATTATTGTATGTATGGAAAAAGAGAATTGAAAAAAAAAGAATTCAGGACATAGGTCTTTGTGACAAGGCAATGACTCTAAATAGATGACAGGTTTGACCCCCAGCCTCTTCTCAGAATAACAGAGTAATAGAGTCGGAGTGGACCTTAAAGGTCTTCTAGTCGAACCCCCATCTTAAGCAGGAGGCCCTCTACAATCAAGGAGAGAAGCAACCTAGAACTAAGGAGAAACTTCCTGATAGTGAGAACAATTAACCAGTGGAACAACCAGCCTCCAGAAGTGGTGAAGGCTTCAACACTTTTAAGAAGATCCTGGACAGCCATTTGTCCAAAATGGTGTAGGGCAGCGTTTCTCAACCTTTTCCGGAGCTCGACCCCAGCCCGCATCGCGCATGCGCGGCGTGACGGCCTGCATCGCAAAGGGGGAAAAATGGACCCAAAATTTTTTTTTAAAAAATGGCCGACCCCCCCCAAAATGGCCGACCCCCTCCCAAAAAATGGCCGACCCCCTCCCAAAAATGGCGTGCCCACATCGCGCATGCGCGGTGCAACGGCCCGCATCGCAAAGGGGAAAAAAAATGTCGGACCAAAAAAAAAAATTTAAAAAAAATGGCCGACCAAAAAAAAATGGCAGGCACGCATGCGCGGCGCGACGTCCCGCATCGCAAAGGGGGAAAAAATGGCTGACCAAAAATAAATAAATGGCGGACTGCGGTGTTTGGCGACTCCCGTGAAATGGGCGGCGCGATGGCCCACATCGCAAAGGGGAAAAAATGGCGGACAAAAAAAATTAAAAAAAATGGCCGACCCCCCCAAAAAATGGCCGACCAAAAAAAAATATGGCAGGCCCGCATCGCGCATGCGCGGCGTGACGTCCCGCATCGCAAAGGGGGAAAAAATGGCCGACCAAAAATAAATAAATGGCGGACTGCGGTGTTTGGCGACTCCCGTGAAATGGTCGTTCGACCCCAAATGGAATCGCGACCCACATGTTGAGAACTGCTGGTGTAGGGTTTCCTGCCTGAGCAGGGGGTTGGACTAGATGACCTCCAAGGTCCCTTCCAACTTTTTTATTAATATTAATTATTATTATTATTATTATTATTATTATTATTATTATTATTATATGGTTGTTCAATCTCTTCTTAAAAACCATCAGAGGAAGAAATAATTTTAAAAAATACTAGAATGCGCAGAGATGGACAGACTGACTACGAGACTGAAAGAAAAAGAAGAAACAGAATATTATCAAAGTTGGGACTTATTTTACCGATGGTTAGAGGAAAGAAGAAAGGATTAGGAATGAAATATGCATTAGTGTATTTAAACTCAGACAGCACGTTGGCTGAAAAATTACTATTGTATGTATGGAAAAAATGAATGAAAAAACCTATATAATAAAAAACAACAGCAACATATTTGGGGCTCAATTTGGGGATTTTGCAACAGTCGTCACGGTGAAAAACGGGTCCCAAGTCATCTTTTTTTCAGGGACGTAATTTTGAACCGTCCCTAAGCGAGCCGTTGTTAGTTGAGGACCACCTGTCCGGAGTTTGTGTTGATTCGCAAGCTGGGCCGTTTCATTTTGCGCTCAACGGTGTTTGTGATCGTTCGCAGGGATTGCAGATAGCCAGCTTTCTCCCAACCTCCCGCTGCTGGCGACCAACGCAACAGCACAAGGCCAGACTTTCTACAACGAGACCGTCTTTCAGCCAACCGGATTGGATTTCGCCCCGTTGAGGTAAGCCTCGGCCTCCCACGTGTTCCCCTTTTGCTTAAGGCCCTTGTTTTCTGACTTGGTTTAATCCTGGCTAAGTTTAAATCCTTCCTTGATCGTGTACGAAAAACACGTCGCGTTGGACCTTAATGATAGAAGAGACTGTATGTCGCTCGGGGTTGAAATTTATTTATTTATTTGACTTATATGCTGCCCTTCTCCCAAGACTCAGGGCGACTCAAATGTAGTATAAATCAATTATGAGGGGGTCCTTGGTGCTCTGTGAGTTGGGTGGCTTCCTTGCAGATGTTTCATGACCCAGCTGGGGAACATCATCAGGGCTGGAAGGGAGTGGTGAGAGAGGAGGAGGAGGAGGAAGAGGGGGAGGAAGAAGAGGAGGGAGGATTGTGGGGTCCTTGGTGCTCTCTGAGCTGGGTGGCTTTCTTGCAGACGTTTCATGACCCAACTAGGTAACATCATCAGGGCTAGAAGGGAGCGGGGTTTGCTCTCTGTTTATATACAGTGGTTGCCAGTGTTTGGGGAACCGCTAAGGAACCGTCAAGAACACTCTCAAGAATATTGACAGGGCAAGCCACTGTATATAAAGAGAGAACAACGCCGCCTCCTTTCTAGCACTGATGATGTTCCCTAGTTGGGTCACGAAACGTCTGCAAGGAAACCACCAAGTACAGAGAGTACCAAGGACCCCACAGTCCTCCCCCTCCTCCTCCTCCTCCTCCCCCTCCTCCTGGCAAACCCCCTTCCCCTATAGCACTGATGATGCTCCCTAGTTGGGTCATGAAATGTCTGCAAGAAAATGAAGTCCAGAGATCACCAAGGACCCCACAGTCGTCCTCCTCTTCCCCCTGCCTCCCTCCCTTCTAGCACTGATCATGTTACCCAGTTGGGTCATGAAACGTCTGCAAGGAAACCACCCAGCTCAGAGAGCACCAGGGACCCCACAGTCCTGCTCCCCCTTTCTCCTCCTCCTCGCAAACCCCACTCCCTTCTAGCACTGATGACGTTACCTAGTTGGATCATGAAACATCTGCAAGAAAACGAAGTCCAGAGATTCCCAAGGACCCCACAGTTCTCTTCCTCCCTCCCTTCTAGCACTGGCAATGTTCCCTAGTTGGGTCATGAAACGTCTGCAAGGAAACCACCCAGCTCAGAGAGCACCCAGAGTGGCGTAGAGTCTTGGGGCCCAGGAATGGTGCCTTTTGATTTGTCCAACTAACACGGGATCTTCTTCCTCTTCCTGTTTCAGAGCCACTCCAGATGTTTCAGCTGCACCTTTGGTACATTTGCAGATTGACGAAGCCGTGCGATGGGCAGCCCGGGAGGCTGGCCCAGAACTCCCCAGGGACGCCTCTCTCTCCCAGCATCCTCTGCCTTTCAGCCTCACGGCGCCCAACGACGCCAGCCTGGGCAGCTATTTGTCGCAACACCCTCTGACTTTTTCCCAGCACCTACCTGCGGAGCAACAGAACTGGCCACTGCTTCACCTTGACCTAAATGGTACCACTCTGGGCTCCAAGGAAGAGAATTCAGGAACGCCATGTCCAGCCACGTGGCCAAACCAACCCCTGGCCACACCGCCTCTTCTGAAGCAAAGTTGGGGAGCTGCGCCCAGCCAGGATTTCTTCCTGTTGGACAACAGGCTGCCCGCTCCCGTCCTTCTGGACTTACTGGAGGACGAGATGGGCTTATCCAAGCATGGTGGCTTCTTATCTTCCAGAAGCTCTTCTTGTCAAAGCAGCTTGGGAAAAGAACCGGCCGAAAACCTCATTAACCGCTTAACGGCGAACGCGGATCTGTCGGAAAGCGCGCCCAAATCGACGCCCGAACTGCGCCCGTCGAAAGGCCCAACCGCCTCTCGGCCCGAGTCGCCCCAGCTGCTTTCGGAGGCGACAGGACAGCCCCGGCGATGCGCCAGCGATCCGGAAGCTTTCTCAGCAAACCTGTCTCCACCCTTGGTGTCCTCCAGGGCTCCTAAGCTTGGTTTGGTTGAATCGCCCGAGACCTCTCCGAGGCCAAATCGCCAGCGCGTGCGGGAGAAATGTCCAAGCGGAGCCGCAGAAGAAAAACGAAAAATTGGGCCAGTTCCAGTTGATGGCAAACCTCAGGCTTCTGCACCCTTCCAGCCAATCCCCGTGGCCTCAAGGCTCGGCCAGCCGACGGACGCCTTGAAGACCGTCCTGACGAGCGTGAACAAAACTGAACTCACACTCTCCAACGGGAGTGTAGAGAAAGGGACCAGGAATATGGGAATCTCGCCTTTTGACGAGGCATCCTTCCTCGTACATCTGACTCAACCGATTCACCATTCCACCCCGGCTTTTTTGACCAGCAGAAACTTAAACCGCGAAGGGCCCGGCCTGGCGTTGCCAGCCCGATCAGGACTCCAGCCTCCTCTTGCTTGCTTGCACGAAGAGATGTCAAAGACCTCGCAGGCCGATGCGCGCAATTCTTCGGCGGCAGAGCCTGGGGCTGCCACCGCGGGAAACCCCCGCCTCTTTCCCACGAACGAGAGTTTTCCGTCGCACGGCACTGGTCCTGCTTTCCTGCAGCCTCTGAAAGGCCGGATTCAGTCCATGCCCTCTCTGAATTTTATGGAGAAGGTAGGAGCGTGGAACCTGAGCTGTTCAGCTGAGGAATTGCCCGAAATGTCGGTGGTCCCCGGTCCAAGTGGTGTTTCTCCCCGGCGGAAGGCCTACGACGCTATTGCCGATTCCTTAAACCGCCTCCTGCTGAAGCAGCAGAGTCTAGCTGACCTCAAGGCTGCCTCTTTTTACGGGCCCAACTCCCTGACCAATCTTCACTCCTCCGAGAACGAGCCTCTGCGGGCGTTACCGTTTACCAGGTCTCAGTCGGAGACCTCGGTGAGTGCCCTGAGCAGAGAAATTTCGCGGATGGAAATCAGCAACGAAACCGGAGCGAAGGACCCGCCTAAGCGAGCCGAGGTCCGCGGCGATGCTCCGACAGTCTCTCGGATCCCACCGGCGGCTGTGAGTAAGGAGGACTCCCTCAGCCGACGTTACAAAGCCGTTCCCGTTTTTACGGTCTCCAGCGACGAGGAAAGCATGAGCCCAGGGAGCCGTTCGGATCCCCTGATCAGGAGCCGACGAGTGGCCGAGCTCCTCAAAGGAGAAACCGAGTCATTCAACGGGAGCAAAGAAGAATTGGATGGCCCCGAAGAGAAGACGGGAGAGTCGTCTGGCCGTGGCTTTCATGCCGGTCAAATTAGGAGGGACTCTTGGCGAGATCTTTCCCCAGATCATTTCAACCAAGGGACCGGTTCCGGAACCGACAGCTGTACAGATCTGAGGCTCTCTTCCAGACAGTCTTCCAGGTCTTCTCCTCTTTTGGGAAAGTTGCAGAGCAGTTTGGAAGAGGAACTACAAGCTCCCCTTCACAGCGAGCTCAATATAGAGGAGAGAATACCGGTAAAGTCCAGCGTAGCCTTTTTTTTATTCCTCTTTTATTCATTAAGGGCTAAGGCAGGGCTAGAACTCACCGTCTCCTGGTGATTGGCCCAGAGTTACCTGGTGCTTTCATGCCTAAGGCGGGACTAGTAGTCATCGTCTCCTGGTGATTGGCCCAGAGTTACCCGGTGCTTTCATGCCTAAGGCGGGACTAGAACTCACCGTCTCCTGGTGATTGGCCCAGAGTTACCCGGTGCTTTCATGCCTAAGGCGGGACTAGAACTCACCGTCTCCTGGTGATTGGACCAAAGTCTCTGAGCTGGCTTTCATGCCTAAGGCGGGACTAGAACTCACCATCTCCTTTATGATTGGCCCACAGTCACCCAGCCAGTTTTCATGCCTAAGGCGGGACTAGAACTCACCATCTCCTTTATGATTGGCCCACAGTCACCCAGCCTAAGGCGGGACTAGAACTCACCGTCTCCTGGTGATTGGCCCAAAGTCACCCAGCTGGCTTTCATGCCTAAGGCGGGACGAGAACTCACCGTCTCACGCGATCCTCTTTTGCAACCTTCTTGCAAAGCCAGTGGGGAAGCCAGAGTCACTTAACGACCTGTTACTCACTTAACAACGGCAGTGATTCACTTAAAAACCCTGACAGGAAAGGCCGCAAAATGGACCCAAACCTCACTTATTAAAACTGTCTCGCTTAGCAACGGGAATTACGGTCGTAAGTCGAGCACCGCCCTCAGTCCAAATCCTCTTTAAGCGTCCCCTGTGGTTGCCTGCAGTGACTTGACCGAGGGAATTATTTTCGTCTGCATCTTTTTGTTTCCTTGTCGTCCTGCTCCTCTCACTTTTTCCGCCTCTTCACTCTCTTCCTGTCTTTCTTCTCTTAGGTGTACCTCCACAACCTGGGCATCGACCAGTCGCCCTCGTCTATCCTGACCCCATTTATACCGCGGGGGCCCATCCGAGAAATCGAATTTTCTCCGACTGAGCTCCGGACGTTGAAAGCGTCGGCCGATTTATTCCGCTTGCATTTATCGGAAGGTACGGTGGGGGAAGCTTGTGGGCATCACCTGGGGGGATTAGGTGGGTCTGACAGCGCAGGTGGGCTGCTTGAGTGGGGCACCCATAAAACAATGAAAGATAAGGTATAAGATAAGATAGACAAGATAAGATATGAGATGATATGAGATATAACATAAGATATAAGATAAGATATAAGAAGAGATAAGATATAAGAAGAGATAAGATATAAGATAAGATATAAGATAAGATATAAGGTATAAGGCACAGGTTGGCAACCTGCAGCTCCGGAGCTGCAGAGAGAGCCATTTGCAGAGAGAGACAGAGAGAGGCAATTGTGCTTCCCTGCTTCTCTCTCTGTCTCTCTCTGTCTCTCTCTGTCTCTCTCTGTCTCTCTCTGTCTCTCTCTCTCTCTCTCTCTCTCTCTCTCTCTCTCTCTCTCTCTCTCTCTCTCTCTCTGTGTGTGTGTGTGTGTGTGTGTGTGTAA
Organism: Bothrops alternatus; assembly: GCA_034064705.1. Lineage (NCBI taxonomy): Eukaryota > Metazoa > Chordata > Lepidosauria > Squamata > Viperidae > Bothrops > Bothrops alternatus. Next base: position 36,810 of record JARGCV010000801.1, on the reverse strand, counting down.
AAGAGAGTGCATTCACAGTGTTCTCCGAGGAGCGCAAAAGCTTATTGGGCCGGGCTCCTCGTGTTGCTGCGTCTCTGCAGGAAGCAGGAAGGGCAGGAGAGAGCTAGCTAGCCCAGCTATGCTGGCTCAGGAATTCTGGGAGTTGAAGTCCATGAGTCATAAAAGAGCCGAGGTTGCCTACCCCTCAGCTTATTGGAGAACAGCTTGAAGCCAGCTTGCCAGGTGAGCAGCAGATTGGAAGGAGGGAGAGGGGGGGAGAGAAAGAGGGGGAGGGAGAGAGCGAGAGAGAGAGAGGAAAGAGAGAGAGAGAGAAAGAAAGAGAGTGGGGGAAGAGGACTGGCAGACTAAGGGCAGAAAGAGAGAGAGGGAGAGAGAGACCGTTTTGACATCTAAAATGAAGATAACACTGCATATATCCTTTTTTACCTTTATATACACACACACCTATAATAAAGGTAAAAAAGGATATATGCAGTGTTATCTTCATTTTAGTTACCAAAAGGGTTTTGCGGCTCCCAGTGTTTTGTTTTCGGTGAGAAATGGGTCCAAGTGGCTCTTTGAGTGTTTTGGGTTGCCTACCCCTGGTATAAGATATAAGATAAGATATAAGATGTAAGATATAAGATAAGATAAAGATAACCTTTATTGTCATTTTTTTTACTGGGCACAATGGCACACATTTAAAAAAAGAAATTTAGTTACCCACTCTTAAAGTGAAACACATACATGACACACACCTAAAGCATACTACGTATGACATGTATAGACCCACACCCCTACATATACGTAGCAGATAAATATGAAATTCTGTCCATCTTGAATATATAACGGAAGGAGGAAGCTGGAGAGCTCACAAGGTTCATGCTGTATGGAATGAAACTGGCTGAATCTGGATGTCCTGCTACAGATACCATAGAGCCCCCTCCTCCCGGAAGGGAACAAGGAAATGAATGAATGAATGAATGAATGAATGAATGAATGAATGAATGAATGAATGTGTCATGGTTCCGACAGATGAAAAAAATCTTCAAAGAACTTTGACGCATTGTTTACTTTAAAGAATCTTTATTCGAGCAGCATAGCATCGGCAGGTACACAGTCGAAGCCAAAAACTGAATTCCCCTCCTCTGAGCACATAGTATCAAAGCAAAATTCCCTCCTCCAATTAACTGTCATAAATCACATTCTCCAATTAGCTTGAAATGCAGGCTTTCCCTCCAGTTCTCCAGCCAAGGTTGCCTTTCCCTGGATTAGGCATTACCCCACCTGCAGAGATCCTCTTTGACCTGCTGCTCAGTCACAGGCTAGGCCAGAGGTAGCCAACCTTGGCTCTTTTATGACACGTGGACTTCAACTCCCAGAATTCCTGAGCCTCCCATTCCCCTCAACGTGGCTGACTCAGGAATTCTGGGAGTTGAAGTCCGCCAGTCATAAAAGAGCCAAGGTTGCCTACCCCTGCTGTATACTAAGTTTGCTGACAACATAGATCAGGTAGTCCTCTACTTATGAGCACAACTGAGCCCTGAATTTGTTGCTAAGCACGACAGTCTTTAAGTGAATTTTTTGCCCCGCTTTACGACCTTTCTTCCCCCAGTTGCTAAGCAAATCACTGCAGTTGTCAAATTAGTAACACAGCGGTTAAGTGAACCTGACTTCCCGATTGACTCTGCTCGTCAGAAGTTCTCAAAAAGGGGGAATCACTATTTGCGACCGTCGTAAATAGGAGTCATTTGCCAAGCGTCCAAATTTTGATCACATGACCACGGGGAGGCTGCAACGGTCGTAAGGGTGAAAAACGGCGATAAGTCACCTTTTTCAGGGCCATTGTAACTCCGAACGGTCGCTCAACACATCGTCACTATGCGAAATGGTTGTAAGTGGAGGACTGCCTCTACTAGAGCGTGATCTTCCTGTCTGCTGGTTGTCTGAAATTATTTCTTCTTCTCGAATAACTCGGTCGTATTGTACCGTATTTGTTTCGTTGTCTGACCACCACTTTACGGGAATCGACCTTAAGCAGACAATCTCTGACCTTCTTCCTTTTCTTTCCAAAGACTCGCAGTCTGGGAAGGAGGCTGCACAGTGCAGCCTGAATTCTTCTCTGCTCGGTGGGCCTTCTGGGGCAGGATCTGCCATTGTCTCGGACACTTCGCAACCCGCCAAGCCTTCTCTGCAACGCAACCGAGATCTCCTCCATCTGAGCAGCTCTCCCTGGAAATCTCGTGCGGTCACACCCCCTCTCGCTGCGTTTCTTCCCGGGTCTCCCTCCGTTCCCGTTTCCACAGGAGAGACTCAAGTCCTCCCAGGAGCTCCCTCCAACTTTGTGAAGGAAAGATCAACAACAATTGTGGACAATTTAGACCCAAATGAACTTGGGGTGAGTCGAGTAAGAGCCAGCCCTTCGTCTCGGGACAGGGAGGAAAAGCCGGCGAGGGAAGAAATCGGATCTTCCCGCGCGATTCCCGGCGGAGGAAGAAACGATTCCTTCGCAGGGTCAAAGGCCCCCGGAGAGAGCCAGAAGCTCCCGGCAGAGGTCGACTCCAGACCTTCAAGTGGACAATTCCGATCTCTTTTATCCCTCTCTTCTTCCGGCTCACTAAAACATATCGATAACGGCGATTTATCTGGAGGTCGCGGATCGATCAAGAGAAACATGCTAGGGATTCAGAGAGGCTGGTCATGGGATGAGAACATGGCCAAGCAGGGTATCGCGGGTAACTTAAGATGGGAAGGTCCGCAGACAATAGACTCCTGCAACAAGGAGCCACTTGTACCTCAAGAGCTGAGGCCAGAATTCCCGAAAGCGAACGAAGATCGCGGGATGACAAAACCCCTAACACGATCCGATCCTGAAGGCTGCCCCAGGACATCTGCGAGCGGGCCTGTTCTGACGAGCAGGTCTGTAGACATTCAAGCCGGCCTTTCTCCAAACCTCAACGCTATCCAGGCTGTTTCAGAAGCGGATACTCTGGACGAGGTGTCTAAGCTCTTGGGAGGTTTTCCGCGCGTCGAGCAGAAAGTGAACGAAGCTCGCCCGAAAGAGGTAGGCAGCTGGCACGAAAGCGCCAACGGCAGCAGCATGGACTCCCTGGGCACCAGAGTGAAGAAGCTTCTCCAGTACGAACCTCCGGCGACCCACCGAGCACCTTGGATGGAGAGGGCGGAGGAGCGCAAGGGGTCGGGTCCGAAAGAGCCCTGCGTTTCGGCCACTAGCTCAGCTTTCAGCCGAGGGGCAGTTGGTGCCCAAGGAAGCGATAACGGCAGCAGTATGGACTCGTTGGCGGTCCGAGTCAAAACCCTCCTGGAAGAAGAGCAGCCCGTGCTGCACGCCACGCAGATACTCCAGAGTGTAAAGGAAGAAGAGGAAAAAGCCCGCGGTAAGTAAGGGAACCTCTGACAAACCTCCACGATTTGTGGTGGATTGATGGCATTTATATGCCAACCTTTTCTTGGTTTGATTTGATGTTTATCTCACTTTTATTTATTTATTTATTTACTTACAAATATCTGAAGGCGGTGAACAGATCCAACACACCTTCCTCCTCCTATTTTGCCCACAATGACAACCCTGAGAGGTGGGTTGGGCTCAGAGAGAGGGAATGGCCCAAAGTCATTCAGCTGACTCTCATGGCTAAGGCAGGACTAGAACGCACCCGATGATGGGCCCAAAGTCACCCAGCCGGCTTTCATGGCTAAGGCGGGACTAGAACTCACCGTCTCCTTGCAATTGACCCAAAGTCAGCCAGTCGGCTTTTGTGCCCGAGGCAGGACTAGAACTCAGAGTCTTAGCATTCCTTGAACATGTTTAATTGGGTCCAACCTGGCCATTTATTTATTTATTAGTTATTTATTAATTGGATTTCTATGCCGCCCTATTCCAGATTCCTCCTTCCTTCCTTCTTTCTTTCTTTCTTTCTTTCTTTCTTTCTTTCTTTCTTTCTTTCTTTCTTTCTTTCTTCTTCTTTCTTTCTTTCTTTCTTTCTTTCTTTCTTTCTTCTTTCTCTTTCCTTCCCTTCCTTCCTTCCTTCCTTTCTTTCTTCTTTCTCTTTCCTTCCCTTCCTTCCTTTCTTTCTCTCTCTCTTTCCTTCCTTCCTTCCTTCCTTCCTCTCTCTATCTCTCCTCCTTCTTTCCTTCCTTCCTTCCTTCCTTCCTTCCTTCCTTCCTTCCTTCCTTCCTTCCTTCTCTTTCTTTCTTTCTTTCTTTTTCTTTCTTCTTTCTTTTTTCTTTCTTTCTTTCTTTCTTTCTTTCTTTCTTCTTCTTTCTCTTTCCTTCCTTCCTTCCTTTCTCTCTCTCTTTCCTTCCTTCCTTCCTTCCTTCCTTCCTTCCTTCCTTCCTTCCTTCCTTCCTTCCTTCCTTCTTCTTCTCTCTCTCTCTCTCTCTCCTTCCTTCCTTCCTTCCTTCCTTGCTTCCTTCCTTGCTTCCTTCCTTCCTTCCTTCCTTCCTTCCTTCCTTCCTTCCTTCCTTCTTCTCTCTCTCTCTCTCTCCTTCCTTCCTTCCTTCCTTCCTTCCTTCCTTCCTTCCTTTCTTTCTTTCTTTCTTTCCTTCTTCTTCTTTTTTCTTTCTTTCTTTCTTTCTTTCTTTCTTTCTTTCTTTCTTTCTTCCTTTCTTCCTTTCTTCCTTTCTTTCATTGTTTTTGGGAGCGAAGGAGACAAAGCATTTGCAGAGCTTCAGTGGAAAGACTTGTGTGTTGCTGAGGAGAATTATGTCACTAGGGAATGCCAAGTGCTACTTCAGAGGATTGCATAATTGATATTTCCAATCATTAGTCATCTGTTTACAAAACATAACTGATTTCCTCAGAACAGGCCTGCTCTAGCTGTTCCTACACCGGTAGTCCTCGGCTTTACGACCACAACTGTGCCCCAAATTTCCGTTGCTAAGCGAGACAGTGGTTAGGGCGAGCTTTGCCCCCGTTTTACCCCCTTTCTGGCCACCCTTGCTAAAGAGAGGGCGGCAGCTGTTAAATGAGAAGCCCGTTTCGCTTAATGACCCTCCTTGACTTAACAGCTGCAGGGATTTGCTTAAGCAGCCTTGCAAAACGGTCGTAAAACGGGGTGTGCCTCGCTTAAAAACGGCCTTGCTTAGCAATGGAAATGCCGGCTCCGGTTGTCATCCGGTTGCCGAGGATTACCTGTAAATGCGCAAAAGTCGCACATGTTTGTGGCCGGTGAGAATTTGAAAACGGTCGGGGGCTGTCAAAGCCCATAGAAAACACCTATGGCGGGAAGCATCTTACTCTTTGTGAGGTAAAAATTGTTTTTCCTCACTCCCTCTCTCTTCCCCACCCTCCTTTTCTCTCTCACCCTCTCCCTTTCTTTCTTCCTCTCCCTCCCTCTCCCTGTCTCTTCTTGTCTTTCTCTCTCTTTCCCTCTTTCGCTATCTCTCTCTCTTTCCCTCTCCCTCTCTCCCTGTCTTACTCTCTCCCTGTCTCCATGTCTTTCTCCCTCCCTCTCTCTCTTCCCTCCCTCCCTCCTTTTCTCTCTCACCCTCTCCCTTTCTTTCTTCCTCTCCCTCCCTCTTCCTGTCTCTTCCTGTCTTACTCTCTCTTTCCCTCTTTTGCTATCTCTCCCTCTTTCCCTCTCTCCCTGTCTTACTCTCTCCTTCTCTCCCTCCCTCCCTCCCTCTCTCTCTCCCTCCCTCTCCCTCTCTCTTCCCTCCCTCCTTCTCTCTCGCTCTCTCCCTTTCTTTCTTCCTCTCCCTCCCTCTCTGTCTCTTCTTGTCTTTCTCTCTTTCGCTATCTCTCTCTCTCTTTCTCCCTCTCTCCCTGTCTTACTCTCTCCGTCTCCATCTCTTTCTCCCTCCCTCTCTCCCTCCCTCTCTCCCTCCCTCTCTCTCTTCCCTCCCTCTCTTCCCTCCCTCCCTCCTTTTCTCTCTCACCTTCTCCCTTTCTTTCTTCCTCTCCCTCCCTCTTCCTGTCTCTTCTTGTCTTACTCTCTCTTTCCCTCTTTTGCTATCTCTCCCTCTTTCCCTCTCTCCCTGTCTTACTCTCTCCCTGTCTCTATCTCTTTCTCCTTCTCTCCCTCCCTCCCTCCCTCTCTCTCTTCCTTCCTCTCCCTCTCTCTTCCCTCCCTCCTTTTCTCTCTCGCTCTCTCCCTTTCTTTCTTCCTCTCCCTCCCTCTCCCTGTCTCTTCTTGTCTTTCTCTCTCTCTTTCCCTCTTTCGCTATCTCTCTCTCTCTTTCCCTCTCCCTCTCTCCCTGTCTTCCTCTCTCCCTGTCTCCATCTCTTTCTCCCTCCCTCTCTCTCTCCCTCTCTCTTCCCTCCCTCCCTCCTTTTCTCTCTCACCCTCTCCCTTTCTTCCTCTCCCTCCCTCTTCCTATCTCTTCCTGTCTTGCTCTCTCTCTTTCCCTCTTTCGCTATCTCTCTCTTTCCCTCTCCCTGTCTCCATCTTTCTCCCTCCCTCTCTTCCTCTCCCTCTCTCTTCCCTCCCTCCTTTTCTCTCTCACCCTCTCCCTCTTTCTTCTTCTCCCTCCCTCTCCCTGCCTCTTCTTGTCTTTCTCTTTCTATCTTTCGCTCTCTCTCTTTCCCTCTCCCTCTCTCCCTGTCTTACTCTCTCCCTGTCTCCATCTCTTTTTCCCTCTCTCCCTCCCTCTCTCTCCCTCTCTCTTCCCTCCCTCCCTCCTTTTCTCTCTCACCCTCTCCCTTTCTTTCTTCTTCTCCCCCGTCTCTTCCGGTTTTACTCTCTTTCCCTATCTGTCTCTCTTTCCCTCTCCCTTTCTCCCTGTCTTCCATTCCCTCTCTCCATCTCTCTCTCCTCCCTCTCTCTTCCTCTCCCTCTCTCCCTGTCTCCATCTCTCCCTTCCTCTCTCTTCCCCTCCCTCCTTTTCTCTCTCACCCTCTCCCTCTCTTTCTTCCTCTCCCTCTCTCTTCCTCTCTCTTCCTGTCTTTCTCTCTTTCCCTATCTCTCTCTCTTTCCCTCTCCCTTTCTCCCTCTCTTCCACTCCCTCTCTCCATCTCTTCCTCCCTTCCTCTGTCTTCCTCTCCCTCTCTCCCTGTCTTACTCTTTCTCTCCCTCCCTCCCTCTCTCTTGGTCTTCCTCTCCCCGTCTTCATCTCTTTCTCCCTTCCTCTCCCTCTTTCTCCCTGTCTCTCTCTCTGTTCTCTCTCCCCCTTTTCCCGCTCTCTCTTTCCCTTTCTCTCTCTCCCTTGGCCTCTCTCTCCCTCTCGCAGCCTGGGTGAAACTAAAACTGGCCACCCAGCCTCACTACTTCATCCCTGAACTGACCGAAGAAGACAGGCGGATGATAGAACAAATGAAGAGACAGCAGCTTTCCTGCTCAGGAGAAAAGGAACATCTGGAGGTAAAACTCAAAAACTTGGAGGGGTGGCAATTAAAGAAGCGTTTAAGAACTGGGCTAATCATAAATTTTTGCTGGCAGGAAACCTTTCTCACAATTCTCTAAGCCAGGGGTAGGCAACCTTGGCTCTTTTATGACTCGAGGACTTCAACTCCCAGAATTCCTGAGCCAGCCACACTGAGGGGAAAGGGAGAGGTTTCCAAGCTGAGCCAGGCTGGCTCAGGAATTCTGGGAGTTGAAGTCCACCAGTCATAAAGCGGCCTACTCCTAGGCCAGAGATAGGCAACCTGGGCTCTTTTGTGACTTGTGGACTTCAACTCCCAGAATTCCTGAGCCAGCCACGCTGAGGGGAAAGGGAGAGGTTTCCAAGCTGAGCGATGCTGGCTGAGGAATTCTGGGAGTTGAAGTCCACCAGTCATAAAGCGGCCTAGGCCCTAGGCCAGAGTAGGCAACCTTGGCTCTTTTATGACTCGTGGACTTCAACTCCCAGGATTCCTGAGCCAGCCACGCTGAGGGGAAAGGGAGAGGTTTCCAAGCTGAGCCATGCTGACTCAGGAATTATGGGAGTTGAAGTCCACCAGTCATGAAGGGGCCATAGTTCCCTCATGCTGGCTCAGGAATGCTGGGAGTTGAAGTCCATGAGTCATAAAGCGGCCTAGGCCTTAGGCCAGAGGTAGGCCACCTTGGCTCTTTTATGATTCGTGGACTTCAACTCCCAGAATTCCTCAGCCAGCATGGGGGAACTATGGCCCCTTCATGACTTGCGGACTTCAACTCCCAGAATTCCTCAGCCAGCATGGTTCAGCTTGGAAACCTCTCCCTTTCCCCTCAACATGGCTGGCTCAGGAATTCTGGGAGTTGAAGTCCACCAGTCATGAAGGGGCTATAGTTCCTCCATGCTGGCTCAGGAATTCTGGGAGTTGAAGTCCACCAGTCATAAAAGAGCCAAGGTTGCCTACCTCTGGCCTAGGCCTAGGCATTAGTCCTCCAACACTGATCATGTTCCTTAGTTGGGTCGTGAAACATCTGCAAGAAAACCACCCAGCTCAGAGAGCAAAGTTACAAATATTCTCCTTTATCATTACCCCAACCAGCTTGATCAAACATTCATGAGGTAGGAGCATCATGGGAAAAGTACCGGAAGGACTGTCTGTGCAATGCAGACAGTCCTCGACTTACAGCAGTTCATTTAGTGACCGTTCAAAGTTACAACGGCACCGGAAAGAGCGACTTAAGACCATTTTTCACGCTTAACAGCCCTTCCAGCCTCCCCGCGGTCACGTGATCAAAATTCAGACACAGCCACTGATTCGTAATTACGACGGTCGCAGTGTCCCCCCCCCGGGGTCATGCCATCCCCTTTTGCAACCTTCTGACGAGCAAGATTCGCTTAACGACTATAAGCGTTTCTGACTTAACGCCTGCCGCGATTCGCTTAACAACGGAGACAAAGTCGTAAATCGGGACAGAACTCCCTTAACAAATGTTTCGCTTAGCGATGGAAATGTTGGGCTCGATTGGGGCCGTAAGTCAAGGATTCCCTGTACTTTTTAGTCGTGCCGGGGGGGGGGGGGACGACATTTTATGTCCCGCCCTTGTGGACAGCCGCACTGCTTCTGAGCTGTGTCTTGTCTGTTTCCAGCATAAGCCGAGGACGGGGCTGCCACCAGTGGTGACCAGGGGGTGAGCATATATATATATATACTGGTGTGGATTTCTGGCATGTTTTGAATCAGGCGCCCAAATGCTGCCTGCTTCCCCCCTCCCTTTTTTAATTGCTAGCCAAACCTTCCTGTGGTGGGAGGTGGATGTGCCTGACATGGGATCTGCTGCATGACTCTCCAGAAGGGCTGGCTGGCTCTTTGGCCGACAGCTGTCCGGTCTCTGTGTGATGGACATTGTGCTCGCTTTTCTTGGTGAAAGCGGTCGGGCTTTGCCCCTGCCAGATGTTGCCGACCCCGGATCATTTCCATGATCAGCTCCCTCCCAGGGCAATGTCAGTTCCTTTCGTTTTCCTTCCTTCCTTCCTTCCTTCCTTCCTTCCTTCCTTCCTTCCTTCCTTCCTTCCTTCTCTGTTCTTCCTTCTCTATCCTTCCTTCCTTCCTTTCTACCTTCCTTGCTTTTTTCTTCCATCTCTATCCTTTCTTCCTTCTTCCTTCCTTTCTTCCTTCTTCCTTCTCTTTCCTTCTTTGTTCTTCCCTTTATCCCTTCCTTCCTTCCTTCTCTCTTCTTCCATCTCTATCCTTCCTTCCTTTCTACCTTCCTTGCTTTGTTCTTCTATCTCTATCCTTCCTTCCTTCTTCCTTCCTTCCTACCTTCCTTCCTTCTTTGTTCTTCTATCTCTATCCTTCCTTCCTTCCTTCTTTGTTCTTCCATCTTTATCCCTTCCTTCCTTCCTTCTCTCTTCTTCCATCTCTATCCTTCCTTTCTTTCTACCTTCCTTGCTTTGTTCTTCTATCTCTATCCTTCCTTTCTTTCTTTCTTTCTTTCTTTCTTTCTTTCTTTCTTTCTTTCTTTCTTTCTTCTCTTTCCTTCTTTGTTCTTCCATCTTTATCCCTTCCTTCCTTCCTTCCTTCTCTCTTCTTCCATCTCTATTCTTCCTTCCTTCCTTTATACCTTCCTTGCTTTGTTCTTCTATCTCTATCCTTTCTTCCTTCTTCCTACCTTCCTTCCTTCCTTCTTTGTTCTTCTATCTCTATCCTTCCTTCCTACCTTCCTTCCTTCCTTTGTTCTTCCATCTCTATCCTTTCTTCCTTCCTTTCTTCTTCCTTCTTTTTCCTTCTTTGTTCTTCCATCTCTATCCCTTCCTTCCTTCCTTCCTTCCTTCCTTCCTTCCTTCCTTCCTTCCTTCCTTCCTTCCTTCCTTCCTTGCTTTGTTCTTCTCTATCCTTTCTTCCTTCTTCCTACCTTCCTTCCTTCCTTCTTTGTTCTTCTATCTCTATCCTTCCTTCCTTCCTACCTTCCTTCCTTCCTTTGTTCTTCCATCTCTATCCTTTCTTCCTTCCTCCTTCCTTCCTTCTTTCCTTTGCTTTCCTTCCTTTTCTATAGCCACCCATCTCAGTCGATGACTCTGGGCAGCTTACGATTCACGCACATGGGGGAAAAAAAATCCCCATTAAAATGCTAAAAAAATATTTTAAAAGAATAAAACGAAAGGAAAATCCCAGATTAAACCTACACAGCAGCGGAGATACTTGGCCAGTTAGCAATCCAGGTAGTCCCCAATTTACTACTGTTCATTTAGGAAACGCTTCAAAGTTACGACGCCAGTGAAAAGAGTGACTTACGACTGTTTTTCACAGTGATGACCGTTAGCAGCATTTCTCTCCCCCTCCCCCCATGATCACGTGATCAAATTTCAGACGCTTGGCCACTGACTCCTATTTATGACGGTGGCAGTGTCCCCCGGGGGGGGTCCCATGATCCCCTTTTGCGACATTCTGACGAGCAGAGTCCATTTGGGAAGCCAGATCCCCTTAACAAACGTGACCAGAACGGTCGTGAAAGGGGGGCAAAATTCACTTCACAACTGTTTCGCTTAGCCACATAAACTGTGGTCGTAAATTGAGGACTCTCTCTTCAGCCAGGAAGTAGCCTCTAAAGCATCCAGCCTTCCAGGTACAGGAAGATGGCCAGATTTTTAGGGCCTTTTGGAAGGCTAACAGCCGCCCTGAGTTTTTTGGAAAAGGGCGGCATAGAAATCGAATAAATAATAATAATAATAATAATAATAATAATGATGATGATGATCCTCTGGTTCCTATTAAGCTTGATATTAAAATTCAGAAAAAGGAAAGGTGTTTTTTTTTAATATCGTTTTCTGCTGGACGCTTCTTTCTCTGCTACCAGTTCACCTCTGACCTGGTCACTGATATGTTCTTATTAATAAGAAAGTCCTTTATACGAAAAGAAATAGCTTTCCTGGGGTGATAATGGGCTTCTGCATTCTTTAGTGCGGCTATTCGGAAAGAAAATGAAACCCCCAGAGATACCAATGTTGATTTAGATCAGATTTTCCCTGCTGATGTAAAAATTAGCAGGCACACATATACACTTCTCCAAAGAAAGGTAATATCTTGTTTTTTTGGTTTATTGAGATTCAAAGCTATTTTCACGAAGGTCCTTCCTTTCTTGGGCTGTGTGGAATGCTCAGTAGACAAACCCCCCCCCCCATTTCAGCTTCTGATACTTATTTGGATTTCTTTTTCAACGTATGCGAGTCAGACGCTAGGATTGGTTTTATCACTTCCTGCCCTTGCAAACATTCAGAGAAAGATTATTGGGTAACAACCAGTCCTGATACCATCTTGGATGGATCGTGTCCATGAATAATAATAATAATAATAATAATAATAATAATAATAATAATAATAATAATAATAATAACAACAATAATAATTTCAAAAGTCTTTGCTCCCCCAAATTACATACAAAGGTTCTTTTTCAGAAAGACGACTGCACCTTTTTCTATGGATGTTTTTAATCCGCTGGGTTTTTATAATGGATGGTTTTAATGTTTTTCATGTTTTTAGGTTGTAAGCCGCCCAGTCGCTAGATACGGTTGATACAAATAAATTTTGTAAATCAGTTTTACAAATAAATTTGATAGGTAGGTAGGTAGGTAGGTAGATAGATAGATGGCAGGCAAGCAGGAGATAGACAGGTATATAGGTACATAGGTACGAGATAGATGATAGGTAGCTGGGTGGGTGGGTGGGTGGGTGGCAGGCAGACAGACAGATACATACATACATACATATGAGATGGAGGATGGATGGATGGATGGATGGCAGGCAGGCAGACAGACAGGAGATAGACAGACAGATAGGTACATAGGAGATAGATGATATATAGAGAGAGATAGAGATAGATGATAGGTAGGTAGGTAGGTAGGTGGGTGGGTGGGTGGATTTTATTTATTTATCAAATTTCTATGCCGCCCCTCTCCCAAGACTCGGGGCGGCTCACAACAACAATACAGCTACATATAAAAATTAATAATAATAATAACATCCAATCCAACGATCCGTACATACAACATGCAAACACAATCAAGTAAACACTCAACAATGGAAGGAGATTCCTCGGCCCGGGGGCAGAGCAAAGTTCATACCCCCCAAGCCTGTCGGCATAAATAGGTCTTCAAAAGTTTCCGGAAAGCTAGGAGGGAGGAGGCAGTACGAACCTCTGAGGAAAGCTGGTTCCAGAAGGCTGGGGCAGCAACGGAGAAGGCCCTTGTCCTAGGACCCGTCAGATGACATTGTCTGATGGACGGGACCCGTAGGAGGCCAACCCTATGTGCCCTAACCGATCGCTGGGATTCATGAGGCAGAAGATGGTCCCGCAAGTATCCTGGTCCATTGCCATAAAGGGCTTTATAGGTCATAACCAACACTTTGAATTGTGTTCGGAGACCAATTGGCAGCCAGTGCAGCTCACGGAGAGCTGGAGTGATATGAGCGTGTCTTGGGAGACCCAAGATGGCTCGCGCGGCTGCATTCTGGACAACCTGCAGTCTCCGGACATTCTTCAAGGGTTGCCCCATGTAGAGAGCATTACAGTAGTCGAATCTCGAGGTGACAAGGGCATGAGTGACTGTTAGGAGTGACTCCCGGTCCAAATAGGGTCGCAACTGGCGCACCAGGCGAACCTGGGCGAATGATCCTCTCGCCACAGCCGAAAAATGGTGTTCTAAGCTTAGCTGTGGATCGAGGAGGACACCCAAGTTGCGAACCCTCTCTGAGGGGGACAAAACTTCTCCCCCCAGGGTAATGGACGGACAGTTAGGATCGTCCTTGGGAGGCAAAACCCGTAGCCACTCCGTCTTGTCAGGATTGAGTCTGAGCCTGTTGGCACCCATCCAGACCTCGATGGATGGATGGATGGATGGATGATAGCCAGACAGACAGACAGATATGGATGGATGGATGGATGATTGACAGAGAGAGAGAGAGAGAGAGAGAGAGAGAGAGAGAGAGATATGATGGATGGATGGATGGATGGATGGATGGATGGATGGATGATAGCCAGACAGACACATAGATAAGTAGGTAGGTAGGTAGGTGGATAGATAGATAGATAGATAGATAGATAGATAGATAGATAGATAGATAGAAGAGATGATAGAATCTTTTCAAAGGGCTGCAGATAGAAATTCGGTGGCCTCCAAAGCTCACTTCCTGCTACAAAAAAATGTCGTACCAAATCAAAAGATTTCATAACAACACCTCAACATCTTTATTTATTATCAGCTTTGGCAGGTGAATTGAATCGGCTTTCTGTGCATGAATCAAACCCGGCCCCGTTCTCCTGGCATGTAAGGTGCTAAAAGAAATTATTTCAATTGTGCAGCCGTAGCCTTGTGTGTGTGTTTTCTCCCGGGAAACCTGCCAAGGCCTGATTGCCTTCCAGTCTTCAGTTTAGATAATTGTTCTCTTTTGTTGCCTCCTTTGTGACGGCTTTGTTTTTCCTTCCTTTCTAGTGGATTTTTTTTTTTTAGATCTTTCTGGATCTGATGCCTGTTAATCGCTTGGCGGTTATGCTATTTTGGGGGGGGGGGAGCAAGCAGCCATTGGAAACCTTTGCTTATTTTTTTGCTTAAACACGGCGCGTACGTGGTGAAAATGAAAACAAATACGTAGCCATACCTGTTTTATGCGGCTCTTCCACTATCTTTACAATTTATTTTTTTGTTTTTTGTTTCTTGTAAGCTGTGTGGCCCGATGGCATCTTTTCCCAATTCTGTCCTCAGAAAGGAAATTGAATCTACCACCAAGTTTGGTTTTAGAAGCCCGATGGCCAGGAGATGATAACAACAACAACAACAACAACAATAATAATAATAAAATAAATTTAAAAAAGTTGGAAGGGACCTTGGAGGTCATCAAGTCCAACCCCCTGCTCAGGCAGGAAACCCTATACCATTTCTGACAAATGGCTGTCCAGTTTCTTCTTAAAAACTTCCAGTGTTGGAGCCTTCACCGCTTCTGGAGGCAGGTGGTTCCACTGGTTAATTGTTCTGACTGTCAGGAAGTTTCTCCTTAGTTCTAGGTTGCTTCTCTCCTTGATTAGTTTCCATCCGTTGCTTCTTGTCCTGCCTTCAGGCGCTTTGGAGAAGAGCTTGACTCCCTCTTCTTTGGGGCAGCCCCTGAGACACTGGAACGCTGCTATCCTGTCCCCCCTCGTCCTTCTCTTCGTTAAACTACTAGACATCCCCAATTCCAGCAACCGTTCCTTGTCTGTTTTAGCCTCCAGTCCCCTGATCATCTTTGTTGCTATCTACTTCTCAAGTCCTTAGGATTTTTGGAGATGCTTTATATCAGTGGTGGCGAACCTATGGCACGGGTGCCAGAGGCGGCAGTCGGAGCACTTCCTTGTGGGCACACGCGCCGTTGCTCCAGCCTTGCCTCCCCCTGCGACCCCCTCCTCTCCAGCAGCCCCCTTGAAGGAGAGTCACCCTCTGAGCGTGGTCCACCCGGAGCAGCGCAGCCAAGGACAGGGCAGCCAGGCAGCGTAGACAAGACTATGTCCACACACCCCATCATGCAGTTGATGCTGCAGGGCGCGGGGAGAGGGTGTGGCCGCCATGGCGCTGCTGGGCTGCCTGGGTGATCTGCGGCGGGCCCTGGAGGCGGTGAGTGGCTCTGTGGGCAGGGGACGCGGGGCGGGGCCAGTGTTTGGGCACTCGGTCTCTCAAAGGTTCGCCATCACTGCTTTATATCATCCCCATTATTTATTTCATTTGTATTATTTTTACAAATCACTCCAGGTGGCAGTTATCCAGCACACCTTCCTCCTCCTCCTCCTCCTATTTTCCCCACAACAACCCTGTGAGGTCGCTTAGGCGGGGAGAGAATGATTGGCCCACAGTCACTCAGCCAGCTTTCATGCCTAAGGCAGGACTAGAACTCACCGTCTCCTGGTGATTGGCTCAAAGTCACCTAATCGGCTGTCATGCCTAAGAGGGGACTAGAACTCACCGTCACCTGTTGATTGGCCTGGAGCCACCCAGCTGACTTTCATGCCTACAACAGGACTAGAACTCACCATCTCCTGGTGTTTGGTCCAAAGTTACCCAACTGCCTTTCAGGCCTACAACGAGACTAGAACTCACCGTCTCCTGGTGAGGGGCCCAAAGTCACCAGCTGCCTTTAAAGCCTAAGGCAGGACTTGAACTCATTGTCTCCTGTTAATTGACCCAAAGTCACCCATCCAGCTATCATGGCTAAGGCAGGACTAGAACTCACCGTCTCCTGGTGATGGGCCCAAAGTCTCCTGCTTCCTAGCCTGGTGCCTTTACCACAGCGGTTCTCAACCTTTTCCGGGGCTCGACCCTGGCCCCCCAAAAAAACAAAACAAAAAAAAATGGCCGACCCCCCCCAAAATGGTGGGACCACATCGCGCATGCGTGGCACGACAGGGTGCATCGCGCATACGCGGCGCGACGGCCCGCATCGCAAAGGGGAAAAAAATGGCCGACCAAAAATAATAATAATAATAAAAAATGGCCGACCCAAAAAAAATGGTGGGCCCGCATCGCGCATGCGTGGTGCGACGGCCCGCATGGCAAAGGGGAAAAAAATGGCCGACCAAAAAAAAAATGGCCGACCCCCCCAAAAAAAATGGCTGACGAAAAAAAATGGCGGGCCCGCATCGCGCATGCATGACGGCCTGCATGGCAAAGGGGGAAAAAATGGCCGACCAAAAAAAAATGGCCGACCTCAAAAAAAATGGCGGACTGCGTTGTTTGGCAACCCCCGTGAAATCGTCGTTCTACCCCAAATGGGGTCGCGACCCACAGGTTGAGAACCGCTGCTTTATCACTAGAGCAAACAGGCTCATAACAGCTCCATAGTCTCTACTTCTCCTCGTCTGAGAATTTGGGGGCAAATGAAAAATTTAAGTCCCCCCCCGTCATGGTTCCGACAGATAAAACTCTTCAAAAGAACTTCGAGGCATTGTTCACCTTAAAGGATCTTTATTTAGAGTAGCATAATATCGGCACTTACTTAATCGAAGCCAAAAACTGAATTCCCCTCCCCTGGGCACATAATATCAAAGCACAATTCCCTCCTCTAATTAACAGTCATAAATCACATTCCCCAATTAGTTTGAAGCCCGGGCTTCCTCTCCAGTTCTCCAGCCCCGCCAATTCCTTATCAGCTCTGGTTACAATAACCTTGATTCTCACGCTAGGTTTAGTGTTGTTATGTCTAGCCGGACTCTTGTTCACATCCCCCCCCCCCAGCATCACCTAACTCTAAAAATGAAAGGGAAAAAGATGGCTACATTTCCATCTGTTGTCAATGCAAAACCATCCAATGTTAGCGTTGACAACCCCTCCCCCTCTTCATTTTGACAAGACGGGCATCAAAAGCTCCTAGTGCTCCAGTGTTACTATCTGCCTGTTGTGACTCTCTTTCTTTTGGAATACTTAATAGAAGCAGCATTGGAGAAGCAGCTTCCAGAGCTTTCCAAACCCCAGTCCTGCTGCAGCGGTAGAACCGGGACACTGGCGTAATCGAAGAGACCACGACTTGCAAACGGCCCTTCAGAAATACGGTTTGCAGCTAGTCGAGTTCTCGGAGCCTGTGACCGATGGTGCCTTAGCAGAGGTTAAACCCTCCCACGCTGCCCAGATTCCTGTCTCTAGCCAACTGCAGCCACCTCCCGGTAACGCCTTGGACTCCGACGCCGATTCTCATGTTCCCTCAGATGCACATCTCAAAGAGGCCTCAAAGGCACCCGTCAAAGAGGACCGGAACAGACCAGCTCCGTTGGATATGTCCAAGAACATCACGTCAGTCGAAGCCGCCATTCAAATCACATCCATCACTTTCGCCTCTCGGAGGAGGTCGCCTTCTCCCGCTTCCCGCATACCCCGGGCTGTCCTTACGGAAACCGACGCTCAGCGTCCCATATCTTCAGAAGCCCGTCCGACGAGCCAGGAGCAGCCGAAGTTTGGTAACTCACAGCTGCCAATTGATGCCGCTCGCCGCTCAGCCCACCTCGCTGCCGCTTGTCTTTCTGAGAAGAAAGAGGGATCTCCTTCCCCAAAGGTCTGTTCTCCCTCTGGTTCTATCAAGGCCACCAGGGATGGACCTCGTCAAGAAGGTCTCACTGCTCCCGCGGAGACATCCCCAAGCAGAGATATTCAACCCAAGGACCTCATTAAGGAGAAGCGGAGTTCCGATCCAGTTCTGGCTGAGCAGAGGAGGTACGCTAAAATGCTGGATAATATTTACCCTGATAAAACTGGCCCAGACAGAACTGTGTTGTTGCCTCCACAAAAGACGGGCCACGTGCGCTCCCAGAATTGCTCGGTAGACGAGGCTGGGAGTGCTGCTAAGCCACTGTTGGCCGAAGGCAAAGAAAATACGTCCGTAAGAGAAGGTACGTCTGCTTCTGATTCACATTTACACAAGCCCGAAGATATATCTACTCCTGATTCATATTTACACAAGGCCAGAAGTCAAGACAGTGGGAGTACTGGCCTGTTACATGCCGCTTCTCTGGACCGTATTTCCACAGCCGTGCTGGGGTCTCCTACATCACCCACCAGGAAAGCCCTCTCTGGTGTCCACCTTACTCTCTCTCCAAAGCGGGTTGAGTTGGACCTTTCGGGCCCGGTGGACATTGATCCAGAAGGGGGAGAGGTTGAAGTTGTTCAGCCAACCCCTTCGGATGTTCCCCGTCTTTCCTTAGAAGATACCTCCGGGTCAAAGCCTGCAGAATCTAGGCAAAAGACTCAAGAATCCTCAGACTTTCCCCAAGAGGCATCATCTCCAGATGTTCCAACGGGGGCTAAACCAGCCCTACAGCAGGCCCAAGAGCCCCTGGGAGACCGAGATCGTGTGGCAGGCCCATCTCAAGCAGACGCCGGGGCTCGGAGTTTGAGTGGACCGAGCGCAGGTGAGAACTTGAAGACTACGGCTTCTTCTCAAACTGAATGGACGTCTTCGGATGCCATCACTCAAATAACGACAGAAAGCCCGGAGAAGACCACCTATTCTGCCGAAATCTTTGTCGCTGCTGAGAATGGGGAAGCGCCTTATCCGAAGAGTCACAAAACCCCCACCGACACAAGGCTTGGTGCCTCCAAGATCTCCGTTTTGAATGGACAAGCCGCTGGTGAGAATTTATCATCTTCTCTCTCTCTCTCTCTCTCTCTCTCTCTCTCTCTCTCTCTCTCTCTCTCTCTCTCAATCCAATCTATCACTAATCATATCTATCTCTATATCTCTATATCTATCTATCCAATATCAATCTAATCTAATCATTTGTGTCTGTCTGTCTGTCTGTCTGTCTCTCTCTATCTATCTATCTATCTATCTATCTATCTATCTATCTATCTATCTATCCATCTATCTATATCTTCTCTCTCTACCTTCTCTCTTTCTGTCTATCTATCTCTCTATCCATTATCTCTCTCTTCTATCTCTCTACCCATTATCCATCCATCCATCCATCTAGCCAATCTAATCCAATCTAATCTAGTCTAATCTAATCTATTTATCTCTATATCAATCAATCATTTATCTATCTCTATGTATTCTGACAAGCAAAGTCAATGAGGAAGCCAGGTCTGTTTAACAACTGTTAACTATTAACAACAACTGCAATGATTCACGTAACAACTATGGCAAGATAAGTCATAAAGTGGGGCAGAGTTCACTTAGCAACTGTCTTTCTTAACGATGGAAATTTTGGGCCCATTCTCATATCGATTGACATAGGACAGGTGTCGATCGCAGGCGAGGAGACGTTTTGATCCTTTTTTGTTTCCTTTTGGGCTTTTTGCTCGTCTTTTTTCGAACGGCACGTAGATGTGGTCGATCTCTCTGTGCCTGTCGATGGCTGATTATCCGGGCCTCCAGGAAAGAATACTTGGCTTGCCGGCCGGTATGGTTGATTGGTGTTAATTGCTGGTGAGGAGTTGTTTTGGTCTCTTTGTCTCCTTTTGGGCTTTTTGCTTGTCTCTTTCGAACGGTACGTAAACCTTGTCGTTCTCTCTGTGCCTGTCAATGGCTGATTGCCGGGCCTCCAGGAAACAACATTTTCCTTGCAGCCGGTAAGAGTAAGCCGACTCTTGCTTTGTCTCTTTCAGATCCGCCCTTGGTGCTGCCTTACAAACCTCCTGGCTGCTCAGAGGTGTATTACGTTCCCTGTGGAAGAGAAACCTTGAAACTCTTGCGCGTCAGGTCTGAGACCACTGTGGAAAGTTCCCATTCAGGTATGCCGCCTTTCTCATGGTCTATAAATGTTAACATGCTTGTGAAGAAGGCACAGAAGAGGCTGTACTTCCTGAGAATGCTCAGGAAGACAAATCTATCTCTGCATCTACTTCTGTCCTACTATTAGCACTATTGAGAGTGTGCTGTCATACGGCATTCTTGCGTGGTAGGGGAGCAGCTCTGTAGCGGACAAAAAAGCTTTACAGAGAATTATTAAAACTGCCCAGAATATTATTGGACTCCAGCTACCAGCCCTGGACAACATCTTCGAATCTCGTTGTTTGAGGAAGTTGTGTAACGTTCTCAGAGATTCTTCCCATCCTGCTTACAACCTCTTTGGACTGTTGCCTTCTGGCAGAAGATATAGAACATTTAAAACTCAGACCACCCATTTTCTGAATAGTTTTTATTCCAGAGCTATAATTGCACTTAATAATGAACTAAAGGGCCACCGTCAGTGAACTGTTGGACAGTATTACTTGGTCTGTTGGGTGGATGTTGGGTGGTTTAGGGGTGGGGAATTGTGGTGGGTGAGTGTGTTTGTTTGGGGATTATGTGTGTGAGATCAACAAGAATGATCAAGGAAATGGAGCGCCTCCCTTATGAAACCAGATTGCAACGCCTTGGTCTCTTCAGCCTTGAAAGACGGCGTTTAAGGGGTGACTTGATCGAAGTGTATAAAATCATGCATGGGATAGAAAAGGTGGATAGAGAAAAATTCTTTTCTCTATCACACAATACCAGGACAAGGGGGCACTCCCTAAAGCTCATAGCTAAGAAAGTGAGGACAAACCAAGGGAAATATTTCTTCACCCAGAGGGTCATTGATTTATGGAATTCACTTCCAGAAGGGGTTGTGACAGCTGTCAGCCTTGATAGCTTCAAGGCAGGGCTAGATAGATTCATGGATGCCAAGTGTATCGGTGGTTATTAAAACGGATGTCCATGTGCCACCTCGATGTTGGTTGAGGCAGGCAGGATTCCCTTGAGTCCCATTTGTTGGGGGTCAAGGGAAAGGGAGGGTTTTGCCTTCTCTTTCTGCTCAAGATCCCCATGTACAATTGGTGGGCCACTGTGTGACACAGAATGCTGGACTCGATGGGCTTTGGCCTGATTCAGCATGGCTCTTCTTATGTTCTTTATGTTCTTATCTGGTCTTTGGGTGTCATGTAAATTTCGTTGTATGTGTACACTGTTTATACATTTTATAGCCACATCAGCTTCTAACACTAGGCAGTGTGTGACTAAACGGAGGCCACGTTTCTGGATGGCTGTTGGAACAGCTCGGAGGTAGTCTCAAACCTCCTGCTACATTTCGGTTGGAATGACTGTGGTTAACAACTGAGTTATTCCTGAGTTAGCCTAGTACCGCTTTATAAAAACCCTAGTAACACCACATCTGGAATACTGCCGCCAACTTTAGTTCCCATACTGCAAAAAAGAGGTTGAGACTTTGGAAAAAAGTTCAGAGAGAAGCAACTCAGACGATCCAAGGCCTGAAGACTAAAACATATGAAGAACGGCTGCAGGACTTGGGTTTGGCTAGTCCAGGGGTTGGCAACCCAAAACATTCAAAGAGCCACTTAGACCCGTTTCCCACCGAAAACAAAACACCGGGAGCCGCAAATCCCTTTTGATATCTAAAATGAAGATAACACTGCATATATCCTTTTTTACCTTTATTATAGGAGTGTGTGTTTGTGTCTGTGTCTGTATGTCTGTGTTTGTGTGTGTGTGTATGTATGTATGTGTTTGTGTGTATGTATATATATATATACATACATACACAGACAGGTAAAAAAGGATATATGCAGTGTTATTTTCATTTTAGATGTCAAAAGGGTCTCTCTGTCTCTCTCTCTCTCTCCCTCCCTCTCTCTCTATCTGCCCTTGGTCTGCCAGCCCTCTTCCCCCACTCTCTTTCTCTCTCTCTCTCTCTCTTTCCTCTCTCTCTCTCCCTCCCTCTCTTTCTCTCTCTCCCTCTCTCCAATCTCCTGCTCACCTGGCAAGCTGGCTTCAAGCTGTTCTCCAACAAGCTCAGGGGTAGGCAACCTCGGCTCTTTTATGACTCATGGACTTCAACTCCCAGAATTCCTGAGCCAGCATAGCTGGGCTAGCTAGCTCTCTCCTGCCCTTCTTGCTTCCTGCAGAGATGCAGCAAAGGGAGGCGCTCCGCCCAATAAGCTTTTTAGCTCCTTGGAGAACACTGTGAGTGCACTCTCTTTTACACACACACACACACACACACACACACACACACAAACAAACACACAGAGACAGAGAGAGAAGCAGGGAAGCGCAATTGCCTCTCTCTGTCTCTGTCTCTCCCTGCAAATGGCAGAGGAGGCTGGGAGCCACAGGGGAAGGCTCAAAGAGCCGCATGCAGCTCCGGAGCCACAGGTTGCTGACCTGCGGGCTAGTCTAAAGAAAAGGACTAGGGGGGGCATGATAGCAGTCTTCCAATATTTGAGGGGCTGCCTCAAAGAAGAGGAGGGGGTCAACTTATTTTGCAGAGCTCCTGAAAGGCAGGACAATGGATGGGAACTCATCAAGGAGAGAAGCCACCTGGAATTAAGGAGAAACTTCCTAAGAGTGAGGACAGTTCAATCAGGGGGTACGGCTCGACTCCAGAAGTTGTGGGTGCTTCATCTCTGCAGCTTTTAAGAACAGACTGGACGGCCATTTGTGCAGAATAGCAGAGGGCCTGAGCAGGGGGTTGGACTAGAAGACCTCCCAGGTCCCTTCCAAGTAATAATAATAATAATAGTAAAGTTGGAAGAGACCTTGGAGGTCATCTAGTCCAACCCCCTGCTCAGGCAGGAGACCCTGTACCATTTCGGACAAATGGCTGTCCAGTCTCTTTTTAAAAACTTCCAGTGTTGGAGCATTCACCGCTTCTGGAGGCAGGTTGTTCCACTGGTTAATTGTTCTGACTGTCGGGAAGTTTCTCCTTAGTTCCAGGTTGCTTCTCTCCTTGATTAGTTTCCATCCACTGTTTCTTGTCCGGCCTTCGGGCGCTTTGGAGAAGAGCTTGACTCCCTCTTCTTTGGGGCAGCCCCTGAGATACTGGAAGGCTGCTATCCTGTCCTCCCTCGTCCTTCTCTTCGTTAAACTAGACATCCCCAATTCCAGCAGCCGTTCCTTATATGTTTTAGCCTCCAGTCCCGTGATCATCTTTGTCTTTTATTCCATGTTCTAAATTTTAAGAACCCAACGTCATGACTAAAAGCCTTGTCACCGTTAGCGCCACAGAGCACCATTAGCTCTCTGCAATAACCAGATCTGAAGGACGAAGGGCGACATGATAGCAGTCTTCCAATATCTGAGGGGGTCACCTCAAAGAAGAGGGGGTCAACTTGTTTTCCAAAGCCCCTGAAGGCAGGACAAGAAAAACAAAACCTGACTTAACAACTGTTAAGAAATTCTGAGCTTGGTGGTGGTCGTAAGTATACCTATATAGGGTCCCCCAAATAGTAGGGCAGTCATGGAGATAAGCTAGAAAGAGTATACAGAGAAGAGCAACAAAGATGATTCAAGGAACGGTGGCTTGAATTGGGGATGTCTAGTTTAACGAAGAGAAGGACGAGGGGGGACATGATAGCAGTCTTCCAGTATATCAGGGGCTGCCCCAAAGAAGAGGCAGTCAAGCTATTCTCCAAAGCACCTGAAGAAGGCAGGATGACAAGCAATGGATGGAAACCAATCAAAGAGAGAAGCAACCTGGAACCAAGGAGAAATTTCCTGACAGGGAGAACAATTAACCAGTGGAACAACCTGCCTCCAGAAGCGGTAAATGCTCCAACACTGGAGGTTTTTTAAGAAGAGACTGGACAGCCATTTATCCGAAATGGTGTAGGGCAGCGGTTCTCAACCTTTTTCAGGCCGCGACCCCGACCTTTGCTGCACATGCGCGGCACTACCCCCTGCGCCGCGCATGCTCGATGCTACCCTCCGCACCACGCATGCGCGGTGCTGCATGCGCATGCGTGGTGCTGCCCCCTGTGCCGCGCATGCGTGGTGCTGCCCCCTGCGCCGGCCGAGGCGTAGGCCGCCACCCATTCGGAGCAGCGGCAGGCAGGCCCAGGTGCTCAGGTGCTCCTGGGCGGCCACGGCGGCCACGGCGCAGGGTGACCACGGGCTGGGCCACCAGCTGGCCCAGCCCAAGGGAGGTAAGCTACCCGCCGGGCCCCACGCGCGCCAAAAACCCTCCCTGCGCCCGCCGGCCTCCCACCTCCCACCCCTGGCCCTCTTTTACTTACACTTTTAGTAGTTCTCAGCAGGGAGGGGTGGAAACTTCCGGAGAGCTCGCCTTCGCTGCAGACAACTCGCAGCCCCGTTTGCAGACTGGGAGTTTTGGCGGGCTCAGCAGGGCGGAGACAGCCTGGACAATTCCTATTGGCTTTTGAAAGCCAATAGAATGAGACTCTATTCAAGAGAGTCTATTCTATTGGCTTTCAAAAGCCAATAGAATAAGAGGGAGTAGCACAGCCAAGGAAAAGAGGGGGGGGAAATGGCGGACTGCGTTGTTTGGCGACCCCCGTGAAATGGTCGTTCGACCCCAAATGGGGTCGCGACCCACAGGTTGAGAACCGCTGGTACAGGGGGTTGGACTAGATGACCTCCAAGGTCCCTTCCAACTTTATTATTATTATTATTATTATTATTATTATTATTATTATTATTATTATTATTATAAATACCAGCTGTTACAATGCCATCATCATCAACAACAGAAATTTCGGTCGTAAGTCGAGGTCTACCCCTTGACAAGCTGGGAATGGAAAGGTCGTGAGTACCATCGGTGCTTCCTGCAGGCTTGTCGGCAACTTGCTTTTTTAATTATAGGCTTTTTTTTTTGCTCTGTGTCTATCTAATCCGATTTACTTCTTCTTCTTTTCTTTTTTTCTTTTTTGCCCCTCCCCACTTCTCTCTCTCTCTCTTGCTCTCTCTCTGAAAATTGTCCCCTCTGGCTTTCTTCCCAAACAGGCTCCAACGATGCCGTCCCGCCGGATTTCCCCCCGCAGGTGCTGGGTTCAAGGAAGGACCATCCTTCGGACACCGCCATGGTGAAGCACAAAGAGGGCATTTACAGCAGGAAGGCCACCCCCAGGGCGGCATGGACGGAGGAGAAAGCAGCGAGGACCGGCGATCCTGGAGGTAATACCTGGTGGAGGGATTAGCGCAAGGGTAGGCAACCTGGGCTCTTTGATGACTGGTGGACTTCAACTCCCAGAATTCCTGGGCCAGCCATGCTGAGGGGAAAGGGAGAGGTTTCCAAGCTGAGCCATGCTGGCTCAGGAATTCTGGGAGTTGAAGTCCACCA
Source organism: Bothrops alternatus (assembly GCA_034064705.1). Classification (NCBI taxonomy): domain Eukaryota; kingdom Metazoa; phylum Chordata; class Lepidosauria; order Squamata; family Viperidae; genus Bothrops; species Bothrops alternatus. The sequence continues at coordinate 11,959 of JARGCV010000801.1, read as the reverse complement.
GTCATGAAGGGGGCCATAGTTCCCCCATGCTGGCTCAGGAATTCTGGGAGTTGAAGTCCACGAGTCATGAAGCGGCCTAGGCCTTGGCCAGAGGTAGGCAACCTTGGCTCTTTTATGACTTGTGGCCTTCAACTCCCAGAATTCCTGAGCCAGCCATGCTGAGGGGAAAGGAGAGGTTTCCAAGCTGAGCCAGGCTGGCTGAGGAATTCTGGGAGTTGAAGTCCACAAGTCATAAGGGGGCCATAGTTTCCCCATGCTGGCTCAGGAATTCTGGGAGTTGAAGTCCACCAGTCATAAAAGGTTGCCTACCTCTGGCCTAGGCCTAGGCCCTTCGTGACTCACAGACTTCAACTCCCAGAATTCCTGAGCCAGCCATGCTGAGGGGAAAGGGACAGGTTTCCAAGCTGAGCCATGACTCAGGAATTCTGGGAGTTGAGGTCCACGAGTCAGAAAGCGGCCTAGGCCTAGGCTAGAGGTAGGCAACCTTGGTTCTTTTACGACTGGTGGACTTCAACTCCCAGAATTCCTGAGCCAGCCATGCTGAGGGGAAAGGGAGAGGTTTCCAAGCTGAGCCAGGCTGGCTCTGTAATTCTGGGAGTTGAAGTCCACCAGTCATAAAAGAGCCAAGGTTGCCCACCCCTGGATTAGCGTCTCTTTAGCGCACTGTTGCTCAACCTTTTCCCTTTTAAGCTGGCTGGATTTCAACTCCCAGAATTCCCCAGCCAGCGTGCTCCGTATTGGGTTTGCATAGGCCGGTCGTGTTTTGTAATTCTGTTTGCCTTACAAAATTGCTTTAGTCGCTGTTTCTCAATTATGCACATCTGTGATGCGTTGTGTGGCTTATGTGTCTGTGGCCACCTACAAAAGGACAGATCCTTGAACCACGCAGCATTTGGGGGTGGGGGGGGTAGAGGTCCTGGGCACATCATAAAACAGATTTCCGTTCTGTGATTGCGATTCCTCCCGCCTCCAAGAGATGGCTTGGTTTTTTGTTTTTTTTTAAAAAGCAATGGGTCCTAAAGAGGAAAGGTTTTTGGTGTGTGTAGTGTAGGTTGTGATGAGGTCACAGTGGGTCATGCCTGGTTGAGAGTCCTCTGCCACAGTGTCCCTGAGGAGTGCCAGGGAGCTTTGACCAGGGACAGGGTGGACACCAAGAGGCTCCTGGCTGGGGATCTCCTGAAGGGGTATGTTGTTTCTTCGGCAAAATTGTGTTCTTGCTGATTAGTATGGCTCCTTAGAATCTCCCCATTTTTTTGAAGGAGGTTGTAGACTTGCTTACTGTTTCCTCTTTTGTGAAGTAGGAAGGAAGGAAGGAAGGAAAAAAAGGGAGGAGAGAATAGGGAGGGAGAGGGAGGGAGGAAGGAAGGAAGGAGAGAATTGGGAGGAAGGAAGGAAGTGGGAGGTTGGGAGGAAGAAGGAAGGAAGGAATTGAGATAGAGGAAGAGAATTGAGAGGGAGGGAGGGAGGAAGGAGAGAATAAGGAAGGAAAGAAGGGAAGGAAGGAAGGAAGAGGAAGGAAGGAGAGAATAGGGAGAGGAAGTGGGAGGAAGAAGGAAGGAAAGAATTGAGATGGAGGGAGGGAGGAAGAGAATTGAGAGGGAGGGAGGAAGGAAGGAAGGAACGAATTAGGAAGGGAGGAAAGAAAGAATTGAGATGGAGGGAAGGAGGGAGGGAGGGAGGAAGAGAATTGAGAGGAAGGAAGGAAAGGAAAGAAGGAAAGGATTGAGACAGAGGGAGGGAGAGAGGAAGAGAATTGTGAGGGGAGGAAGGAAAGAAAATAGTTGGAAATTGAAAGTGGCTTTGCTAGGAGCAAAAGCTGTTGAAAGTAAAGTATGTTCAACACACAGACTCAATTTCTCCTGGCGATGGGGCTGATCTCCGGAAACGTGTTGGGAGGCTAGCCCTGCACATCAGAAATGCTATATTTTATTGGTCAAATGGGATTGGACCCCCCAAGGGAGTCTGTCTCTGGTGCAGAAGCAGTCCGCGTACAAGCAAGGAACAGAGCAATAATAATCACGGTGCGATATCAATAAGAGGGGGCAGTAGAGAAGTTGAGAAGGATAATAATAATAATAATAATAATCATGCTACAGCCATCCTACAGGGGCGAATAGCCTTAGAGATAAGACAGCACTGGGAGGATTAGGTGTGTAGCAGAGGGACGACATTAGGGAGAAAACACTCCTTGGGTCTAGTTCAGTGATGGCGAACCTTTTAGAGACCGAGTGCCCTAAAACTGGCCCTGCCCCTGCTCTGCACCCCCCTGTCCCCCACCCCGCCTGCCCACAGGACCCCTCACCGCCTCCAGGGCCCGCCGCAGATCGCGCCAGCAGCCCAGCAGCGCCATGGCAGCCTAGCTTATTTTCCAGCTAGGTCTTTGTTGTTGTTAGTTGCGAAGTCGTGTCTGACCCATCGTGACCCCACGGACCACGTTCCTCCAGGCCTTCCTGTCCTCTACCATCTTCTGGAGTCCATTGAAGCTCCCGCCTCCTGCTTCAGGGACTCCATCCAGCCACCTCCTTCTCCGTCGTCCCCTTCTTCTCTTGCCCTCCATTTTTCCCAGCATTAGGCCCTTCTCCAGTGAGTCCTTCCTTCTCATTAGGTGGATGGATGGATGGATGGATGGATACAGACAGACAGACAGACAGACAGACAGACAGACAGATAGATGTTGTTAGTTGCGAAGTCGTGTCTGACCCATCGCGACCCCACGGACCACGTTCCTCCAGGCCTTCCTGTCCTCTACCATCTTCTGGAGTCCATTGAAGCTCACGCCTCCTGCTTCAGGGACTCCATCCAGCCATCTCCTTCTCCATCGTCCCCTTCTTCTTCTCTTGCCCTCCATCTTTCCCAGCATCAGGCTCTTCTCCAGGGAGTCCTTCCTTCTCATTAGGTGGCCAAAGGACTTGAGTTTCAACTTCAGGATCTGGCCTTCTCAAGAGCAGTCGGGGTTGATCTCCTCCAGGACTGACCGGTTGGATCGCCTTGCAGTCCAGGGGACTCGCAGGAGCCTTCTCCAGCACCAGAGTTCAAAGGCCTCCATTCTTTGGCGCTCAGCCTTTCTTACGGTCCAACTTTCACAGCCGTACATTGCAACTGGGAAAACCATGGCCTTGACTATACGCACTTTTGTTGGCAGGGTGACGTCTCTGCTTTTAAGTATGCTGTCTAGATTTGCCATAGCTTTCCTCCCCAGGAGCAAGCATCTTTTAATTTCTTGACTGCAGTCCCCGTCTGCAGTGATCTTGGAGCCCAGGAAGATAAAATCTGTCACTACCTCCATTTCTTCCCCATCTATTTGCCAGGAATTGAGAGGGCCGAATGCCACGATCTTGGTTTTCTTCATGTTGAGTTTCAAGCCAACTTTTGCACTCTCCTTCTTCACCTGCATCAAGAGGCTCTTTCGTTCCTCTTCACTTTCTCCCATTAGAGCGGTGTCATCTGCGTATCTTAGGTTGTTGATATTTCTCCCAGCAGTCTTAATTCCAACTTTTGATAGCAATACATATGGTTAATTATCTTAGACAGATGCCAACGCTGCTAATATTGAATATTCTTGCTTTGACAAAATATGCAGAACTGTCTGGTATTTTTAGAGTTAATTCAGATGACGGAGGGGAAAGAACAAAAGCCCGGGAACAGGAACGGAAGTGAATTTTTGCCCTCTGGGCTAATTGGAAGATGTGACTTGTGACTGCAAGATAAGGGAGGGGTTTAGCAAGAAAAGTCAGATGCCAGCAAGAGGAATTCAGATTCTGGCATAAACCTCCACAATGTGCTGTCAATTTGTAACACTGTTAAGAAAGGCTTTAGAATAAACATGCCTAGAAGTTCTTTGAAGTGTTTCATTAGTCGGAACCATGACAACAATATTAGTTAATCACTCCATATCATCCTTCTTACTAGTATGTATTCAAAGTTATATATAGGTCTTTGGTTATTCGGGTTTTCTCCCGCGTAAAATTGGAAGTGTCTTGGCGACGTTTCGACGAAATCCCATTTGTCATCTTCAGACTGCTGTTTTCGGCTTCGTGCTTCTAGAAGCACGAAGCCGAAAACACCAGCCTGAAGATGACACAAAGCCGAAAACACCAGTCTGAAGATGACGAATGGGACTTCGTCGAAACGTCGCCAAGACACTTCCAATTTTACGCGGGAGAAAACCCGAATAACCAAAGACCTACCGGTACATACAAACACCCGCGAAAACCTCAGTAAACAAAGTTATATATCACACTACTTTCTCTCTGAGTCATTTTTCTAGCCATTGAATAAAAATTATCCCATGTTCTAAAGTAAACTGAATTTTCTTTCTCTTTAATCTCTAAAGTCAATCTAGCCATTTCTGCACACTCTAAAAAAATTTTTTAAATTAATATTTCTTCAGTTGGTAAGTTTTCATTTTTCCAATATGGGGCCAACACAATTCTTGCTGCTGTTAATATATGTAATATTAGATATCCCGCTCTCCTTCTCCTAATTAGCTCCAATTATTCCTAACAGAAACAATTCTGGTTTAAAAGTCTATTTGTTTTTTTAGTCGTCTTCTCCAACCAGGAATGTATTTTGACCCAAACCCTTTTTGCTTTAAAGCATGTCCACCAGCTTGGCTGACGAACTTAACTGGGGCTTATTTTGGCGGTGGGGCTTATATTAGGAGCGTCTTGGGGGGGAAAAAAATCACGCTAGGGCTTATTTTTCCAATTGGCTCTTCTTTTCGGAGAAACACGGAATGAGTTGGTTGACCGAGAATCTCCATAGACATCTCCAGACAGATTAAATTGCCGGATTAAAGCAATTACCTGCGTAGCTACAGATCAGGGGTATCCATCCTTGGCAGCGTTAAGACTTGTGGACTTCCACTTCCAGAATTCCCCCGCCAGCATATAAAGTCCCCAAGTTATGCTTTAGACTGGCAAGATTCTGTCTGTAAGCAAGCAGTGATTAAAAAAACAACTGCTCAGCAATAACTCCGGGTGTCGCTGGGCCTGACACGAATGTAAACTGCCACGCAGAATAAACAACACCTAAAATGAATGTAATATCTAACTTTCCCTCCCTTGTCCCCCTCCCCTTATGCTTAGAAAATTGCAACGGCCGGAATTCCTTGGAATCGCTCAAAACTTCTGCCTTTGAATCTGCTCACCTGAAGCCACCTGTGCAGGATGATCCAGATTCCCCACTCAGAAGCAAGGCTTTGGGGCAGGTTGAGGCAGCTTCCAGGGGTCCGGCCCTTCCCCCCCAAGATTTACCGCAGCGTAAGGGAATCCTAGAAAGCAGCCCCTCCCCATCGCCCCCTCTGCATCTGGCCCAAAGGGAAGAAAGTTTTGTCCCGCTGACTGGCGAAGTAGATTACAGCTTCCTTCAGGAATTAACATTCGAGCACGCTTCCAAACGAGACTTGCCCAATGCCCAAAAAACCATCTTTGGGAGAGCTGGTCAGCTTCTTCTGGGAAAGGAGCTGTTTAAAGAGAAGCGGGCAGCGGACCAGCCCAGGGTGCCAAGGGCCCACCTGATCAGCAGTTTAGATGTTCTTTGGGCTAAGTATTTGGGGCGGCAGAACCAGCAGCAGCTGAAGCCCGTCGACAGCAGCCACAGAACCGAGCTATCGCTGGTGGAACGGTTGGACCGCCTGGCCAGGCTCCTGCAGAATCCCCTTCGGCATTCCCTTGCCCTTGCCATGGAGGATCAAAAGGACAGCCGGAAGGAGCCCAGGAGGAGAGCGCCCAGGCTCGACGGCCCTCGAGACCCAAAAATGGCGGCCAGGAAGAAAGGAGCCTCGCGGCCCGGCCTCGAAACAGCGGAGGAGGCTCCCGTGGGCCCCAGGGGCGCCTGGCCTTCCAAATCCAGGCATCCGAAAACCGGACACGCCAAGGCTGTTGAACCCGGGGATAGAAACTGGGGCCGGTCCCAGACCCCCGAGACTGCGAGCGAGACGTCTTCCGACGTGAGGCCGGTGAGAGAGGCCAGCGTGACAACCGAGGCGAGCTCCGAGTCTGAGGGGAATCGGGCGGAAACCGAAAGCGCCACGCAGACCGAGACGAGCGAGTCCGCGTCCACCATCAACACGGCCAGGTTGATCCGAGCTTTTGGGCAGGAGAGGGTGCAGGTGTCCCCCAAACTGTCCCAGCTCTACAGCACCATCGACTTGCAGAAGACTCGCTCGGAGACCTGGGCCAAGCGGAGCAAGAAGGCCAAGGGGGACGGCTACCCAAAGATGGTTCACCTTGAACAAAAAAGAAAAGAGGGTCAGGTAGGTGAATTGACGGAGGACTAGCTTCTCGCCATTCTGGGGTTTATGTATTCTAGAGTCGCCTCCCCCAATCTGGGGTCCTGGCAGGCAGGTAAGCCATTGTGCTTGGGGGTGCTTGGTGCTCTCTGAGTTTGGTGGATTTCTTGCAGATGTTTCATGACCCAGTTAGGTAACATCCAGGACCTCCTCCTCCTCCTCTGCAAACGCCACTCCCTTCTAGCACTGATAATGTTAGCTAGTTGGGTCATGAAACGTCTGCAAGGAAACTACCAAGCTCAGAGAACACCAGGGACCCCACAGTCCTCCTCCTCCTCCTCCCTGCAAACCCCACCCTCTTCTAGCACTGATGATGTTAGCTAGTTGGGTCATGAAACGTCTGCAAGGAAACTACCAAGCTCAGAGAGCACCAGGGACCCCACAGTCCTCCTCCTCCTCCTCCCTGCAAACCCCACCCTCTTCTAGCACTGATGATGTTAGCTAGTTGGGTCATGAAACGTCTGCAAGGACCCCACAGTCTTCCTCCTCCTCCTCCTCCTCCTCCTCCTCCTCCTCCCTGCAAGCCCCACCCTCTTCTAGCACTGGTGATGTTACCTAGTGGGGTCATGAAACGTCTGCAAGAAAACCACCAAGCTCAGAGGACCCCAAGGACCCCACAGTCTTCCTCCTCCTCCTCCTCCTCCTCCTCCTCCTCCTCCTCCCTGCAAACCCCACCCTCTTCTAGCACTGATGATGTTAGCTAGTTGGGTCATGAAACGTCTGCAAGGACCCCACAGTCTTCCTCCTCCTCCTCCTCCTCCTCCTCCTCCTCCTCCCTGCAAGCCCCACCCTCTTCTAGCACTGGTGATGTTACCTAGTGGGGTCATGAAACGTCTGCAAGAAAACCACCAAGCTCAGAGGACCCCAAGGACCCCACAGTCTTCCTCCTCCTCCTCCTCCTCCTCCTCCTCCTCCTCCTCCTCCTCCCTGCAAACCCCACCCTCTTCTAGCACTGATGATGTTAGCTAGTTGGGTCATGAAACGTCTGCAAGGAAACTACCAAGCTCAGAGAGCACCAGGGACCCCACAGTCCTCCTCCTCCTCCTCCTCCCTGCAAACCCCACCCTCTTCTAGCACTGGTGATGTTACCTAGTGGGGTAATGAAACATCTGCAAGAAAACCACCAAGCTCAGAGGACCCCAAGGACCCCACAGTCTTCCTCCTCCTCCTCCTCCTCCTCTTCCTCCTCCCTCCCATGTGGAACCATGAATTGTAACCAGAAAACAAGCTGTTGCAATTCATTTGGTGGCACCCATCGTTTTCCCTTCTCGTCTTTACTGCAAGCCGAGTAAAAATCAGCTTGGTTTTTTGTTTTTGTAAACAAAACATAAATGTGACAAATTTAGCAATAGCCGTTTGCTCTATTAGGAAGAAAAGAAATTGTGGTATTTAAGCAACAGCAGACATATTTACTGTGACTCAAGATTTGGATAATTGGCTCCATTTTTTTTGAATCCTGGACGGAACGACACCACCCAAGGCAGATTTATTTTCTTCTGAAAGAAATGTCTTCTGGCCTTATTCGTTTGCCGATCAATTATATCAATGAAGCAGGAGCAATTATTAAAGAGAGCAGTTCTGCGGCCTGTTCAACACCAGGCATGCACAGATGTTCCTGCAAAGCTAACCAACCGTGTCACGGGTGGAAGCCGACCCAGGAAAAATTGGGAGGCTTCTAACATCTGTTTCTCTCTCTCTCACTGCCACCCTTTTACGAGTACTCCTCAACTTAACACCACAGCTGAGCCCCGACTTTACATTTCGGATAACCATCACATGACCCTGGGGTCGTAAGTGTGAAACATATTCCTAAGAAGCAACGGATGGAAACTCATCAAGGAGAGAAGCAACCTGGAACTAAGGAGAAACTTCCTTATTAACTTCCAATTAACCAGTGGAACAACCTGCCCCCAGAAGCGGTGAATGCTCCAACACTGGAAGTTTTTAAGAAGAGACTGGACGGCCATTTGTCTGAAATGGGATAGGGTTTCCTGCCTGAGCAGGGGGTTGGACTAGATGACCTCCAAGGTCCCTTCCAACTCTGTTTTTCCTTCCTTCCTTCCTTCCTTCCTTCCTTCCTTCCTTCCTTCCTTCCTTCCTTCCTTCCTGCCTGCCTGCCTGCCTGCCTGCCTTCTTTCCTTCCTTCCTTCCTTCCTTCCTTCCTTCCTTCCTTCCTTCCTTCCTTCCTTCCTTCCTTCCTTCCTTCCTTCCCTCCCCCCTCCCCCCTCCCTCCCTCCCTCCCTTCTCCAACACTGGAAGTTTTGAAGAAGAGACTGGACAGCCATTTGCCTGAAATGGTATAGGGTTTCCTGCCTGAGCAGGGGGTTGGACTAGATGACCTCCAAGGTCCCTTCCAACTTTATTATTAATATTAATATTATCAATATCAATAACATCAATATCATTATTATCATTATCATTATTAAGCTACTTGTTTGAGTGCCGTTGTAACTTCAAACTGTCACTAAGTGAACAGTTTGCAAGTTGAGGACTACCTGTAACTCACTTCCTGTTATGTCTGGCCCCTCTCAGCTCATTAAAATCCACATAAATATGTCTTTAAGAGGTTTATTTAACACATTTCAAAAGGATTCACTTCAAAGCACGCTGCTGGCATTTTGCTGGCAGGAACGGCCGAGTCTCATTTATTTACATTTAGATTGAAACATGCTCTTCCCACACCTTCCAATTAACTCACTCTTTCTTTATCACATTGTCCAAGACCTCATTATTCTTCCGTAGATTTCCAAAACATCAGAAGACTGAGTTCAAACGCACTGCTCCAGATATCAGGCTACTCCTTGATTAACGTTGCTCGTGACAAAGGCGTAGTCTCTCTTTCCCCTTCTAATATAGTTTCCGATACGTCACTTCCCCCCATTACTTCCTTTTTCCACTTAACTGACACCTTCGCTTATCAAACCTTCGGAATCTCGGATCAAGCCATCTATCTTCTTGCTCCAAATCTGACCCCTCACTTTGCGAATCTGACCCAGACTGCCTGTAAATCTCCTCCCTGTCTGTCTCAGCTGCCGGGAGGGGAAAATACCCAGAGGGGCCTGGCTGCTCTTCCTCGGCTGCCGGGAGGGGAAAACACCCAGAGGGGCCTGGCTGCTGATCCTCATCCTCTGATACTTCCCAAGCTGGTCTAGGGACACTCACAACACTTCCCAGATTTTTTTTTCCTTTTTTTTCCTGTCTCTTTGGTGGTGGCAGACAGGCAATAAAGGCAGTCCTCAACTTAACGGCCACAATTGAGCCCAAAATTTCGTTGCTAAGGGAGACAGTTCAGTGAATTTTGCCTCATTTTACGACCTTCCTTGCCACAGTTGTTAAGTGAATCACTGCAGTTGTTAAATTAGTCACACGGTTGTTAAGTGAAATCTGGCTTCCCTCCCTTGGCTTGGCTTGGCTTGTCAGAAGGTCACAAAAGGGTGGTGACCCCCACCCCCACCCGGGGACTCAGCAGTGGTCATAAAGACGAGTCAGTTGCCGAGCGTCTGAATTTTAAGGATGTGACCCTGGGGAAGCTGCGACGGTCCTTAAGTGTGGAAAAATGGTCCTCAGTCGCTTTTTTCAGTGAAGTTGTAACTTTGAGCAGTCACTAAATGAACCATCGTAAGTCGAGGTCTGCCTGTAAGCGGTTATGTAGGCCTGATTTGGACCTAGGCTTCTGTGGATGGAGCAGGGACTGTGGTAGCTATTCGATTAGGCCAGGGGTAGGCCACCTTGGCCCTTTTGTGACTGGTGGACTTCAACTCCCAGAATTCCTGAGCCAGCCACGCTGAGGGGAAAGGGAGAGATTTCCAAGCTGAGCCAGGCTGGCTGAGGAATTCTGGGAGTTGAAGTCCACCAGTCATAAAGCGGCCTAGGCCTAGGCCAGAGGTAGGCCACCTTGGCTCTTTTATGACTGGTGGACTTCAACTCCCAGAATTCCTCAGCCAGCCACGCTGAGGGGAAAGGGAGAGGTTTCCAAGCTGAGCCATGCTGTCTCAGGAATTCTGGGAGTTGAAGTCCACCAGTCATCAAGCGGCTTAGGCCTAGGCCAGAGGTAGGCAACCTTGGCTCTTTTATGACTCGTGGACTTCAACTCCCAGAATTCCTCAGCCAGCCACGCTGAGGGGAAAGGGAGAGGTTTCCAAGCTGAGCCATGCTGGCTCAGGAATTCTGGGAGTTGAAGTCCACGAGTCAGAAAGCGGCCTAGGCCTAGGCCAGAGGTAGGCAACCTTGGCTCTTTTATGACTCGGCGTAGGCCGCTTTAGGACGCTTTATGAGGACGGTGGGGTCCTGGGTTTCCTTGTGGACGTTTCATTCCCTAACTGGGTAGCCTCATCAGTGCTGGAAGGGAGTTGGGGGTGGGGAGGAGGAGAACAACTGTGGGATCCTGAGGGTTCTCTGAGCTTAGTGGTTTCCTTGCAGAGGTTTTATTACCAAGTTAGGGAATATCATCAGTTCTAGAAAGGAGTGGGATTTGTGGGGGGGAAAGGAGGAGGAGGACGACGACGACGATGACTGTGGGGGCCCTTGGTGCCCTCTGAGCCTGGTAGTTTTCTTGCAGACCTTTCATGATCCAACTAGGGAACATCATCAGTTCTAGAAGGGAGTGGGGTTTGTGGAGAGGAGGGAGGGAAGGAGGAGGAGGAGGATTGTGGGGGTCCTGGGTGCCCTCTGAGCTGGGTGGTTTTCTTGCAGACCTTTCATGACCCAACTAGGGAACTTCATCAGTGCTAGAAGGGAGGAGGATTTGCAGAGAGGAGGACGATGATGACGACGACGACTGTGGGGTCCTGGGTGCTCTCTGAGCCTGGTTGTTTTCTTGCAGATGTTTCATTACCTAACTAGGTAACATCATCAGTGCTAGAAGACAGTAAGATTTGTGGAGAGGAGGGGGAGGAGGAGGAGGAGGACTGTGGGGTCCCTGATGCTCTTTGAGCTTGGTGCTTTTCTTGCAGACGTTTCATTACCAAACTAGCTAACGTCATCAGGCTAGCACTGATGATATTTCCTAGTTTGGTAATGAAATGACAGCAAGAAAACCACCAAACTCAGTCGTCGTCGTCGTCCTCCTCCTCCTCCTCCTCCTCCTCCTCCTCCTCCTCCTCCTCCTCCTCCTCCTCCTCCTCCTCCTCCTCCTCCTCCTCCTCCTCCTCCTCCTCCTCTGAACGTTGACCTCCTGATTCCTTTTAGGCCAGCCCAGCTTCCATCTCCTCCAATTCCGTCTCCAGCCTCAGCAGCTCTCCGGGGCCGAGCCCGGCACTCAGCAGCAAACGGATGCTCAACAAGGCCGTGCAAGCCGGTGAGTCGTTTCGCTTCAGACTCTTTTGCTGTCTTTCTCTGAAGCTGGTTTCTTTTGCAGAGGTTTCACCCAGGAGAGTGAAGTTGCGTAATACATCCCTTTTGTGCCCTGGCCCTCTTCAATTCCTCCTGAGGTCTGCCTTCCTAGCGGAGAACCGACTGGGGCAGAGAGGAAACCGACTTCGCACAAGCCTCAGCTCCTCGGCTGAGCGGCTTTGAGGCTGGTCCTCCCTCGGCTTCCGTCCCCTTGAAGTGTTTTGTGTTCTGCACACAAAGTGAAACAGGCCGTTCTCTTGGAGACAGTTGGGGACCCAGTTAGGTTATATCATCGAGGCTAGAAGGGAGCTGGGCGGGCTCTGTTTATATACGCAC
>JARGCV010000800.1:0-10000 GCA_034064705.1 Bothrops alternatus | reverse complement strand
GTATGTATTTTCTTCTGATTCCCCCACAAAAATGCATGCCATCCCATCTGTAAGTCATGTCCTTCAATCATTAGTATCCTATCGTTATCCAGATTTATCCAATCTTTAATCCATACTAACCCTGCTGCATAATAATAAGTTTACCATTTGGGGAGTCCAAGTCCACCTCTACTCTTACGGTCCTGTAACGTTTTCATATTTATCCTAGCTTTTTTACCCGCCCAAATGAATTTATTTATTATTTTATCCAATTCTTTAAAAAAAGTTTTCTCTAATTTTATTGGCATTGTTTGAAATAAATACAATAATCTAGGTAATACATTCATTTTAGTCACTGCGATCCTACCTAATAATGATAATCGGAAATTTCCCCAGATTTCAAGATCTTGTTTCATTTTTAGTATTAGTTTTGTATAGTTGTCTTCTTTTATTGAGGAACATCTTGAAGTTAACCAAATTCCTAAATATTTAATCTTTTTTACTATTTGTAAATCCAAATTCTCTTCCAATTTCCTTTTCTGTTTATCAGTTAAATTTTTAACTAACATTTTAGTTTTGTCTCTATTAATTTTTAAACCCGCGACCATTCCAAATTTTTCTATTTCACCCATAAGGGTTAGGGTTAGGGTTAGGGTTAGGGTTAGGGTTAGGGTTAGGGTTAGGGTTAGGGTTAGGGTTAGGGTTAGGGTTAGGGTTAGGGTTAGGGTTAGGGTTAGGTTAGGGTTAGGGTTAGGGTTAGGGTTAGGGTTAGGGTTAGGGTTAGGGTTAGGGTTAGGGTTAGGGTTAGGGTTAGGGTTAGGGTTAGGGTTAGGGTTAGGGTTAGGGTTAGGGTTAGGGTTAGGGTTAGGGTTAGGGTTAGGGTTAGGGTTAGGGTTAGGGTTAGGGTTAGGGTTAGGGTTAGGGTTAGGGTTAGGGTTAGGGTTAGGGTTAGGGTTAGGGTTAGGGTTAGGGTTAGGGTTAGGGTTAGGGTTAGGGTTAGGGTTAGGGTTAGGGTTAGGGTTAGGGTTAGGGTTAGGGTTAGGGTTAGGGTTAGGGTTAGGGTTAGGGTTAGGGTTAGGGTTAGGGTTAGGGTTAGGGTTAGGGTTAGGGTTAGGGTTAGGGTTAGGGTTAGGGTTAGGGTTAGGGTTAGGGTTAGGGTTAGGGTTAGGGTTAGGGTTAGGGTTAGGGTTAGGGTTAGGGTTAGGGTTAGGGTTAGGGTTAGGGTTAGGGTTAGGGTTAGGGTTAGGGTTAGGGTTAGGGTTAGGGTTAGGGTTAGGGTTAGGGTTAGGGTTAGGGTTAGGGTTAGGGTTAGGGTTAGGGTTAGGGTTAGGGTTAGGGTTAGGGTTAGGGTTAGGGTTAGGGTTAGGGTTAGGGTTAGGGTTAGGGTTAGGGTTAGGGTTAGGGTTAGGGTTAGGGTTAGGGTTAGGGTTAGGGTTAGGGTTAGGGTTAGGGTTAGGGTTAGGGTTAGGGTTAGGGTTAGGGTTAGGGTTAGGGTTAGGGTTAGGGTTAGGGTTAGGGTTAGGGTTAGGGTTAGGGTTAGGGTTAGGGTTAGGGTTAGGGTTAGGGTTAGGGTTAGGGTTAGGGTTAGGGTTAGGGTTAGGGTTAGGGTTAGGGTTAGGGTTAGGGTTAGGGTTAGGGTTAGGGTTAGGGTTAGGGTTAGGGTTAGGGTTAGGGTTAGGGTTAGGGTTAGGGTTAGGGTTAGGGTTAGGGTTAGGGTTAGGGTTAGGGTTAGGGTTAGGGTTAGGGTTAGGGTTAGGGTTAGGGTTAGGGTTAGGGTTAGGGTTAGGGTTAGGGTTAGGGTTAGGGTTAGGGTTAGGGTTAGGGTTAGGGTTAGGGTTAGGGTTAGGGTTAGGGTTAGGGTTAGGGTTAGGGTTAGGGTTAGGGTTAGGGTTAGGGTTAGGGTTAGGGTTAGGGTTAGGGTTAGGGTTAGGGTTAGGGTTAGGGTTAGGGTTAGGGTTAGGGTTAGGGTTAGGGTTAGGGTTAGGGTTAGGGTTAGGGTTAGGGTTAGGGTTAGGGTTAGGGTTAGGGTTAGGTTAGGGTTAGGGTTAGGGTTAGGGTTAGGGTTAGGGTTAGGGTTAGGGTTAGGGTTAGGGTTAGGGTTAGGGTTAGGGTTAGGGTTAGGGTTAGGGTTAGGGTTAGGGTTAGGGTTAGGGTTAGGGTTAGGGTTAGGGTTAGGGTTAGGGTTAGGGTTAGGGTTAGGGTTAGGGTTAGGGTTAGGGTTAGGGTTAGGGTTAGGGTTAGGGTTAGGGTTAGGGTTAGGGTTAGGGTTAGGGTTAGGGTTAGGGTTAGGGTTAGGGTTAGGGTTAGGGTTAGGGTTAGGGTTAGGGTTAGGGTTAGGGTTAGGGTTAGGGTTAGGGTTAGGGTTAGGGTTAGGGTTAGGGTTAGGGTTAGGGTTAGGGTTAGGGTTAGGGTTAGGGTTAGGGTTAGGGTTAGGGTTAGGGTTAGGGTTAGGGTTAGGGTTAGGGTTAGGGTTAGGGTTAGGGTTAGGGTTAGGGTTAGGGTTAGGGTTAGGGTTAGGGTTAGGGTTAGGGTTAGGGTTAGGGTTAGGGTTAGGGTTAGGGTTAGGGTTAGGGTTAGGGTTAGGTTAGGGTTAGGGTTAGGGTTAGGGTTAGGGTTAGGGTTAGGGTTAGGGTTAGGGTTAGGGTTAGGGTTAGGGTTAGGGTTAGGGTTAGGGTTAGGGTTAGGGTTAGGGTTAGGGTTAGGGTTAGGGTTAGGGTTAGGGTTAGGGTTAGGGTTAGGGTTAGGGTTAGGGTTAGGGTTAGGGTTAGGGTTAGGGTTAGGGTTAGGGTTAGGGTTAGGGTTAGGGTTAGGGTTAGGGTTAGGGTTAGGGTTAGGGTTAGGGTTAGGGTTAGGGTTAGGGTTAGGGTTAGGGTTAGGGTTAGGGTTAGGGTTAGGGTTAGGGTTAGGGTTAGGGTTAGGGTTAGGGTTAGGGTTAGGGTTAGGGTTAGGGTTAGGGTTAGGGTTAGGGTTAGGGTTAGGGTTAGGGTTAGGGTTAGGGTTAGGGTTAGGGTTAGGGTTAGGGTTAGGGTTAGGGTTAGGGTTAGGGTTAGGGTTAGGGTTAGGGTTAGGGTTAGGGTTAGGGTTAGGGTTAGGGTTAGGGTTAGGGTTAGGGTTAGGGTTAGGGTTAGGGTTAGGGTTAGGGTTAGGGTTAGGGTTAGGGTTAGGGTTAGGGTTAGGGTTAGGGTTAGGGTTAGGGTTAGGGTTAGGGTTAGGGTTAGGGTTAGGGTTAGGGTTAGGGTTAGGGTTAGGGTTAGGGTTAGGGTTAGGGTTAGGGTTAGGGTTAGGGTTAGGGTTAGGGTTAGGGTTAGGGTTAGGGTTAGGGTTAGGGTTAGGGTTAGGGTTAGGGTTAGGGTTAGGGTTAGGGTTAGGGTTAGGGTTAGGGTTAGGGTTAGGGTTAGGGTTAGGGTTAGGGTTAGGGTTAGGGTTAGGGTTAGGGTTAGGGTTAGGGTTAGGGTTAGGGTTAGGGTTAGGGTTAGGGTTAGGGTTAGGGTTAGGGTTAGGGTTAGGGTTAGGGTTAGGGTTAGGGTTAGGGTTAGGGTTAGGGTTAGGGTTAGGGTTAGGGTTAGGGTTAGGGTTAGGGTTAGGGTTAGGGTTAGGGTTAGGGTTAGGGTTAGGGTTAGGGTTAGGGTTAGGGTTAGGGTTAGGGTTAGGGTTAGGGTTAGGGTTAGGGTTAGGGTTAGGGTTAGGGTTAGGGTTAGGGTTAGGGTTAGGGTTAGGGTTAGGGTTAGGGTTAGGGTTAGGGTTAGGGTTAGGGTTAGGGTTAGGGTTAGGGTTAGGGTTAGGGTTAGGGTTAGGGTTAGGGTTAGGGTTAGGGTTAGGGTTAGGGTTAGGGTTAGGGTTAGGGTTAGGGTTAGGGTTAGGGTTAGGGTTAGGGTTAGGGTTAGGGTTAGGGTTAGGGTTAGGGTTAGGGTTAGGGTTAGGGTTAGGGTTAGGGTTAGGGTTAGGGTTAGGGTTAGGGTTAGGGTTAGGGTTAGGGTTAGGGTTAGGGTTAGGGTTAGGGTTAGGGTTAGGGTTAGGGTTAGGGTTAGGGTTAGGGTTAGGGTTAGGGTTAGGGTTAGGGTTAGGGTTAGGGTTAGGGTTAGGGTTAGGGTTAGGGTTAGGGTTAGGGTTAGGGTTAGGGTTAGGGTTAGGGTTAGGGTTAGGGTTAGGGTTAGGGTTAGGGTTAGGGTTAGGGTTAGGGTTAGGGTTAGGGTTAGGGTTAGGGTTAGGGTTAGGGTTAGGGTTAGGGTTAGGGTTAGGGTTAGGGTTAGGGTTAGGGTTAGGGTTAGGGTTAGGGTTAGGGTTAGGGTTAGGGTTAGGGTTAGGGTTAGGGTTAGGGTTAGGGTTAGGGTTAGGGTTAGGGTTAGGGTTAGGGTTAGGGTTAGGGTTAGGGTTAGGGTTAGGGTTAGGGTTAGGGTTAGGGTTAGGGTTAGGGTTAGGGTTAGGGTTAGGGTTAGGGTTAGGGTTAGGGTTAGGGTTAGGGTTAGGGTTAGGGTTAGGGTTAGGGTTAGGGTTAGGGTTAGGGTTAGGGTTAGGGTTAGGGTTAGGGTTAGGGTTAGGGTTAGGGTTAGGGTTAGGGTTAGGGTTAGGGTTAGGGTTAGGGTTAGGGTTAGGGTTAGGGTTAGGGTTAGGGTTAGGGTTAGGGTTAGGGTTAGGGTTAGGGTTAGGGTTAGGGTTAGGGTTAGGGTTAGGGTTAGGGTTAGGGTTAGGGTTAGGGTTAGGGTTAGGGTTAGGGTTAGGGTTAGGGTTAGGGTTAGGGTTAGGGTTAGGGTTAGGGTTAGGGTTAGGGTTAGGGTTAGGGTTAGGGTTAGGGTTAGGGTTAGGGTTAGGGTTAGGGTTAGGGTTAGGGTTAGGGTTAGGGTTAGGGTTAGGGTTAGGGTTAGGGTTAGGGTTAGGGTTAGGGTTAGGGTTAGGGTTAGGGTTAGGGTTAGGGTTAGGGTTAGGGTTAGGGTTAGGGTTAGGGTTAGGGTTAGGGTTAGGGTTAGGGTTAGGGTTAGGGTTAGGGTTAGGGTTAGGGTTAGGGTTAGGGTTAGGGTTAGGGTTAGGGTTAGGGTTAGGGTTAGGGTTAGGGTTAGGGTTAGGGTTAGGGTTAGGGTTAGGGTTAGGGTTAGGGTTAGGGTTAGGGTTAGGGTTAGGGTTAGGGTTAGGGTTAGGGTTAGGGTTAGGGTTAGGGTTAGGGTTAGGGTTAGGGTTAGGGTTAGGGTTAGGGTTAGGGTTAGGGTTAGGGTTAGGGTTAGGGTTAGGGTTAGGGTTAGGGTTAGGGTTAGGGTTAGGGTTAGGGTTAGGGTTAGGGTTAGGGTTAGGGTTAGGGTTAGGGTTAGGGTTAGGGTTAGGGTTAGGGTTAGGGTTAGGGTTAGGGTTAGGGTTAGGGTTAGGGTTAGGGTTAGGGTTAGGGTTAGGGTTAGGGTTAGGGTTAGGGTTAGGGTTAGGGTTAGGGTTAGGGTTAGGGTTAGGGTTAGGGTTAGGGTTAGGGTTAGGGTTAGGGTTAGGGTTAGGGTTAGGGTTAGGGTTAGGGTTAGGGTTAGGGTTAGGGTTAGGGTTAGGGTTAGGGTTAGGGTTAGGGTTAGGGTTAGGGTTAGGGTTAGGGTTAGGGTTAGGGTTAGGGTTAGGGTTAGGGTTAGGGTTAGGGTTAGGGTTAGGGTTAGGGTTAGGGTTAGGGTTAGGGTTAGGGTTAGGGTTAGGGTTAGGGTTAGGGTTAGGGTTAGGGTTAGGGTTAGGGTTAGGGTTAGGGTTAGGGTTAGGGTTAGGGTTAGGGTTAGGGTTAGGGTTAGGGTTAGGGTTAGGGTTAGGGTTAGGGTTAGGGTTAGGGTTAGGGTTAGGGTTAGGGTTAGGGTTAGGGTTAGGGTTAGGGTTAGGGTTAGGGTTAGGGTTAGGGTTAGGGTTAGGGTTAGGGTTAGGGTTAGGGTTAGGGTTAGGGTTAGGGTTAGGGTTAGGGTTAGGGTTAGGGTTAGGGTTAGGGTTAGGGTTAGGGTTAGGGTTAGGGTTAGGGTTAGGGTTAGGGTTAGGGTTAGGGTTAGGGTTAGGGTTAGGGTTAGGGTTAGGGTTAGGGTTAGGGTTAGGGTTAGGGTTAGGGTTAGGGTTAGGGTTAGGGTTAGGGTTAGGGTTAGGGTTAGGGTTAGGGTTAGGGTTAGGGTTAGGGTTAGGGTTAGGGTTAGGGTTAGGGTTAGGGTTAGGGTTAGGGTTAGGGTTAGGGTTAGGGTTAGGGTTAGGGTTAGGGTTAGGGTTAGGGTTAGGGTTAGGGTTAGGGTTAGGGTTAGGGTTAGGGTTAGGGTTAGGGTTAGGGTTAGGGTTAGGGTTAGGGTTAGGGTTAGGGTTAGGGTTAGGGTTAGGGTTAGGGTTAGGGTTAGGGTTAGGGTTAGGGTTAGGGTTAGGGTTAGGGTTAGGGTTAGGGTTAGGGTTAGGGTTAGGGTTAGGGTTAGGGTTAGGGTTAGGGTTAGGGTTAGGGTTAGGGTTAGGGTTAGGGTTAGGGTTAGGGTTAGGGTTAGGGTTAGGGTTAGGGTTAGGGTTAGGGTTAGGGTTAGGGTTAGGGTTAGGGTTAGGGTTAGGGTTAGGGTTAGGGTTAGGGTTAGGGTTAGGGTTAGGGTTAGGGTTAGGGTTAGGGTTAGGGTTAGGGTTAGGGTTAGGGTTAGGGTTAGGGTTAGGGTTAGGGTTAGGGTTAGGGTTAGGGTTAGGGTTAGGGTTAGGGTTAGGGTTAGGGTTAGGGTTAGGGTTAGGGTTAGGGTTAGGGTTAGGGTTAGGGTTAGGGTTAGGGTTAGGGTTAGGGTTAGGGTTAGGGTTAGGGTTAGGGTTAGGGTTAGGGTTAGGGTTAGGGTTAGGGTTAGGGTTAGGGTTAGGGTTAGGGTTAGGGTTAGGTTAGGGTTAGGGTTAGGGTTAGGGTTAGGGTTAGGGTTAGGGTTAGGGTTAGGGTTAGGGTTAGGGTTAGGGTTAGGGTTAGGGTTAGGGTTAGGGTTAGGGTTAGGGTTAGGGTTAGGGTTAGGGTTAGGGTTAGGGTTAGGGTTAGGGTTAGGGTTAGGGTTAGGGTTAGGGTTAGGGTTAGGGTTAGGGTTAGGGTTAGGGTTAGGGTTAGGGTTAGGGTTAGGGTTAGGGTTAGGGTTAGGGTTAGGGTTAGGGTTAGGGTTAGGGTTAGGGTTAGGGTTAGGGTTAGGGTTAGGGTTAGGGTTAGGGTTAGGGTTAGGGTTAGGGTTAGGGTTAGGGTTAGGGTTAGGGTTAGGGTTAGGGTTAGGGTTAGGGTTAGGGTTAGGGTTAGGGTTAGGGTTAGGGTTAGGGTTAGGGTTAGGGTTAGGGTTAGGGTTAGGGTTAGGGTTAGGGTTAGGGTTAGGGTTAGGGTTAGGGTTAGGGTTAGGGTTAGGGTTAGGGTTAGGGTTAGGGTTAGGGTTAGGGTTAGGGTTAGGGTTAGGGTTAGGGTTAGGGTTAGGGTTAGGGTTAGGTGGTTAGGGTTAGGGTTAGGGTTAGGGTTAGGGTTAGGGTTAGGGTTGGGGTTAGGGTTAGGGTTCGGGGTTAGGGTTAGGGTTAGGGTAGGGGTTAGGTTAGGGTAGGTTAGGGTTAGGGTTAGGGTTAGGGTAGGGTTGGGTTAGGGTTAGGGTTAGGGGGGTTAGGGTTAGGGTTAAGGGTTAGTTAGGGTTAGGGTTAGGGTAAGTTGGGTTAGGGTTAGGGTTAGGGTTAGGGTTAGGGTTAGGGTTAGGGTTAGGGTTAGGGTTAGGGTTAGGGTTAGGGTTAGGGTTAGGGTTAGGGTTAGGGTTAGGGTTAGGGTTAGGGTTAGGGTTAGGGTTAGGGTTAGGGTTAGGGTTAGGGTTAGGGTTAGGGTTAGGGTTAGGGTTAGGGTTAGGGTTAGGGTTAGGGTTAGGGTTAGGGTTAGGGTTAGGGTTAGGGTTAGGGTTAGGGTTAGGGTTAGGGTTAGGGTTAGGGTTAGGGTTAGGGTTAGGGTTAGGGTTAGGGTTAGGGTTAGGGTTAGGGTTAGGGTTAGGGTTAGGGTTAGGGTTAGGGTTAGGGTTAGGGTTAGGGTTAGGGTTAGGGTTAGGGTTAGGGTTAGGGTTAGGGTTAGGGTTAGGGTTAGGGTTAGGGTTAGGGTTAGGGTTAGGGTTAGGGTTAGGGTTAGGGTTAGGGTTAGGGTTAGGGTTAGGGTTAGGGTTAGGGTTAGGGTTAGGGTTAGGGTTAGGGTTAGGGTTAGGGTTAGGGTTAGGGTTAGGGTTAGGGTTAGGGTTAGGGTTAGGGTTAGGGTTAGGGTTAGGGTTAGGGTTAGGTTAGGGTTAGGGTTAGGGTTAGGGTTAGGGTTAGGGTTAGGGTTAGGGTTAGGGTTAGGGTTAGGGTTAGGGTTAGGGTTAGGGTTAGGGTTAGGGTTAGGGTTAGGGTTAGGGTTAGGGTTAGGGTTAGGGTTAGGGTTAGGGTTAGGGTTAGGGTTAGGGTTAGGGTTAGGGTTAGGGTTAGGGTTAGGGTTAGGGTTAGGGTTAGGGTTAGGGTTAGGGTTAGGGTTAGGGTTAGGGTTAGGGTTAGGGTTAGGGTTAGGGTTAGGGTTAGGGTTAGGGTTAGGGTTAGGGTTAGGGTTAGGGTTAGGGTTAGGGTTAGGGTTAGGGTTAGGGTTAGGGTTAGGGTTAGGGTTAGGGTTAGGGTTAGGGTTAGGGTTAGGGTTAGGGTTAGGGTTAGGGTTAGGGTTAGGGTTAGGGTTAGGGTTAGGGTTAGGGTTAGGGTTAGGGTTAGGGTTAGGGTTAGGGTTAGGGTTAGGGTTAGGGTTAGGGTTAGGGTTAGGGTTAGGGTTAGGGTTAGGGTTAGGGTTAGGGTTAGGGTTAGGGTTAGGGTTAGGGTTAGGGTTAGGGTTAGGGTTAGGGTTAGGGTTAGGGTTAGGGTTAGGGTTAGGGTTAGGGTTAGGGTTAGGGTTAGGGTTAGGGTTAGGGTTAGGGTTAGGGTTAGGGTTAGGGTTAGGGTTAGGGTTAGGGTTAGGGTTAGGGTTAGGGTTAGGGTTAGGGTTAGGGTTAGGGTTAGGGTTAGGGTTAGGGTTAGGGTTAGGGTTAGGGTTAGGGTTAGGGTTAGGGTTAGGGTTAGGGTTAGGGTTAGGGTTAGGGTTAGGGTTAGGGTTAGGGTTAGGGTTAGGGTTAGGGTTAGGGTTAGGGTTAGGGTTAGGGTTAGGGTTAGGGTTAGGGTTAGGGTTAGGGTTAGGGTTAGGGTTAGGGTTAGGGTTAGGGTTAGGGTTAGGGTTAGGGTTAGGGTTAGGGTTAGGGTTAGGGTTAGGGTTAGGGTTAGGGTTAGGGTTAGGGTTAGGGTTAGGGTTAGGGTTAGGGTTAGGGTTAGGGTTAGGGTTAGGGTTAGGGTTAGGGTTAGGGTTAGGGTTAGGGTTAGGGTTAGGGTTAGGGTTAGGGTTAGGGTTAGGGTTAGGGTTAGGGTTAGGGTTAGGGTTAGGGTTAGGGTTAGGGTTAGGGTTAGGGTTAGGGTTAGGGTTAGGGTTAGGGTTAGGGTTAGGGTTAGGGTTAGGGTTAGGGTTAGGGTTAGGGTTAGGGTTAGGGTTAGGGTTAGGGTTAGGGTTAGGGTTAGGGTTAGGGTTAGGGTTAGGGTTAGGGTTAGGGTTAGGGTTAGGGTTAGGGTTAGGGTTAGGGTTAGGGTTAGGGTTAGGGTTAGGGTTAGGGTTAGGGTTAGGGTTAGGGTTAGGGTTAGGGTTAGGGTTAGGGTTAGGGTTAGGGTTAGGGTTAGGGTTAGGGTTAGGGTTAGGGTTAGGGTTAGGGTTAGGGTTAGGGTTAGGGTTAGGGTTAGGGTTAGGGTTAGGGTTAGGGTTAGGGTTAGGGTTAGGGTTAGGGTTAGGGTTAGGGTTAGGGTTAGGGTTAGGGTTAGGGTTAGGGTTAGGGTTAGGGTTAGGGTTAGGGTTAGGGTTAGGGTTAGGGTTAGGGTTAGGGTTAGGGTTAGGGTTAGGGTTAGGGTTAGGGTTAGGGTTAGGGTTAGGGTTAGGGTTAGGGTTAGGGTTAGGGTTAGGGTTAGGGTTAGGGTTAGGGTTAGGGTTAGGGTTAGGGTTAGGGTTAGGGTTAGGGTTAGGGTTAGGGTTAGGGTTAGGGTTAGGGTT
>JARGCV010000799.1:0-57332 GCA_034064705.1 Bothrops alternatus | reverse complement strand
ATGTGAATTTCTGGGGAGAAGAGCGAAGGGGGTCCTCAAAAGAAGGAACCAGAGACATCCAGGAGGCTTTTCTCTTCCCAAGCCTCTTCCCTGAAGCCCTGGGTTCTGCTTCTGCTCCCCCACCCGGGGAGTGATGGGCTTTGGCGCTCTTCCTCTTCCGGAGACCAAGGAGGGTCGCTCGGAGCGGTCCCCACGTTGGGCATCGGGCAAAGTGGCCCCCAAGCTGAGCTGGTGACTCCTCGGACCCCTCCAGGCCCTTTTCTCCTCTTTTCCCTCTGGATCTCCTGACTGTCTCCTCTCCAGGCAGTCCCCAAGTGGAACCCTGCTTAGCTGCTCCGGGTCGGCTGGGGTGGATGGAGAGAGGGAGAGAGAGAAGGAGAGAGAGAGAGAGAGAGAGAGAGAGAGAGAGAAGGAAAGAGAGAGGGAGGGAGGGGGAAGGGAGGGGGGAGGGGGAGGGGGAGGGAAGGAGGAGAGAGAGAGGAGGGGGGATGGGGAGAGAGAGAGGGAGGGGGAGGGGAGAGAGGGAGGGGAGGGGGAGAGATAGAGGGGGGAGGGGGATGGAGAGGGAGGGAGGGGAGGGGGAGGGAGGGGAGGGGAGGGGGAGAGAGAGGGAGGGGAGGGGAGGGGGAGAGAGAGGGAGGGGAGGGGAGAGAGAGAGGGAGGGAGAGGGAGTGATAGAGGGAGGGGGAAAGTAAGAGAGAGAGAGGGAGAGGGAGGGAGAGGGAGAGGGAGGGGGAAAGGAAGAGAGAGAGGGAGGGGGAGGGGGAGGGAGAGAGGGAGGGGAGAAAGGGAGAGGGGGAGACTGAGAGGAGGGAGGATACATTTGCTCTGCCCCTTGAAGCTCTGTCCACTTTGCTCGCTCTGCCCCTGGACCCTGCACAGCCGGAGCCCCCTCCCCAATCGGCTCTTCCTTGTTTTTCCAGGAATGCAGCTTCGAGTGGAGCGATGGCTCCGACCTCAGCTACAAGGACAACTACCAGTTTGTGGTTACAGAATATGAGTGTGTCGCATCCAAGACAAGTAAGTCCATGTGTTGGTGCACATTGTGTTAGGTGTGTGAGTGTGTGTGTAGAAGGGAAATAATAACACATGCCTGGTCGAAATATAAACCAATCAGAAGAGACAGCCTGAAAGCCAATGTGGTTTCTCTGGTGAAGGCACCAGGCTAGAAAGAGGATCTGGGGAGTTCTAGTCCCGCCTTAGGCACTAAAGCCGACTGGGTGACTTTGCACCAGCCCCTCCCTTTCTCTGCCCAACCCACCTCACAGGGTTGTTGTGGTGGGGAAAAGAGGTGAGATAAATATAAATAAATAAAAATTAAATTATAAAAGAGACAAAAGACATGAAAGAAACTTGAAGGCCGGGTAGATTATCTGGCTCAGAAGAACCTGTTGAACCCCCAGCCTGTTTTAGCGGATGAGAGTCTCCACCTGTGGTATCTTCATGTCCTCCTGCAAATGAGTGAGGAGCCTCTGAAAAGATCTTCTGGGACTCTCCGGGAATCTCTGCAGAAAGTGATCACAATTTCTCTTTTTCTGCCCAGAAAATAACAAATGGTGGATTATACCCTGCACAACGTTGAAAAATTTCGTCTGCGAGTTCCAGGCCTAGTCTGAAGATGCAGCTGAGTGAAATCTGGAGAAGCAAGGAAGCCCCCTACCCCTCCCCACCCCCGCCTGCCGCAATCTCTGCTCTGCCCCCTTCGCTGAACGGATGCTCTCTGTAGCTGGATCTGGTTTTGCTGCTCCTGATGGGCCAGAAGGTCCAATAAATTCTGCCTAGCACGACTGGCCTTGTTTCTTTGGGGCACCCAGGAGACGGTTGAGGCCCAAAGCTCCAGACCCCCCCCAGTCTCCTTCCTGGCAGGGCTCGGCTTTAGGGGGGAGGGTGGCTTTTAGGGGGGACCCCCCACTGAGGCTCAGATGCTCTCCTCCTCCTGTCCCCCTCACTGGAACCGAAGGGGGGTGGAACCTGCTGGGCCTCAGCACCCCTTCCCTGCCCCCAGAGCCGATTGGCACCCCCCCCATCTGGGCAAGATGGTGGCATCCCGCTAAAGAAGGCACCGGGGTGGGAGGGAGGGCTGGGTCCAGGAAGCGCTTCCCGGTTGTTGAGTTTTCCAGCTATTAGCTAACACCCCCCCCCGCACTCTGGGAATTTGGGGGTCCCTCTCAGGAGCCCCGAGATCCAGAAGAAACGGCATCTCGGTTGCCCCCATTTTCTCCCTGGAGCTTCACTGGGCCTCAGGATGGGCCCATCGGGGGGGGGGATTTCCTGGCAAACAGTCTCCCCTGGAAATGAAGCCCAGGAATTAGGGGAGCAGCTACGAAGATCCAGTCCTTGGGAAAGGCAGATCTGAAGACCGGGGAGAGTTCTTGCCTGACTATCTGGGAATGGTTTCTCCCTGTGGGAGCCAGGAAGCGGACATGGCCCCGGAGGCCATCAGGGCCCCCACCTGCCCGTTTCATCCTCGTCCTTTTAAGGAGCCCCTGGTTGGCCTCCCCTGAACAAAGCCATCCCCCCCTCCTCCGTCCGCTCCTTTTCAGCGTCTCCCTGAAACCACGAGGCGAGACCCCCCCTCACCAGGGTTTGGGGTAGATGCAGCACGCGGAGGATTCCCAAAGCTCCATTTCCGCACTGGAGACCCAGGGATGCTGTGGCTGCCCTCCTGGGGGCCTGGAGGCTGGGGGGGGCTGGATGGGGGACAACGGGCGGAACCCTGGCAAGACTGCAGTTACCCTTTGCGTAACTTTCAGTTGTGCACTAGTTGTGGCCTTTCTCGGATTCGGCCTCTCAGATGCAGTTCAAGGGGTGGTGATGACCTTTCAAGGCCTTCACTGCAGGGGTCCAGGCTGCCCGAGGGACCCTCCCACCCCCCTGGGCTGGGCCCCTCCCACCCATGCCCCAGAGAAGACCTGCGGTGGGCCCCATGGGGCAGGGAATCCCAGCTGGGGGGTCCAGGAGAAGGGCCTTCTCTGCTGTTGCCGCCCCCCAGAATGAGGTCGCCCCAACCCTCCTGTCCTCCTATAAGGGCCTAAAGACATGGCTGGGCTTGGGACCCCAAGGGGGGAGCATCATAATGGGGGGGGTTAATCAATTAACAACAAATGCCACCTCCCCCCTCCTGCTCCCACCCTCCCAACCTTTATTTCACTGTGTGCACTATTGTATTTATATCTTTTCACACTTTTCATTTGTTATGATTGCTAGCTGCCCAGAGCTGCCCTGCGGAAAGATAGGGGGGGCAACCAAGTCTATAAATAATTAGGATATATAATAATCAACCTCCTGGGGATAAGATAAGAAGACTCTCCCCCTGAAGGCGCTGGGCTCTCCGTCTTGGGGGTCTGAGGGGGGGGGGCTTCAGGGAGGATGGCTGGGCTGCTGTGTCTGCTCCCTGCAGAGGGTGGGCCAGCTTCAAACATGGGACGTTTCAAAGAGGGAAGACATAAATTAACAAATAAGCTGCTTCTAGGAAGGCTTTGAGAGAGAGCTCAGCCCCGGAAGAGACCCTGCCGAGCCCCTCACAGCAGCAAAACCTCAGCCAGATTCAGACAACAGCTAGATCAGCTCTCGGAAGTATCCCTGCCTGTTTCTAGCACAACCCACAATTCTTGGCTAGTTATTCCGTGCCTTAGTGTGTCATGGAGAGAAAGCCAGGATGAGGGGGGGTTCCACCTGGGTGAAGCTGGGGATGTCGAGAGGGGGGTTCACTCCCACATTAAAAGGGCGATATGAAAAGTTACTGGTTAAAGTTTGCAGATGACACCAAACTGAAAGGAGTAGCCAACACCGCAGAAGACATGCTCAGGATCCAAATAGATCTTGACAAGACTTGAACCCTGGGCCCTGTCCAACAAAATGCGTATGAATGTGGAGAAAAGCAAAGTTTTACATTTAGGCAGGAAAAATCAAAGATATAAGTGCAGATTGGGCGAGACCCGGCTCAAACACAGCCACTGTGAGAGGGACCTGGGAGTCCTGGTGGACGATCGCTTGACCCTGAGCCAGCCGTGTGCAGCAGCAGCCAGAAAAGCTAACACAATCCTGGGTTGCATAAACAGAGGCATAGAATCAAGATCACGCGAAGTATTAGTTCCGCTTCATCAAACCCCAGTGAGGCCCCACCTGGAATGCTGCAGCCAGTTTTGGTCACCATATCACAAACAAGATGTTGAGACTTTGGAAAAAGTCCAGAGAAGAGCAACTGAGATGATCCAAGGCCTGGAGACCAAAACGTACGAAGAACGGCTGCGGGACTTGGGTTTGGCTAGTCTAAAGAAGAGAAGAAATAGGGGGGACATGATAGCAGCCTTCCGGTATTTGAGGGGCTGCTCCAAAGAAGAGGGGCTCCAAGTATTCTCCAAAGGACCAGAGGGAAGGAGGAGAAACAATGGTTGGAAACTGACCAAAGAGAGAAGCAACCTGGAATTAAGGAGAAACTTCCTAACAGTGAGGACAATCAACCAGAAGAACAGAAGTTGTCTCCAGAAATGGTGAGCGCTTCATCACGGGAGGTTTTTAAGAAGAGGCTGGACAGTCCCTTGTCTGAGATGGCATAGGTTCTTCTGCTTGAGTAGCGGGCTGGACTAGAAGACCTCCAAGGTCCCTTCCAGTTCTATTCTATTCTAAAGGTTGTGTGGGGGTTTTGCAGACAATTCTGCATTAAAACAGAGTGGGTCATAAGAACATAAGAACATAAGAAGAGCCATGCTGAATCAGGCCAAAGCCCATCGAGTCCAGCATTCTGTGTCACACAGTGGCCCACCAATTGTACATGGGGATCTTCAGCAGAAAGAGAAGGCAAAACCCTCCCTTTCCCTTGACCCCCAACAAATGGGACTCAAGGGAATCCTGCCTGCCTCAACCAACAAAGAGGCGGCACATGGACATCCGTTTTAATAACCACCGATACACTTGGCCTCCATGAATCTGTCTGACCCTGCCTTGAAGCTGTCGAGGCTGACAACTGTCACAACCTCTTCTGGAAGTGAATTCCATAAATCAACAACCCTCTGGGTGAAGAAATATTTCCCTTTATTTGTCCTCACTTTCTTACCTACGAGCTTTAGGGAGTGCCCCCTTGTCCTAGTATTGTGTGATAGAAAAAAGAATTTTTCGCTATCCACCTTTTCTATCCCATGCATGATTTTATACACTTTGATCAAGTCACCCCTTAAACGCCGTCTTTCAAGGCTGAAGAGACCAAGGCGTTGCAATCTGGTTTCATAAGGGAGGCGCTCCATTTCCTTGATCATTCTTGTTGCCCTTTTTTGCACCTTTTCCAGTTCCATTATATCCTTCTTGAGGTGCGGTGACCAGAACTGTACACAGTACTCCAAGTGTGGTCTCACCATCGATTTGTACAGAGGCAATACAACACTTGCTGACTTATTTTCGATTCCCTTCCTAATCATGCCAAGCATGGAATTTGCTTTTTTTTTTTACTGCTGCTGCACATTGGGTTGACATCTTCTTCGAGCTGTCCACCAAAACCCCAAGATCCCTTTCTTGGGTTGTCTCAGAAAGTTTGGTCCCCATCAGTTGGTAAGTATAATTGGGGTTCTTTGCCCCGATGTGCATAACTTTGCACTTGTTTAGGTTAAAATGCATTTGCCACTTTGTTGCCCACTCACACAATTTCGAGAGATCCTTCTGGAGCTCCTGACAATCAGTTTCACTTTTCACAACCCGGAACAATTTAGTGTCATCAGCAAACTTGGCTACCTCACTATTAACTTCTACATCCAGATCGTTGATGAATAAATTAAAAAGTAAAGGTCCCAAAACTGAACCTTGGGGTACACCACTTCTCACTTCTTTCCATCCAGAGAATTGTCCATTTATTGCCACCCTTTGCTTCCTACAATTTAGCCAGTTACCAATCCAGGACAAGACCTGTCCTCTAATTCCGTGGCTGGAGAGCTTTTTTAGGAGCCTTTGGTGAGGAACTTTGTCAAAAGCCTTTTGAAAGTCAAGATATACAATATCAACTGGGGCCCCTTTATCTATGTATTTATTTACACCCTCAAAGAATTCTAACAAGTTAGTAAGACATGATTTGCCTTTGCAGAAACCATGTTGATTTTCTTTCAGCAATGCCTGTTTTTCTATGTGCCCTGTAATTTTATCTTTAATAATGGTTTCCATCAGTTTGCCTGGAACTGAGGTTAGACTGACTGGTCTATAGTTTCCTGGATCAACTTCTGGATCCATTCTTGAAGATCGGGGTTATATTTGCTTCCCTCCAATCCTCCAGTACAGTGCCTAATCTTAGAGAAAGATTGTATATTTTAGCTAGAAGTTCAGCAATTTCACACTTGAGTTCCTTGAGAATTCTAGGGTGGATGCCATCTGGACCCGGTGATTTGTTGACGTTTAGTTTAGAAAGGCATGCAAGAACATCTTCCTTGTTTATCTCTATCAGGTTTAATTCTTCTATTTCCCTCCCTGGGAAAACTAATTCAGTGGCAGGCAAATGTTCTCTATCCTCCTCAGTGAAAACGGAGGCAAAGAAGTCATTTAGTCTCTCAGCAATCTCCTTGTCTTCTCTGATTATCCCCTTCTGACCATTGTCATCAAGTGGCCCAACTGATTTTCTGGTTGGGTTCCTGCTTCTGATGTACTTAAAAAAGGTTTTGTTATTATTTTTAATATTCTTGGCTATATGCTCCTCAAAGTCTCTCTTGGCTTTCATGACTATCTCCTTGCATTTGGTCTGCCAGAGTTTGTGATCCCTCCTGTTCTCCTTGATAGGAAGAGCCTTCCATTTCTTAAATGAGTTTTTCTTCTTTCCAATAGCCTCCTTTACCTCATTTGTAAGCCATACTGGTATCCTCTTGGACTTTCCAATCCTCTTTCTTCTTTTAGGAATGCATTTTATTTGAGCCTGCTGTAACCTATTTTTAAACAGTTTCCAAGCATTTTGGAGGGATTTGACTTTTTTTTTACTGTTCTTTTTAGTTTCTTCTTTACTATTTTCCTCATTTTGTCAAAATTCCCTCTGTGAAAGTTTAAGGTCTCTGTGTTAGTTTTCACTGACAATTTGCTATCCATGGTTAAGTTGAAGGTTATTGTGTTGTGATCACTGGTTCCTATGGGCTCGGTTACAAGGATATCATGAACCAAATCCTGTGTGTTAGTTAGAACCAAGTCCAGGATCCCCTTTCCCCTAGTAGGTTCCATGACCATCTGCTCAAGGGAATAATCGGCTAACATGTCGAGGAACCTTGTCTCTCTTTCATGTGTAGAACAAGAATTTACCCAATCTATTTGGGGATAGTTGAAGTCCCCCATTATGACTACCCTATTTCTTTTTGAGGCCTCCTTAAATTCATTTTCCAAATAGCAATCTGCCTCTGGAGTTTGGTTGGGAGGGCGATAGCAGATCCCTAACGTCAGATTAGTTTCCTGTCCTGGGATTTTTATCCACAATGTTTCTGTGGGTGAGTTTGAATTTTCTTGAATTTTGAGTTCATGAGATTCTAACTCCTCATTTATGTACAAGGCCACGCCACCACCATTTCTCCCTCTCCTGTCCATCCTATACAATTTGTAACCTGGAATCCTTGTGTCCCATTGGTTATCATCTGTCCACCAGGTTTCTATTATGCCAATAATATCAATATTATTTTCCTTCACCAAGCATTCCAATTCCCCTATTTTTGCTCGAATGCTTCTAGCATTCGTGTACAGACCTTTATATGTAATTTTCTGGTGCACTTTCAACTTTGACTGTGGATTTTGACTGTAGAATTTGGTTGTGGAATTTGTAGATGGTCTACCATGTCCTTCTGCTTGACTATTACAATTTAGTTTTCCTGTTGACTCACCTGTTCCCTGAGAGCCAGGAGCTCATTGCACCGATCACACACCCAAGACTTCTGTCCAGCAGACAGATAGTCATACATGTGACACTCAATGCAAAACACTGGGAAGCTCCCCTCCGTCTGCCGGCTATCTATCTCCATTTCTTATTATTATATGTTTACTGTTATTATTATACTAATTATTATTAAAACAAAAAACAGCTTTTTTGGGTTGTTCAAATTTTTGTTTTGGTCTCAGTTTACTTTTTGGATTTTTTCTTACTTGTTTTAGGATTTTATCGCACGCCGTAAGGGGCGCGATGGCTGCTAAAAAAAGGTGAATTTGTAATTAAACAAGAAACCCCACAAACTTACCAGGGCTCAGCAGGTATTCTTCCCAAGGTTCCTGCCAAGTTCCCTTCTCCCTTTTTATTTCCTGTTTTAATTCCTTATTTGAAAAAGCTCTGCTTAAGTAAAAGCAGCTGCCTCTCTGCTTCGCAAGGAAGAGTGTCGATTTGTGGTTCACCACCGTTTCTTCAAAGTTTGGGTGAACAAAGCAGCCATTCTAGTGGTGGGATTCAGCCACTTCGCACCACTTCGGATGAACCGGTAGCTAATTGTTTGTTGCCCAGGCCCAGAACGGACTTCCGGAAGTGCATCCACACAGAGAACTAGTTGTTCCCATATCTGAATCCGGCCACTGAGCCATTCCCGTCTCTCTCCCTGGGTGGAGGTCCGGGCATCTTGTGGGAACGCAGCCATGCCCTCCATTGGGAGGATGCTGGGAGCTGCTCATTCCGGCAGGTTCTGAAGGGAGGTGAGAAAAACCTTGCTCAGAAAAACAGAAAGTCAGCCTGTCAACAGCAGCCCCCAGACCCAGAGGAGGTGGGGGGATCCCCTTGTCTGGATAACCTCAAGTGGTGGGGGCCAATCAGCCACGTATCTGGGGTGCTTTCCTTTGGATTGCTGTACTGAGCAGGGGATGGACTGGATGACCTCTCTCTCTCTCTCTCTCTCTCTCTCTCTCTCTCTCTCTCTCTCTCTCTCTCTCTCTCTCTCTCTCTCTCTCTCTCTCTCTCTCTCTCTCTCTCTCTCTCTCTCTCTCTCTCCACCGAAAGGGATCTTTTGTGGGTGTCCCACAGGTGATAAGCCACTCGGCCATTGAGGGTTTGAGCTTTGGGGACACCCAGGGACAGGTGAGTGTGGCTCTCCCACCTGTTGGCACCAGACAGGTGAGGCCCCTAAAGCAGATAGCTCCTTCCCCCCCCCCTCTCTCTCTCTCTGCCCAAACGAAGGGACCTCTTGCGGGTGTCCACAGGTGATCAGCCATTTTAGGGTTTTCTCCTTTCCCTTTTGCTGCTTCTCACTGAGAGCTGCTGGAGGATTGCTTACAGCCGTCCCCCAATCCTCCCTCCACAGAAAGACCTCCATTTTTAGGGCCCAGGAGAGATAACTCGACTCATTCAGGCCAGGCACAGGAGATCCTCATGTAACAGCAATGGTTGTCTTTACAGGCCACAACCTCCCTCATGTTCACGAAGAAACTTTCACCTCAGAAAAGTTTACTACTAGTAGTAGCAGTAGTAGTACGGGCAATTCTGGGACCATAACCTGCCAGGGAATATCGCAGCAGCTGTCCAAATGAAGTCAGAGGCGCTGACACAAACTTGTAGTTTTATATAAATAAATAAATTCCACATTTATATATACAGCAGACAAGATGGTCAGGCCAACAGAAGCATCCTGAGGTAAATCTCAGGGCATACAAAGTGAAAGAAAAAAGGCGGGAAAACATGGAACCGCCCCCTCCACACCCAGGGCAACCAATAACAGCGCAGATTGCCTCAGGCAGAGTCCAGATTGCCAGCATTCTCCAACCAATCAAGCGCAACCCCGTGTCCTGTCTCACCACCCAACTCCGCAGGCAACGGGGAGTCCTAGTCCCGCCTTGGGCCAATCACCAGGCCACGGGGAGTTCTAGTCTCACCTTGTGCATGAAAAGCCAGCCGGGTGACCTTGGGCTAGACATTCTCCCTCAGCCCAGCCTACCTCACAGGGTTGTTGTTGTTGTGAGGAAAATAGGAGGAGGAAGTTGTGTTGCATGTGTGGGGAAAAGAGCTTATTCTTTTTACAGGCCTGGAAGAAGACATGCCAGCCTGTGGAGCAAATACATTCTGTCTATTTCAATCTCAGGAGCCGAGCCGAAGCTTGAGAATTGCATCTAGGAAGCTCTCTGCTGCGCTGACAACCGGTCCGAACCGGAATTTGCTGATATGATAGTTACTCTAGTCTAGAGATCAGCCCTAGGGCAGTGGTGGCAAACCTAGGGCATGGGTGCCAGAGGCGGCACTCGGAGACCTCTCTGTGGGCACACGCGCCGTCGCCCCAGTCTAGGCCTTCAGCTGGGTTTTATAAAATCTTTTCGCTTTAGGCCTCCACCACCGTGTGCAAAAAAAAAAGGTTCAATCAATCAATCAATTTCAAACAAAAGATCTTGCAAAGTTGGAATTGATTGATTGAACCTTTTAGTCCCACCCAGTCTACCGTTACCACCGCAGCCACGCCCACCCAATGGGCCACGCCCAGCCAATGGGCCACACCCACCCGGCACCTGACGATGCGTAAGTGGCTTTTGGGTTGCAGTTTGGGCACTCGGTCTCTAAAAGGTTCGCCATCCCTGCCCTAGGGGCTAACAGGGATAAAGGGGAAATGGTCAATTCGGGCCAGGGGGCGATAGAACTAGGGGAGTGGGGGATTTAATCAGGGGCGGAGATCATGTATTCCCTTAAGGACCTTTGGGTAGGTTGTGACGGCCTGATCACAGCATGATTACTAAGCCAATGAAGAAGAGGTGGGAGGTAAATTTGGGGTTGGCAATAGGGAACCTAAAGAAGAGTATTGATGATTTAGGGGGTGTCCGCTCTGCCTGCGTGCCTGAGGAACGCCCTGAGTACAAATAAGTACCAATAAATCACCATTGTTTTCTCTTGGAAGTTTTTGGCAGGTGATTATTTATTTCAACTAGACAACAAATCCCACAGATACAACAATAAAATAGGAAGGCACCTCAGAGGTCTTCTAGTCCAACCCCCTGCTCAAGCAGGAAACTTATCATTCCAGACAAATAGTTGTCCAATCTCTTGTTAAAACGATTTCGGGCCTCCCGAGAGGGACACCCAAATTCCCAAAGTGGGGGGGGGGTTAGCTGCTAGCTGGAAAACTCAACAACCGGGAAGCGCTTCCTGGACCCAGCCCTCCCTCCCACCCCAGTGCCTTATTTAGCAGGATGCCGCCATCTTGCCCAGATGCGGGGGTGCCAATTGGCTCTGGGGGCAGGGAAGGGGTGCTGAGGCCCAGCAGGTTCCACCCCCCTTCGGTTCCAGTGAGGGGGACTGGAGGAGGAGAGCATCTGAGCCTCAGTGGGGGGTCCCCCCTAAAAGCCACCCTCCCCCCTAAAGCCGAGCCCTGTCAGGAAGGAGACTGGGGGGTCTGGAGCTTTGGGCCTCAACCGTCTCCTGGATGCCCAAAGAAACAAGGCCAGTCGTGCTAGGCAGAATTTATTGGACCTTCTGGCCCATCAGGAGCAGCAAAACCAGATCCAGCTACAGAGAGCATCCGTTCAGCAAAGGGGGCAGAGCAGAGATTGCAGCAGGTGGGGGTGGGGTAGGGGGGTGGGGGGGGCTTCCTTGCTTCTCCAGACTTCACTCAGCCGGATCTTAACGAGGTCGTATGAACTTGCAGACCAAAGGGTTTTTTGCTTGGCAGTCAGTATTATCCCACTTATGAAACCCTGGATAAAAGAAGAGAAATTGTGATCACTTTCTGCAGAGATTCCCTGAGAGTCCCAGAAGATCTTTTCAGAGGCTCCTCACTCATTTGCAGGAGGACATGAAGATACCACAGGTGGAGACTCTCATCCGCTAAAACAGGCTGGCGGTTCAACAGGTTCTTCTGAGCCAGATAATCTACCCGGCCTTCAAGTTTCTTTCATATCTTGTCTCTTTTTTAATTTAATTTGTATTTATTTATATTTATCCCACCTCTTTACTTTACAATTCTCCCAAGGCAGCAAACATATGCAACACACCTTCCTCCTCCTCTTTTCCCCACCACAACAACCCTGTGAGGTGGGTTGGGCAGAGAAAGGGAGGGGCTGGAGAAGCCTGGGGGGGTCAGGGAGGGGTCTGGTTCAGTTAGGCAGCCTCCCCCTTCCTCCTATCTCCCAGGTCTGGACAGCCCTTTGTCCGGAATGACGGAGGGGGTTGGACTAGATGACCTCGAGGCCCCTTCCCGCTCTGTGTCACCTGAGTGTGCCTGGAGGTCTCGGGTGCTCTGAAGAGCCGGGCAGAAGAGGGCTTGGGGGTCTCCCCAAATCTTGAAGGCTGAGCTGCCTTTGGCCACCCCCAAAACTCTTTTTTTGCCCCTTCCTCTGGGAAACTCGGAGGGGGAGGAGGGGGGGAGGAGGAGGAGGGGGAGGAGAAACAGGGGGAGGGTCCTGAAGCCATAAGAGGCACCCTGCAAAAACCGGCTTGTCAGGGAGGGCAACTCCGGGTGTCAAGTGAAGTTGGCCAGGATCAGGCAGTCCAATCCCTGCTCTGTTCTCAGAGGCAGAAACACAAACACACACACAAACACACACACACACACACACACAATCTCACACACACACAAACACACACACGCCATATGGACACGTATGTGCTTCTCAGCTGAAGGGGTGTCTTTCTCTCCCAGAGTTTCTGCCAGACGCAGCACAGAGGCAGCCGCCTGGCCTCCATCCACAGCAGTGGAGAAGAAGCTTTCGTGGGCCAGCTGGCCTCCCAAACGTTGAAATTCACTTCTATGTGGCTCGGACTGAAAGATCCATGGAAAGTAGGTCGTCTGGAAGGCTAATCTTCCTTGATTCCCCTTTCCTGTTTCTGAGGAGGTTTTTTTTTTTTTTTGTATGTAGATTTTATTAGTTTTTATAGGGTTAGGGTTGGGGTTGGGGTTTGTCCAAATAACCTTTTCAATATTTAGCACACGGCATAATGTCTGGGTACATGTATTTAACTAACAATAATAGGTATAGTTAACTATCATAAAGAATATGTTAATTAATGCTAATATATACTCAAAAATACATATCACCTTCCTTTCTCTCTGACTCGTTTTTCTAGCCATGGATAGAAATTATCTAAAGTGCAGAGAGTCTTCTTTCTCTTTAATCTTTAAAGTCAATCTATCCATTTCTGCACACTCTAAAATTTTCTTAATTAATACTTCTTCAGTTGGTAAGTTTTCATTTTTCCAATGTTGGGCAAATACAATTCTTGCTGCCGTTAATGTGTGTAGTATTAGATATCTGCAATCTTTCTCATAATTAGCTCCTATTATTCCTAACAAAAATAATTCTGGGGTAAAGTCTATTAGTTTTTTAGTCATTTTCTCCAACCATATGTGTAGTTTAACCCAAAACCTTTTTGTCTTGGGGCATGTCCACCAGATATGATAATAAATACCCCGGTCTTTGGTTGCATTTCCAACCGTTTGAAGTATTTTTAAACATTTTTGCTAATCTCACTGGTGTCGTATGCCAGTGGTGGCGAACCTATGGCACAGGTGCCAGAGGTGTCACTCGGAGCCCTCTCCTTGGGCACACACACCGTCTCCCCAGCCACACCTCCTCCCACGGCCCCCTCCTCACCAGCAGCCCCCCGAGGAGAGTCGCCCCTGGGCACGGCCCAGGCGAAGCAGCGCAGCCAAGGACATGGGAGTCGGGCAGCGGGGACAAGACTCTGCCCTTGCACCCCGTCGTGCGCAGATGATGCTGCGGGGCATGGGCAGAGGGCATGGCCACCATGGCGCTGCTGGGCTGCCTGGGTGATCGGTGGCGGGCCGTGGAGGTGGTGGGTGGCCCAGTGGGCAGGGTGGAGCAGGGACAGGAGTGGAGGGGCAGGTTTGGGGCACTTGGTCTCTAAAAGGTTCGCCATCACTGGCATATGCCATCTGTAAAACATTTTATATAAGTTTTCTTTATACGACACTGCTTTGATTAATTTAATATTTCTTTCCCATAACTTTTGCTAATCTTCTAATTCTATATTTTATTCAAAATTCTTTGCCCACATTATCAGTTCTTCCTCCATCTTTAAGTTTAACAGAAATCTATAGAGTTTCTTAATCAAATTTTCATCTGTTTTTAGCAGTATCTGATCAAATTCTGTCTGTTCTTTATAAAATCCCATTGGTTTAACATCTTTTTCATATCTCGTTTGAATTTGCAGATATGGCCACCATGCTAGATAAATATCTTGTTCTTGTAAATCTTACCTGTCTTTCAATACCTGTTTGGTATTTTAGCCTCCAGGAGAATTTAATTACACAGTTCTTTCAGAATCAGACTTAATACATCTTGTAGTGATTTATAAAACTCTGCAGCTAATCCATCTGGGCCCAGAGTCTTATCCTTTTTTTGCCTTTTTGTAGCCTCTATAATCTCCATCATTGATATTTTTCCATTTAATATGTTTCGAATATTATCCGGAATTTTTTGGTAAGTCTGCTTTTTTTTAAGTACTGCTGTATTTTTTCTTTTGGAATTTCCTCTGCCTTATAAAGTATCTCATAGTAATCTTTAATAATTTTTTGATTGTATCATTTTGAAACTGTAATTCACCTTTTGAATCTTCTAGCTTGTTTATCATTTTTTTCCCTCTTTTTCTTTTTTCAGTCTATATGCTAACCATCTCCCCGGCTTGTTGGCATTTTCGAAGAAATTCTGTTTAGCCCTTTTAATCTGTTGAGCCATTATTTCCATCTCGGTTAAATTTAATTTATGTTTTATTATCTCCATTTGTTTCTTAAGTATTTTCTTTTGTGGATCTATTTGTAATTCTGATTCTAGCTTTCTGAGTTCTTCCTTCAACTTTAACTATAGTTGTTTCTTTTCTTTATTCTTTTTAGCGATATAAGTTATAGCCAACCCTCTGAAATACGCTTTAGCCATATCCCACACATTTTGAAGCGATGTTTCTTCTGGTTTATTTTGAAGAAAAGGTCCATTTCCTTTGTCGCTATTTGTAAGAATTCCTTTTCTTTCAATATATTTATTCAAGGACCATCTTAATTTTTTCTTAGTTCCTCTCCAAGTCATCTTTATTGGGTTATGGTCTGCTGAAGTCTTTTGCCCTGCGCAGGCAAGCCTTCAATTCCCATGGTGGGTCCTTCACGATAGCCAAATTAATGAGACACATGACAAGCACATTTCTCTCGGGGCGAAGCAACTGCTGACAAAAGGCTGCCCCCCTATTTATTCCCTGTTACAGTGGGCGGTTACACAATGCATCACATGGTTACAAACAGCCAATGACAATGTTATTTCTTCAGCCAATGACAAGGCTACACTGCAAGGCCACCCTGTGGCCAATGGATTCAAATCTTGGTACAACGTCCATCCACCTATTAGCCCCCCTTATTTCCTGTTCCTAGGCCATATGGCCTTTGTCCTGTTCCAAAGCACATGGCTTGTTCCTCTGATGTGGCCAATGGATTCCACCTCTTGGCTCCGCCTCCATTTCCTGTTGCTCCAAAACAGCATGGTAAAGTCACATGGTACAGTCTCTTTGTCCCAAGCCTCATGCATCACAACATATTACAACATACCAACTTTTTTTATTTTATTTTTTAGCAGCTGTGGGTTGTTCCACCTATGCGCCGTCCAGTTCTGTACAGAATCCTAGGGCACAGGCATCTGTCCAGTCCTCAGAGGCTGCCATCATAGAAACATCTCTGTCCAGTCATCAGAGGCAGGAGTTGGTTCTTTTCCAGGATATGGTTAGAAAAGGGAGGCTTACACAGGTTCAACAGGGGAGAAATACATTTGTACACAGCAACAGATTGTTACACAAAATACTAAAAACATTATAATACTAAAAACCATATTTCCTGAGTCACCCAGCATTAGGTAGCCAGGAAAATCAACAAAACAAAGCATTTGTGATAAAGGATTGTTTTGTACCATATTTTCCATGTGGGCAACTGTGGCAGAAATGTGTGTGTGTTGTAGAAATGCAAATGTACCAGACCAATTCTGGGGTGTTGACCAATGTGCATTTTTTCCACATAAGATCTAATCTTTATCAGATGTGAGTATATTGTCTTTAGAGAAGTTGTACAAAGTTTCAAAGTTTTCACCAAAATCAAACAAGGGAACAGAATCAGCACATGCTTTCTTGTTGTCACAAAGTAAGGAAGGATTCAAAGTTAAAGAGAGAGATTGAGAGATTTCATTCATAGGCACGCTATGAAGGCATACACGTTTGCTTCTGTGTTTGTTCTGTGCTGGCATGTATCATTTAGCATGGTGAGAGACATAAAATGCAAAACAGCAATGATTTGTCACAAAATTTAAATCATTAACAAGAAATAAGAAAGAGACAAAAATGAAAATCATTAAGACTAAGAAATATAAATTCAAAATAGGCAAAGAGAAGTAAGAAAAAGCAAAATTTTGCAAAGAAATCAGAAAGGCAAAATTGGCAAAGAGAAAATAATAAGAAAGAAAATTAAAGGCATGGTTTATTAAGCAAGACAACCAGAGAGGAGTGTGAGAGAGAGGAGGGGGGAACAGATTCAAAGAGGAAATTCCAATTCAAATGTAATTTGAGTCTCCGTTTACAGCCATCCGTTTCCTTGGAAACCAGGAGAGACTAGCTCATGTCATTCACAGCCATCCTTTTGTTCTTTGGAAAGCAGGAAAATAAGCCTAGCTATGCTGGTTTTTCTGCTTTTCTTCAGATCTGGCAAACAGGAACCTAATTTCAAAAGAAGAGGGAGGGGAGGGGAAACCGGCTCTGCTGCAAAGGAAAAGGTTTTTGTTTTTGTTTTTTCAACAGTAAGCAAGGCATTATTAAGCATTATTAAGACAGTTTTAAATCAATGGAAAGCCATGAGATATTTTCCCATTTTTTTCAATTATAAGGAAACAGAAGCAACAGGCTTCAGATTTTTTAACAAGTTGAAAGGTATGAGGCAGTTATTAACTCAGCCTGCTCTGAGTCAGAGGGAGGAATAGGGAGGGGGAGAGGGGGAGGTTTTTTTAGCAAGTTAAAAGGTAAGAGAATTAGCATAGGAGAGCATGTTGAGTCAGAAGGGGAAAAAGACTTAAGATTTTTTAGGAGACAGGGCAGGAGAAACAGAAAGAATCCTGCAAGCCAATAGCTACAGGACATGCATACAATTCTTTCACATAAGGAGAATTTGGGGAAGAAGCAGAGAGCTCCTCCATAAGCCAATTTTAATCCAATTAGCAATTTTTATGGTCCCTTTAAGATGTAAAAGAGACAATGCCAAACAAACAATAATAATACTTTTAAACTCCTTACGCGAAGGCAAATTTGTGAATTTTGTTAGTTGCATAATTAAAGTACTGACAATAACATCAAGCCCTCCCCTTTGATCCTTGGAGAATTCCACCCACATACTCACGGGGGGGTGTTTCTTGCTGAAGAAACTCCACGAGGTTTGTTCCTCCAGTTGGCCAAATTTAGAGTCAGATCATAAGATTTTTTGTCTGAGGGCTTGCTTTTTGAAAGCCTGAGGATTAGCCAATTTAGCTTGCTCTGTTTTGCATAGTGTAATGTCAGCATGTGACAATACAGCCTGTCATGGGCTAGGAAATCTGGCGAGGCTCTCAGCAATGGAGCCAGATACCTATTGCCATGTGGCGAGGTCTAATTGCTAAGATTTTTTCAAAAAAGCCAATAAAAGACATAGATCTTTTTGAGTGACAGGGAAAACAGTCTAATTAAGTTTCTGAACATAATTTGCTCTCCTGACTAAGCTAAGCAATTGTTTCAGGTACACAGCCCAATTTTTGCCTAGCTTCTGTCCCACACTTACCATTAGCGTGCACATGGGTCTATTCCAGACGTAGTAAATGGTGGGCTGCCAGAAGGACGTGACTTTTGCATCAAATCACGTCGGGGTCACCACTTGAAGTCTTTTGCCCTGCGCAGGCAAGCCTTCAATTCCCATGGTGGGTCCTTCACGATAGCCAAATTAATGAGACACATGACAAGCACATTTCTCTCGGGGCGAAGCAACTGCTGACAAAAGGCTGCCCCCCTATTTATTCCCTGTTACAGTGGGCGGTTACACAATGCATCACATGGTTACAAACAGCCAATGACAATGTTATTTCTTCAGCCAATGACAAGGCTACACTGCAAGGCCACCCTGTGGCCAATGGATTCAAATCTTGGTACAACGTCCATCCACCTATTAGCCCCCCTTATTTCCTGTTCCTAGGCCATATGGCCTTTGTCCTGTTCCAAAGCACATGGCTTGTTCCTCTGATGTGGCCAATGGATTCCACCTCTTGGCTCCGCCTCCATTTCCTGTTGCTCCAAAACAGCATGGTAAAGTCACATGGTACAGTCTCTTTGTCCCAAGCCTCATGCATCACAACATATTACAACAGTCTGCCCAAACATTAATTTCTATCTCAACCTCTTGTATCATTGTTTTAAGTTCCAAAGATGTCTCTATCATATCAGTTCTAGACCCTGATTTATGTCTATTTGAGTAAAATGTATATTGAAATTTCTTTGGATTTTTTTTCTCTCCATATATCTTGGATACAAAGTTCTTCTGTCATTTTTTAAACCGCTTTAGGTAATATATTTCTTCCTTTTCTCCCTTGTTTGGTGCTTTTGTAGTCCAAAATTCCATCTGTTATTGTATTAAAGTCTCCCTTTTTTAATAAAGATTTTGATAGTTTAAATGTACTATTTTTATATAGTTTTTGATAAAATTGCTCTTGTTTGTCATTTGGTGCATATATTGCTACCATCAGTATCTGTTTTTGATCCATCATTATTTCTACCATTAATATTCTCCCCTCTTCATCCGCGTAAATTTGTTTGGGATGCATCGTTTCTTTAATAAGAATACTCCTCTTTTCTTCTGAAGTGCTAATACAAAGTAAAGTTTACCAATTTTCAGTTGTTCTGACAATTTATAATGGTGTCTCTTAATGTGTGTTCCTTGAAGACAAATTATATGGATGGATGGATGGATCCTATTGGATTTCAGATGGCGCTTGGGGAATTACCGAGCTCCCTCATTCACAATTCGGCGGAGTCCCTGGTAGCGGCATGGAATACGGCCGCGAAGGGGGCTATTGACCGGATTGCACCTTTGCGACCTCTCCGTGGTGCTGGCCCCAGGAGGTCTCCTTGGTTTACCGAGGAGCT
This sequence comes from Bothrops alternatus, assembly GCA_034064705.1. Classification (NCBI taxonomy): domain Eukaryota; kingdom Metazoa; phylum Chordata; class Lepidosauria; order Squamata; family Viperidae; genus Bothrops; species Bothrops alternatus. The sequence continues at coordinate 38,290 of JARGCV010000799.1, read as the reverse complement.
CAGGGGGATGAAGCGTCATAAGAGACATCTAGAGAAGCGATGGAGACAAAGTAAGTCCGGATCTGATCGAACCAGATTGAGCTCATTTATTAGAGCCTATCTGAAGGCGATTAAGGCGGCAAGATCTTTGTATCTTTCTGCTTTGATCGCGTCTGCGGAACCTCGTCCGGCCGCCCTGGTTAGGGTGACCCGGTCCCTCCTTAACCCGAGGGGTCCGGGGCCTCCCTTGCAGGTAGTGTGGGGGAATTTAACAACTGTTTCGCAGACAAAGTAGCTCAGATCCGAGCTGACCTAGACTCCAATTGTGCAGCAGAGTCGACTGATAACGATTCAGTCGAGGGGACAGGGGCATGTTCTTGTCCAGTCACCTGGGGCGAGTTTGAGGCTGTTACGCCTGAGGAAGTGGACAGGGCCATTGGAGCTTTAAGTTCCATCACCTGTTTGTTGGACCCGTGTCCCTCCTGGCTGGTTTCTGCCAGTAGGGTGGTGACACGTACCCGGATCCAGGAGATTGTCAATGCTTCTTTGAGGGAGGGGTCCTTTCCGGCTCCTTTAAAGGAGGCACTTGTGCACCCCCTCCTCAAGAAGCCTTCCCTGGATCCAGCAATTTTGACCAACTATCATCCGGTCTCCAACCTCCCCTTTGTGGGGAAGGTTGTTGAGAAGGTGGTGTCACTCCAGCTCCAGTGGTCTCTGGAGGAAGCCGATTATCTGGGCCCTCTGCAGTCGGGGTTCAGGCCCGGCTACAGCACCGAAACTGCTTTGGTCGCTCTGATGGATGATCTCTGGCGGGCCCGGGATAGAGGCCAGTCCTCTTTCCTGGTGCTTCTTGACCTCTCAGCAGCGTTCGATACCATCGACCATGGTATCGTTCTGCGCCGGCTGGAGGGATTTGGAGTGGGGGGCACCGTGTTACGGTGGTTCTCCTCCTATCTCACTGGTCAGTCGCAGTCGGTGTTTGTGGGGGGTCAGAGGTCCACCTCTAGGTTACTCCCATGTGGGGTGCCTCAGGGGTCGGTTCTCTCCCCCCTACTTTTTAACATTTACATGAAGCCACTGGGTGAGATCATCCACCGGCACGGAGTGAGATACCATCAGTACGCTGATGATACTCAGCTGTACATCTCCACTCCTGGCCATATCAGTGAAGCAGTTGAGGTGATGTGCCGGTGTCTGGAGGCTGTGAGGGTCTGGATGGGTGTTAACATATTAAGGCTGAACCCCGACAAGACAGAGTGGCTGTGGGTGATGCCTCCCAAGGACACTTCAATCTGTCCTTCCATTACCCTGGGGGGTGAATGTATAAACCCCTCGGAGAAGGTCCGAAACTTGGGAGTCCTCCTCGATCCACAGCTGACATTGGATCATCATTTGTCGGCTGTGGCGAGGGGGGCATTTGCCCAGGTTGGCCTGGTGCACCAGTTGCGTCCTTATTTGGATCGGGAGTCTCTCCTCACAGTCACACATGCCCTTGTCACCTCGAGGATCGACTACTGCAACGCTCTCTACATGGGGCTACCCTTGAAGAGTGTTCGGAGACTACAATTAGTGCAAAATGCAGCTGCGCAAGCAGTTGTGGGCCTTCCGCGTTGTGCCCACATTTCACCAACTCTCTGCATGCTGCATTGGTTGCCTATTGGTCTCCGAGCGCAATTCAAAGTGTTGGTCATTACCTATAAAGCCCTTCATGGCATGGGACCAGGATACTTACGGGACCGCCTTCTGCCACATACTTCCCTACGACCGGTGAGAGCACACAGGGTCGGCCTCCTCCGGGTCCCGTCAGCGAAACAATGTCTCTGGTGGGCCCTGGGGGGAGGGCTTTCTCTGTTGCAGCACCCACCCTCTGGAACCAACTGCCTCCTGAAGTCCGCGTTTCCCCCACTCTCCCGGCCTTCCGGAAAAATCTTAAAACTTATCTTTGCCGGCAGGCCTGGGGATGATTGTGGTTGACTGTTGAATTTGAGTGGGTGTTTTATTGTATTTTTAGATATTTCTTGTTTGGGATTTTTATTGTAATTTGTTGTTTATATATATGTTGTTAGCCGCTCCGAGTCTCCGGAGAGGAGCGGCATACAAGCCCAAAGAAATAAATGTGGTAATATGTCCCTCTTGCCAATTTACATTTCCAGAACGTGGAAGAAATATTTGGACCCATTTTAGTACTCCTTCTTCAATTAATTTCCTGGTTAGAAACTGATATTCTCTTTGGGATTCTTTTATTCTCCTAGGAATTTGTTTGAGGGCTACAATTTCTTTTTCTTTGTGTTTCAAAGGTTCATCTCTTACTTTTCTCAAAATCTCGTGTCTTGTAGATAATAATAATGATAAAGTTGGAAGAGACCTCGGAGGTCATCTAGTCCAACCCCCTGCTCAGGCAGGAAACCCTATACCATTTCGGACAAATGGCTGTCCAGTCTCTTCTTAAAAACTTCCAGTGTTGGAGCATTCACCGTTTCTGGAGGCAGGTTGTTCCACTGGTTAATTGTTCTAACTGTCAGGAAGTTTCTCCTTAGTTCTAGGTTGCTTCTCTCCTTGGTCAGTTTCCACCCGTTGCTTTTTGTCCTGCCTTCAGGCGCTTTGGAAAATAGCTTGACTCCCTCTTCTTTGGGGCAACCCCTGAGATACTGGAAGGCTGCTATCATGTCCCCCCTCGTCCTTCTCTTTGTTAAATTAGACATACCCAATTCCAGCAACCGTTCCTGATATGCTTTAGCCTCCAGTCCCCTAATCATCTTTGTTGCTGTTCTCTGTACTCTTTCTAGAGTCTCAACATCTTTTTTACATCGTGGTGACCAAAACTGGATGCAGTATTCCAAGTGTGGCCTTACCAAGGTCTTGTAAAGTGGTATTAATACTTCACGTGATCCTCATTCTATCCCTCTGTTAATGCAGCCCAGCACTGCGTTGGCTTTTTTGGCAGCTGCAGCACACGGCTGGCTCATATTTAAGTGATTGTCTACTAGGACTCCGAGATCCCTCTCACAGCTACTACTATTGAGCAAGGTGCCACCTATGCTGTACTTGTGCATTAGGTTTTTCTTGCCCAAATGTAGAACCTTACTTTTTTCACCATTGAATTTCATTTTGTTAGATAGCACCCAGTGTTCAAGTCTGTCCAGGTCCTCCTGTATCTTAAGCCTGTCTTCTGGAGTGTTGGCTATTCCTGCCAGCTTGGTGTCATCTGTAAATTTGATGAGTCCCCCATCTATCCTCTCGTCCAGATAGTTGATGAAGATGTTGAAGAGCACTGGGCCCAGAACAGAGCCCTGGGGCACCCCACTACACACTTCCCTCCATGCAGATGCGGTTCCATTGAGGACCACACACTGAGTATGGCCGGTCAGCCAGCTACGGATCCAACTGGTGGTGATGCTGTCTAACCTGCATTTTTCTATCTTATCAAGTAGTAGGTTGTGGTCTATTTTGTCAAATGCCTTACTGAAGTCTAAGTAAATTATATCTGCAGCATTCCTCAGGTCCACTAATTTTATCACTTGGTCAAAGAATGCAATAAGATTTGTCTGGCATGATCTGTTTTTGACAAACCCATGTTGGCTTTTAGTAATGACTTTGTTTGCCTGTAGGTGTTTGCTGATTCGTTGTTTGATTATCTTTTCCAGATCTTTTAAGAAATCTAATATACACTTATTTTATTTTATTTATTTTTTTATTTGTTTCGATTTCTATGTCGCCCTATTCCGAAAACTCAGGGCGGCTTACAACATAATCAATAGCATATAGAAATCAAATACATTATAAAACCCCTAGATTAAAACCAATCATCCAACAAACATACACACAAACATACACTGGCTAGGGGCAAGATGTCAACTGCCCCAGGCCTGCCGGCAAAGATGTGTCTTTAACAGTTTGCGAAAGGCGGAGAGGGTGGGGGCAATATGGACCTCTGGGGGGAGTTGATTCCAGAGGGCCGGGGCCGCAACAGAGAAGGCTCTTCCCCTGGGCCCCGCCAGGCAACACTGTCTGGCTGACGGGACCTGGAGAAGGCCGACCCTGTGGGCCCTAACCGGTTGCTGGGTTTCATGCGGCAGCAGACGGTCCCGCAAGTAACCTGGTCCGATGCCATGTAGGGCTTTATAGGTCATAACCAACACTTTGAATTGGGTTCGGAGACCAATTGGCAGCCAATGCAGCTCGCGGAGTGATGTTGAAATATGGGCATTTCTAGATAAGCCCAATACAGCTCACGCGGCTGCATTCTGCATTACCTGAAGTCTCCGAACGTTTTTCAAAGGTAGCCCCATGTAGAGAGCATTGCAGTAGTCGAGCCTCGAGGCGATAAGGGCATGAGTGACTGTGAGAAGAGACTCCCAATCAAAAAAGGGCCGTAGCTGGTGCACCAGGCGAACCTGGGCAAATGTCCTCCTCACCACAGCCGAAAGATGATGTTCCAAATTTAGCTGTGGATCGAGGAGGACACCCAAGTTGCGGACCTTCTCTGAAGGGGTCAAAAACTCCCCCCCCAGGATGATGGACGGACAGGTTGAATTGTCTTTGGGAGGCAAAACCCACAGCCACTCCGTCTTGTCAGGGTTCCCTGGGGACTTTATTTCTTCTAGCATAGTTTGAGTTAACTCGATAGATCTGGTCTAATTCTCCTTCCATTTGCTCTTTCCCAGTTCCTAATGCATTTGCCAATAATTCGGTTATCAAGCCTAGCAGATCCTCTTCCTTATCTTCTGTTATATTTTGAAACCTTAAAAAGTATGAGGCTTTTTCCATCTCTATTCCTGCTATTGAGTTTTCTAGTTCTTCCTTTATTTGGATCAGCTTCTGATTTTCATCTTGTAAAACTTCTAGTTTCTGGTCAACCTCAGTTGATTTATCTTCTATTTTTTGAATTCTTTGTTGATTATCTGTGATCATCTGTTTAAAATTTTCAAATTGAGAATCCATATGGTTAATTTTTTGATTCATTTTATCAAAATCACTTTTCAACTCTTCATGGTTTTTTGATGTGACCGCCATGTGAGTACCGATTGCCTCTTGAATTGCTTGTAGAGTTGCTTGAGTGTCCTTTTGGAAGGTATCAGTCTTTTTGTTGTTGAAGCATTGTAGCAATTGATCTCTGATAGACTGGACTTGTAGAAGCCAAAGAGGGATCAGAAGATCCTTTTTTTCCAACTTTAGATAAATTTGGAGCGCTTATCTTTATCTTTAAATCATACGTTGTAATCCACCAAGTAAGTCAAAATTTATAATCCAATAAGCTCCTAACAAATACGAGAGGTAAACAATAAAAATAGTAAATAGTGAAAAAGAGCAGAAGGACAAAAAGAAAAAAGAAGAAGAAGAAAAATACCAAAATTTGTAATCCAAAGTATTCTTGGCTTCTTGTTATTCACTCTTTCAAAACAGCTTATAAAGATTCCAGGTCAAGCTGTATTTGGAATCCAGGGAAGTCCAATGACTTCAAACACAGTTTTTATTTATAATTATAATCCATCCTGTAAGTCCCAGCCACAGGACTTTAAATTCCAAGGACACCAAGATGTTTAAAATATAAGCAATGTCTGGGCATACAGCCAAGTTTTACTCTGATCAGAGCAAACTGCATATAGTTTGCACTTTCGCCCCTAGATGTCATAAGATGTCTATTCTCACCATACTTTGAAAAAGTTTAAGAACTTAAAAACCCGGAGGTTTTCAAACAAGAAATAAACAAAAAGGATCTATAAAACCAAAAGTTTTCCAGGAGGGAGGCAGAGGTCTCCCTGTTCAACGTTCTTACCTTGGACAATGGCAGAGGAAACCAAAGCAGAAAACCTTTGCTGTCATCCTCTCTCTCTCTCTCTCTCTCTCTCTCTCTCTCTCTCTCTCTCTCTCTCTCTCTCTCTCTCTCTCTCTCTCTCTCTCTCTCTCTCTCTCTCTCTCTCTCTCTCTCTCTCTGTTGCTTCTCTCCTTGATTAGTTTCCATCCATTGCTTCTTATCCTGCCTTCAGGCGCTTTGAATAATAGCTTGACTCCCTCTTCTTTGGGGCAGCCCCTGAGATATTGGAAGACGGCTATCCTGTCCCCCCTCGTCCTTCTCTTCATTAAACTAGACAGACCCAATTCCAGCAACCGTTCCTCATATGTTTTAGCCTCCAGTCCCCTAAAAATCATCTTTGTTGCTCTTCTCTGTACTCTTTCTAGAGTCCCGTTGTCTTTTTTACATCGTGGTGACCAAAATTGGATGCAGTATTCCAAGTGTGGCCTTCCCAAGGCCTTGCAAAGTGGTATTAACACTTCATGTGATCTTGATTTTATCCCTCTGTTAATGCAGCCCAGCACTGTGTTGGCCTTTTTGGCAGCTGCAGCACACGGCTGGCTCCTATTGAAGGGATTGTCCACTAGGACTCCGAGATCCCTCTCACAGTTACTACTATTGAGCAAGATACCCTCTATTGTCTCTGGATCTCCTGACTGTCATCTCTCCAAGCATTCACCAAGTGTAACCCTGCTTAGCTGCTCCAGGTCAATTGCGGTTGATGGAGAGAGAGAGGGAGAAGGAAAGAGAGAGATAGAAAGAGATAGAAAGAGAGAGAGTGAAGGAAAGAGAGAGAGAAAGAGAGAGAGGGAGAGATGGAGAAGGAGAGACAGAAGGAGAGAGGGAGGAGAGGGAGGGAGAATACATTTGCTCTGGGCCCTTTTCTCTCTCTGCCCCTGCGCCCTGCACAGCCAGAGCCCCCTCCTCAGTCAGCTCACTGGGACTTCTTGTCATTCCAGGAATGCATCTGGAAGTGGAGCGATGACGCCAGGCTGGACTACAAAGCCTTGACTCGAAGACCCTATTGTACAGTAATGGTAGTCAAGACAGGTAAGTGTGTTATGGCAAGGAGGGTGCGCTTCCCTCCATGAGGACCCCAGGGGATCCTTCTCGCAACCCCACCCCTTGGCCACTGATGACCTTTCTTGATCTTCTGGATCTCTGAGCTGCCTCAGTCCTACACTCTGTACAGACAAGGAAACACGACACAACCATAGGAGAAACTGTTAAAGACGGGACTGGAGCCCTCTATGAAGATTGTCACGGGGCCATCAGCTCATAATTAAACTAACAAGCTCCATCTTAACCTTGTTCTGAAAGGCTATCATTGTCACAGGGCAACCGGGTTTTTCTTCTTCTTTTGCTTGCCACTGAAAAGATCTTCTTGGATTCTTGGGGAATCTCTGCAAAAAGTGATCAAAATTTCTCTTTTACTACCCAGATAGGATCTTTTGGTTCAATCGCGGTTGTGAAAAGACTGTATCTTTTGTCTGCAAGTTCCAGGCCTAGTCTGAAGATGCAGCTGTGTGAAGTCTGGAGAAGCAAGGAAGCCCCCCACCCCTCCCCACCCCCGCCTGCCCCAATCTCTGCTCTGCCCCCTTCGCTAAACGGATGCTCTCTGTAGCTGGATCTGGTTTTGCTGCTCCTGATGGGCCAGAAGGTCCAATAAATTCTGCCTAGCACGACTGGCCTTGTTTCTTTGGGGCACCCAGGAGACGGTTGAGGCCCAAAGCTCCAGACCCCCCAGTCTCCTTCCTGGCAGGGCTCGGCTTTAGGGGGGGAGGGTGGCTTTTAGGGGGGACCCCCACTGAGGCTCAGATGCTCTCCTCCTCCCGTCCCCCTCACTGGAACCGAAGGGGGGTGGAACCTGCTGGGCCTCAGCACCCCTTCCCTGCCCCCAGAGCCAGTTGGCACCCCCCATCTGGGCAACATGGCGGCATCCGGCTAAAGAAAGCATCGGGGTGGGAGGGCTGGGTCCAGGAAGCGCTTCCCGGTTGTTGAGTTTTCCAGCTACCAGCTACCCCCCCCACTCTGGGAATTTGGGGGTCCCTCTCAGGAGCCCCGAGATCCAGAAGAAACGGCACCTCGGTTGTCCCCATTTTCTCCCTGGAGCTTCACTGGGCCTCAGGATGGGCCCATCCGGGGGGATTTCCTGGCAAACAGTCTCCCCTGGAAACGAAGCCCAGGAATTAGGGGAGCAGCTACGAAGATCCAGTCCTTGGGAAAGGCAGATCTGAAGACCGGGGAGAGTTCTTGCCTGACTATCTGGGAATGGTTTCTCCCTGTGGGAGCCAGGAAGGGCCCCCACCTGCCAGTTTCATCCTCGTCCTTTTAAGGAGTCCCTGGTTGGCCCCCTCCTGAACAAAGCCATCCCCCCCTCCTCCGTCCGCTCCTTTTCAGCGTCTCCCTGAAACCACGAGGTGAGACCCCCCCTCACTGCAGCACACGGAGGATTCCCAAAGCTCCATTTCCGCACTGGAGGCCCAGGGGATGCTGTGGCCGCCCTCCTGGGGGCCTGGAGGCTGGGGGGGGGCTGGATGGGGGACAACGGTCTGAATCCTGGGAAGACTCCAGATACCCTTTGTGTAACTTTGAGTTGTGCACCAGTTGTGGCCTTTCTCGGATTCCGCCTCTCAGATGCAGTTCAAGGGGTGGTGATGACCTTTCAAGGCCTTCACTGCAGGGGTCCAGGCTGCCCGAGGGACCCTCCCACCCCCCTAGGCTGGGCCCCTCCCGCCTGTGCCCCAGAGAAGACCTGCTGTGGGCCCCATGGGGCAGGGAATCCCAGCTGGCGGGTCCAGGAGAAGGGCCTTCTCTGCCGTTGCCCCCCCCAGAATGAGGTCGGCCCCAACCCTCCTGTCCTCCTATAAAGGCCTAAAGACATGGCTGGGCTTGGGACCCCAAGGGGGGAGCATCACAGTGGGGGGTTAATCAATTAACAACAGATGCCACCTCCCCCTCCTGCTCCCACCCTCCCCAACCTTTATTTCACTGTGTGTACTATTGTATTTATATCTTTTCACACTTTTCATTTGTTATGATTGCTAGCTGCCCAGAGCTGCCCTGCGGAAAGATGGGGGGGGGGCAACCAAGTCTATAAATAATTAGGATATATAATAATAAACCTCCTGGGGATAAGATAAGAAGCCTCTCCCCCTGAAGGCGCTGGGCTCTCCGTCTTGGGGGTCTGACAGGGGGCTTCAGGGAGGATGGCTGGGCTGCTGTGTCTGCTCCCTGCAGAGGGTGGGCCAGCTTCAAACATGGGACGTTTCAAAGAGGGAAGACATAAATTAACAAATAAGCTGCTTCTAGGAAGGCTTTGAGAGAGAGCTCAGCCCCGGAAGAGACCCTGCCGAGCCCCTCACAGCAGCAAAACCTCAGCCAGATTCAGACAACAGCTTGATCAGCTCTCAGAAATATCCCTGCCTGTTTCTAGCACAACCCACAATTCTTGGCTAGTTATTCTGTGGCTTAGTGCAGGGCTTTTGATCAAGCAATTAACTACAAAATAACGATTACAAAATAAGAAAATAATGATTACATGATAACACTATAAGTGTCAATACAAAATGGTTACTATATATAAAATAAAGGCTAATGTCAAACTTAAACAGACTAAAATCATAAGCACAATAAAATCCCTTCACCACCTTTATTATTTCTGCAAAGAATTCAAGGAACCCAGCAGAAACCCACCCCCTGTGCCAGATCTGCTTCTCTCCCCCTCCCCAAGGGACCTCTTGCAGGCGTCCCACAGGTGATCAGCCCTTTTAGGGCTTTCTCCTTTCGCTTTTGCTGTCTGCTGGAGGAACTCCTTCACAGAAACACCTCCATTTTTAGGGCCCACGAGAGATAATTCGACTCATTCAGGCCAGGCACAGGAGATCCTCCTCCCACTCAAGTAACAGCAATGGGTTGTCTTCACAGGCCCCAATCTCCCTCAGGCCCACAAACAAACAAAGTTTTACCTCAGAGGAATTTAGTCCTGGCTCTCCAGGGCACTTCTGGGCCCGTAACCTTTGAGGGAATTGCACAGCGGTGTTCCGGTGAAGTCAGAGAAGCTGACACGAACTTTAGTTTTATATAAATAAATATATTTTACTTTAAGGTGACCAACTTTTTTACAATGTGAAGGAGGACACAAATAAATGGAAGAAAAAAAGTGAGTCTAATGCATGCGTGTGTGCTGTGTCATGTTTCAGTAAGAAGTAAACAAAGTCACTTGCATGAGGCGCACTCTTGCGCACAGCGCACTCTCTCAAAACAATTTTCCTGTGCAGAGCACATGCGTCTCATAATCACGTCTCGCCGCACTGTACCGAGCCTTGACGAATCGTCACATCAAATACAAATACGTCACATCGCACGCAACAGATCGGATCGGCATTGATCGAATACGGAGATTTACAGATTAGTCTTCAAATATCGAAAAGGAGGACATGTAGGAGGGTATTTTTAGAGAGAGGACAGAACTTACAAAAGAAGGACTGTCCTCCCTAAAGGAGAGTGATTGGTCACCTTATTTACATCTATATTTGCAGCAGACAAGATAGTTGGGCAAACAGGAGCATCCTGAGGTAAATCTAAGAGCACCAAAGGGCAGACAGAAGGAAAAAGGCGGGAAAACAGGGAACTGCCCCCTCCATACCTTGGGCAACCAATCACAACGCAGATTGCCTCAGGCAGAGTCCAGATTGCCAGCATTCTCCAACCAATCAAGCTCAACCTAGTGTCCTGGCTCACACCCCCCCTCCGCAGGCAATGGGGAGTTCTAGTCCTGCCTTAGCCAGGAAAGGAGGAAAGGTGACTCTGGGCAAATCACCAGACAACGGGGAGTTCTACTCTCACCTTGTGACTTTGGGTAGACATTCTCCCTCAGCCCAGCCTACCTCACAGGGTTGTTGTTGGGGAAAATAGGAGGAGGAAGGTGTGTTGCATGTGTGGGGAAAAGAGCTTATTCTTTTTACAGGCCTGGAAGAAGACATGCCAGCCTGTGGAGCAAATACATTCTGTCTATTTCAATCTCAGGAGCCGAGCCGAAGCTTGAGAATTGCATCTAGGAAGCTCTCTGCTGCGCTGACAACCGGTCCGAACCGGAATTTGCTGATATGATAGTTACTCTAGTCTAGAGATCACTGCCCTAGGGACTAACAGGGATAAAGGGGAAATCGTCAATTCGGGCCAGGGGGCGATAGAACTAGGGGAGTGGGGGATTTAATCAGGGGCGGAGATCATGTATTCCCTTAAGGACCTTTGGGTAGGTTGTGACGGCCTGATCACAGCATGATTACTAAGCCAATGAAGAAGAGGTGGGAGGTAAATTTGGGGTTGGCAATAGGGAACCTAAAGAAGAGTATTGATGATTTAGGGGGTGTCCGCTCTGCTTGCGTGTCTGAGGAACGCCCTGAGTACAAATAAGTACCAATAAATCACCATTGTTTTCTCTTGGAAGTTTTTGGCAGGTGATTATTTATTTCAACTAGACATCGAATCCCACAGATAGAACAAGAAAATAGTAAGGGACCTTGGAGGTCTTCTAGTCCAACCCCCTGCTCAAGCAGGAAACTCCATATCATTCCAGACAAATAGTTCTCCAATCTCTTCTTAAAAACCTCCAGTGTTGAAGCACCCACAACTTCTGGAGGCAAGGCAGAAGTTCCACTGGCTGATTGTTCTCACTGTCAGGAAATTTCTCCTAACATCCAGGTTCCCTGCCTTGAGTTATTTGCAAAAATTACAATAAAAATTTGGATATGAATGAATGAATGAATGGATAGATGGATGAAAACCATCCAGATGCTGGAATTCCCAGGTGCCCTCTGCCAGCACAGGTAGGAGGGGCCAACCCCAGTGGGGTGAGACGGTTCGTCAAGCTGCCTGTCAATCACTGCCTGGAGCCAGCTGATTGTCCAAGCTCTGGAGCCTTTCTCCATCCAGGAGGGACAAGGTCTAACTCAGGGGTCCCCAACCCCTCCGGCTCGGCAGACCAGCGGTGATGGGGGGGCAGAAGGGATGGTTTCACACGTGCAGGCATGCCACTGTCAAAAATGCAGCTTCACAGATGTGCTTGCCCACTTCTGCGGCCCAGTTCCGAACGGGCTGCAGAGCGGGAGTTGGGGACCTCTGATCTGACTGACAGGTGGCCGCCCTGATAGGCTCCAGGACCCTGTCCACTTCCTCGGGTCCCACAGGGTCAGACTCTTCCGAGATAACTGGGCAGGACCTCTCCCCATATTTTAAAATCTATATTGTGAAAAGTATGTTTTTTCCTATATTTCCCAAGGACTGAATCTTCGTAGCTGCTCCCCTAATTCCTGGGCTTCGTTTCCAGGGGAGACTGTTTGCCAGGAAATCCCCCCTGATGGGCCCATCCTGAGGCCCAGTGAAGCTCCAGGGAGAAAATGGGGACAACCGAGATGCCGTTTCTTCTGGATCTCGGGGCTCCTGACAGGGACCCCCAAATTCCCAGAGTGGGGGGGGTAGCTGGTAGCTGGAAAACTCAACAACCGGGAAGCGCTTCCTGGATCCAGCCCTCCCTCCCACCCCGATGCTTTCTTTAGCGGGATGCCGCCATCTTGCCCAGATGGGGGGGTGCCAATCGGGTCTGGGGGCAGGGAAGGGGTGCTGAGGCCCATCAGGTTCCACCCCCTTCGGTTCCAGTGAGGGGGATGGGAGGAGGAGAGCATCTGAGCCTCAGTGGGGGGTCCCCCCTAAAAGCCACCCTCCCCCCTAAAGCCGAGCCCTGCCAGGAAGGAGACTGGGGGGTCTGGAGCTTTGGGCCTCAACCGTCTCCTGGGTGCCCCAAAGAAACAAGGCCAGTCGTGCTAGGCAGAATTTATTGGACCTTCTGGCCCATCAGGAGCAGCAAAACCAGATCCAGCTACAGAGAGCATCCCTTCAGCGAAGGGGGCAGAGCAGAGATTGCAGCAGGTGGGGATGGGGGGGTTGGGGTGGGGGGCTTCCTTGCTTCTCCAGACTTCACTCAGCCGGATCTTCTCACGGTGGTGGGGACTTGCAGACGAAAGGATTTTGTTGTCCACAGTAAATATTGATCCACACAAAAAACTCTGGATAAAAAAGGGAAATTGTGATCACTTTCTGCAGAGATTCCTGGAGAGTCCCAGAAGATCTTTTCAGAGGCTCCTCACTCATTTGCAGGAGGACATGAAGATACCACAGGTGGAGACTCTCATCCGCTAAAACAGGCTGGCGGTTCAACAGGTTCTTCTGAGACAGATAACTTACCCGGCCCTCAAGTTTCTTTCATTTCTTCTGTCTCTTTTTTAATTTAATTTGTATTTATTTATATTTATCCCACCTCTTTACTTTACAACTCACCCAAGGCAGCAAACATATGCAACACACCTTCCGCCTCCTCTTTTCCCCACCACAACAACCCTGTGAGGTGGGTTGGGCAGAGAAAGGGAGGGGCTGGTGCAAAGTCACCCAGTCGGCTTTAACGCCTAAGGAGGGACTAGAACTCCCCAAATCCTCTTTCTAGCCTGGTGCCTTCACCAGAGACCACATTGGCTTTCAGGCTGCTCTTCTGATTGGTTTATAGTTCGACCAGGCATGTGTTATTATTTCCCTTCTACACACACACACAGTCACACACAGAAACACACACACACACACACACACACACATAAACAAACAAAATGTGGCCGAGGTTCTTCTCAATGTAATGGGGTGTTGCAAGATTGATCTACATCTAAGCAAGCAAACCAGAAACAAAAGTCAGATGCCCTGTGACGATGATGGCCTTTGGGAACAAGGTTAAAATGGAGCTGGTTAGTTGCATTATGAGCTGATGGCCCCGTAACAATTTTCATAGAGGGCTCCAGTCCCGTCTTTAACGGTTTCTCCCGTGGTTGTGTCGTGTCCCCTTGTCTGTACAGGGTGTAGGACTGGGGCAGCTCAGAGATCCAGGAGGTCAAGAAAGGTCCCCAGTGGACAAGGGGTGGGGGCTGGGAGAAGGATCCCTGGGGTCCTCGTGGAGGGAAGCGCACCCTCCTTGAGGTAACACAATGTGCACCAACACATGGACTTACCTTGCTCTTTTTCCAGCGCAAAACACTTTTTCACAGTTCCTTCAACCACGTTCTCATAACTGACGCTGGAGCCATCGCTCCACTTCGAGCTGCATTGCTGGAAAGACAAGGAGGCTCCATTAGCCGACTGAGGAGGGGGCTCTGGCTCCACAGACAGAAAAGTGGGTGGGTTTCAAAGGGCAGAGCAATCGTATCCTCCCTCCCTCCTTCCCTCTCTTTCTTTCTCTCTCTCTCTCTCTTTCTCTCTCTCTCTCTGTCCCTCCCTCCCTCCAGAGGGAAAAGAGGAGAAAAGGGCCTGGAGGGGTCCGAGGAGTCACCAGCTCAGCTTGGGGGCCACTTTGCCCGATGCCCAACGTGGGGACCGCTCCGAGCGACCCTCCTAGGTCTCCGGAAGAGGAAGAGCGCCAAAGCCCAATGAAATTAATTCACATTTCCAGTCACAAAGTCACCAGGAGCTGATTTCCACTCCAGGGAATCTCCCCCCCCCTTTGTACACGACGGAGCTTCTTTCGAGAGCTGAGAACCCAACAGGGCAGGAGAGGAAATCACAGAAAGGAGGAATTTCTGCCTTAAATAGAAAAAAGGGGGGGAGGGGAGCCCCCCCAGGCCAGGCCTCTAAAGCCCCTGAGCTGATGGTTGAGAAAGATTATAATTAGAGAGGACCTGCAATCAGTCCTCGACTTACGACAGTTCATTTAGTGACTATTCAAAGTTACAACGTCACTGGGAAAAGGGGGGCATTTTTCACACTGAAACCACTGTGGCCTCCCTTCGCTCGCAGAATCGAAATTCAGACGCTTGGCAACTGACTCCGATTTACGACGGTCGCAGCGTCCCCAGGATGACAGGATCCCCTTTTGCGACCTTCTGACTAGCAAAGCCGGATTTATTTAATAACATGTTACTAACTTCACTTCAGGGATTCACTTACCAACGGTGGCCAGGAAAGTCACAAAATGGAGTAAAACTCACTTAACAAATGTTTCACTTAGCAACAGAAATTCGGGACTCAGTTGGGTTCGTAAGTTGAGGACTACCTTTTCTTTGTTTTCAATCCTCAGTCCGATCCAGGCATACAAATCGCTGCTCTGTATGTTCGCAGAGACCAGCTTGACCACAAAGTCTGTTTCTCCATCGCTTTGGAAAGAGACCAGATGGCCGCCCTTCACCTGCTCCGAGCAGAACCTCTGGGAGGGAGGAAGAGGAGAGGAGGACATTTCTTCAGCTCAGCAGCAGTTTTGTGTCGATATGGTGTGTTCTATGTTTGTGTCTGTGTGTGTGTGTGTGTTTCTGCCTCTGAGAACAGAGCAGGGATCTGACTGCCTGATCCTGGCCACCCTCAGGATCTCCTTGACATCCCCAGTTGCCCTCCCTGAACAGACCCCCTCCTCCTCCTCCTCCCCCCCCTCCTCCTCCCCCTCCTCCTCCTCCTTAGAGGCCCCGACTGAACCAAGGACCAGCCTTTGGGGCAGTGGGCTTTGCAGACCCCGCTCACCCCCTGCTCCCTGTCCAAGGGGGCAGCCCCTCTGGCTCAGCAAAGGGGCCTCCCCCTCCCTCCTCCCCTCCTCCTCCTCCCCCTCCCTCCTCCTCCCCCTCCGAGTTTCCCAGAGGAAGGAGCAAAAAAAGAGTTTTGGGGGTGGCCAAAGGCAGCTCAGCCTTCAAGATTTGGGGAGACCCCCAAGCCCTCTTCTGCCCGGCTCTTCAGAGCACCCGAGACCTCCAGGCACACTCAGGCGACACAGAGCGGGAAGGGGCCTCGAGGTCATCTAGTCCAACCCCCTCCGTCATTCCGGACAAAGGGCTGTCCAGACCTGGGCGATAGGAGGAAGGGGGAGGCTGCCTAACTGAACCAGACCCCTCCCTGACCCCCCCCCCAAGGCTTCTCCAGCCTGACATGGTCTCTGAGGGGTCTCTGATCCCCCCTCTGGCCTCTGCCACAACTCCCTCTCTCCTCCCAGTTTCCTCCAGGGGGGAAGGCACCAGGCTAGCAGCCAGGAAGTGGGAGTTCTAGTCCCGCCTGAGGCATGGAAGTCGCCGGGTGACTTGGGGCCAGTCCCTCCCTCTCAGACCCGTCCACCTCACAGGGTTGTTGTTCTGGGGAAAACAGAAGGACTATTGTGTGTGCTGGCCACCTTCCGTTATTTGTAAAAAATAAGCAAAGTGGAATAAAAATATTTTTTTAAAAAAGGGCCACCTTGAGGAAAGGCCTGGGGGGGGGGGGGAGGACGTGTGGCAGGAGGGCAGGAAAAGAAGCCAGAAAAGCTGCCAATCCCACAGATGAGGCTGCTGCCCTCCCCCCACCTGATGCCCGGAGGAGGCAGCGGAGGGACCGGCGGAGAAGGGGGGGCTGCAGGGGGCTCCGAGGGAGACTCCCCAGGATATCTGCCTCTCAGGGCTCCCTTTCCATCCCCCCCCCCCGCCGAGTCTCCCTCCCTCCCATCCTAGCCAGAGGGGACTTGGGGGCTTTTGCACATCTCCGCCTGGGCTGGGAGACCCTCAGGCACACAAAGACCCTCACCTCTGCATCCTCCCAGTTCATCTTTTGTTGGAAGACCCTGTAGCAACTCCCTTCATAGGAGGACCAATCAGGGGGACAATCAGCTGCAGTTCCTGTGTGGGAAGACAGGGAGGCCCAATGAGAAGTGGGGGAGGAGGGGAGGAAGAAGAGGGGGAGGAGGAGGGGGAGACAGCTGGGTCTGCAGAACACGCTTAACCTGCTGTGTTGCAAACATCTTGATGACAAAAAATTGCAACTGACTTGCAGCTTCCTTTGCAGATTGTCCAAACCTCGGTTAGAGTTAACCCTGGTTTAATTCTCTGGAAGCTGCATGTCTGGTGTGTCTCTGTCCATGTTGGCGGCTTTTTCCATTTCGTGAAGGGAGCAAAGGCAGAAATTGTGTTCTTTCACGAACAGATTAACCTTTGCAGACCTGCCTGGGCCTCAAGTCCCAACTGAGTCAATTTGGCCTAGTGGTTAGAGCAGCTGGCTAGGAAGCGGGAGACGAGGAGTTCTAGTCCCGCTTCAGCCAGAGAAGTCAGCTGGGTGGCTCTGGGCCAATCACAAGGAGACTCGCCTTAGTCAGGAAAGCAGGGTGTCAATCACTCTCAGCTTAATCCACCTCACAGGGTTGTTGTTGCAAGAAAACAGAAGGAAGAAAGAATATCAAGTATGTTGCCTGCCATAAATTATTGGTAGCAATAATAATAATAATAATGATGATGATGATAATTATGATAATGATGATGACAGGATACAAAGGAGTAAATAAATAAATAAAAACCGTGAAGCATCCTGAGCCATTCAGACTTAGCAAGAATTATCCCCACTTTGGTTGCAACCTGTCCAGACTACTGCAATGCCCTTGATGTGGGGCTGCCCTTGAAAGCCTCCAAAATTGCAATTTCTGGGAAGGAAGCAGCCAGGCTGTTGACCGGTGCAAAGGAAGGGGATCCGGTGGGTCTGTCCTAAGGGATCTCCTCTCGCCTCCTGGGTGCCCCCAAACTGCTCAATGCGTTTAGAGGCAGATGGGGCTGCCCCCCTGCTCCCCCCTGCCCAGGAAGGGGCCATCTGAAGACCATTTTCCCCAAGGGTTTTACTTTATTCTCAATTATTTCTGCATTTCTGTGGTGTTAATTTTGCTTGGGTTTTGTGTCGCTGCACACAGTCCTGAGTCTTGGGGCAGAGAGAGAAGGTGGGATCTGAGTGGCAGAAGGAGCCAAGCGGGAATAAAAGCAACTTTGGGGAGAGGATTTGGGGGGGGTCAAATCAGGAAGGGGTTGGAGGTGGGAGAGCTTCGGCCTCTCCGGACACGAGGGACCCTGCTCGAACTCACCACTCAGGGAGAGGAACACAACCAGCAAGCCGAAGCTCACGAAGATGAATCGCCCCATGGTCTTCCTTCCTTCCCTGCAGAGAGAACGGGGGGAGAGGAAAGGGGGGTGAGATGGGGGGAAGTCCAAGCTGGGAGTCCCACACTTTGCTTTGCACTTTTTCACTTGCCCAGCTGGACCCTGTTTCTCCCTCCTTCTTCAGGCAGCAGCCTTGGGGGGGGGGGTCACAGTGGATCCTGCATTGCTACGTACAGGACAGAAGGGCACCCCAAAAAGGCTCTATTCCCCAGAGATACCCCTGGTAGATCCCTTTGTCCTTGACTCCCACGGATCCCCTGCTTAAACCTGGATATTGGAGAGAGAGAGAGAGAGAGAAAGAGAGAGAGAGAGAGAGAGAGAGAGAGAGAGAGAGAGAGAGAGAGAGAGAGAGAGAGAGAGAGAGAGGCAGGATCGATGTAATGCAGGGGGGGCCTCACCCGTCAGGTGCCCACAGGTGGGAGAGGCGCACTCACCTGTTCCTCGGCCTCCACAGGTAGCAAGTCTGCTCAGTGGCAACTCCAGGCTTTCCTCCTATGAGGGGAATGGAGGCATTTATAGGCCAGGAAAGGGGGGGTGGATTTCTGTGGGGGGGACGGTGGGAGAAAAGGCTCTGTGTGAGAACGGATTTTCATGGCTACTGATCAGGAAGTAATTGTGTTTGCACAAAAGAAGTTTTCGGATTTGATCTCTGCCAGGACGGATGTCACGGAGGGAATCTACAGTTTGAAATGTTCCCTGAGGTCATCCAACCCAGCCCCTGCTCAGTGCAGCAATCCAAAGGAAAGCACCCCAGATACGTGGCTGATTGACCCACTCCCCTTTGGGTATCCAGACAAGGGGATCCCCCCCACCTCCTCTGCGTCTGGGGGCTGCTGTTGACAGACTGACTGTTCCCTTTTTCTGAGTGGGGTTTTTCTCACTTTCCTTCAGAACCTGCTGGAATGAACAGATCCCTGAGCTGGGTGTTTCCTTGCAGACGTTTCCTGACCCAACTACAGAACATCATCAGTGCTAGAAGAGAGTGAGTTTCTGGAGAGGAGGAGGAGGGGGAGAGGGGGACTGATGGGGCTGCTACCTGCCATGCTTCAGTCTTGCCCACCCCCAGTTTGGAAAAATCTCTTCCTGGATTTTGCCCCTGGATGTCATGGCTTGAACATATTTGAGCTGGGGAGAGCCGGGGGGGGGGGGGAGAACACACAACTTCACATCAAAGACCCAGAGCCACGGGGGGGGACACTTGTCACCCTCAACTTGTAGCCAGTTGTGTGCAACCTCCGTCCCCACCTCTGCATTACAACTGATCACCCATTTCCCTGCACTACATCTCCCATGTTCCTTGGCCAGGAGGCCCTTTCGCTTGGCTACTTAGGGGGGAAGTGGCTTCTCAAGTGAAATCCAGCCATGGGGTTGACCCTCTTGAGTGCCTGAGGGGGACGGAGCATGCTGGGAACCAGGATCAGGGGTTCAAAGGTACTTCCTCAGCTTCCACCAGTTTAGGCAGCCCGGACTCCACCTCCCAGAATCCCCCAGTCTCGACCTTGTCCCAGTCCAGGCAGCAGCCCCGAAGTGAAGGGACCTCCGGCTTCTGCTCGGGGACAGGAGATTAGAGGGGAGGGGGAGAGAGCCTTGAAAGTGGTTTGACAAGACTCACAAAGAAGCAATTGTTGTCTCGGCATCAGGAAGGAGCTGCTGTTGTTCCCAAAACAGCGCCCAGCAAGGTTGGATCCCTTACAAGCCGGATCCAGGTTTGGCCTCTTCCTTCTTCCCTTCTTCCCTCCTTCCCTCCCTCCCTCCCTTTCTTTATTCTTCCTTTTCTATGCCACTCATCTCACTGATACTGTCTCTCTGGGCCCCTTACAATATAGAAAAACTTTTCTAACAATGCCAGAAAAGAGTTAAAATGAGAGAAATGGAAGAGACAGGCTATCAGCCACCATGCTGGGCATCCTGAGGGAGGGGGCTCCTTTCCCGGGTCAGCAGGGCCCTGTCGGGTTCCCAGGCCAAGCAGCTCTCATGGTTCCCATAGATGAAACCATTTAAAAGAACTTCAAGGCAAAGCTTTCTTCCTTAAAGAACATTTTATTTAGGAAACAAAGTATCGGCACTTACATGGGTGAACCCAAGACTGAAATCCCCTCCCTCAGGCTACAAAGTAAAAAGTTGCAATTCCCACCCCAAATGGCTGTCATAAATCTTAGCCTCTCTTCGATCAGGAGAATGTCACTTCAAGGGGCAGCTGGTGGACATTCAGCTTCAGTGGCCTTCGTGAAACTCTTCTGCTGGGCTGTCTCTGAATGCCAAGAATCTCCACTAGGCAAGGCCCGTTCCGATGACCAGATCTGCTCCCGCACTTTGGTTTCGCACCTGACGCTGGAGTTTCCGAAACCACACTCTCTATTGGCGCGATGGCCTGCACTCCATCTGCCGATGTAGCACTCATGGCTCTAGTGCTGGTGACAAGTTCTTCCTTTTTCTCCATCGTGGGCTCTTCCCCGAGTCTTTGTCATCCTCCCAAGGCTTTGGATAGGCAACCGGAGCTCAGGACCCCGTGGATTTAAAGTGATTTGGAGTCTTGGGTTAATGTCATGGTTCCAATAATAGATGAAATCATTTAAAAGAACTTCAAGGCAAAGATTTCTTCCTTAAAGAACATTTTATTTAGGAAACAAAGTATTGGCACTTACATAGGTGAACCCAAGACTGAAATCCCCTCCCTCAGGCTACAAAGTAACAAGTTGCAATTCCCACCCCAAATGGCTCTCATGAATCACACTCACCAATTATTTCAAAACGCTTTTACACTGGCCAAAACCCTTATCAGGGCTGACCTTGATTTTCACACCGAAGTATTGTTATGGCTAACAGGAAACTTAAGATTCCCCTTCCCCCTCCTTCATCTAAAACCTCTAAACTAAATTGTGACCACGAAGACAAAATGAAAAATGGTTTCAGTTCAGTTTGTCGCAACATTGACATTCCGCTCCTCTTAAAAGAAAGGAGAAATCCTAAAAATCAAACAAGAATAAAAGTTAGGAATCCCCCCTCAGTTTGTTTTGATGCTTCTCATAAAATGTACGTATGAGTCTATCAGCCTTCACATCAGTACACTTCACCCAGGTAGCCTCTGATAACGGATAACCCTTCCACTGCACTAAGTATTGCAGTTTGCCTTTGTACAATCTGGCATCAGGAATACGCTTCACTTCGTCATGAGTCTCTCCAGCTACCACAAGCGGGCCAGGTGCTTCCTTGGGAGGGGGCCTCAGGGTAGAATCTCTGAAAGGTTTCAACAAACTGACCTTGATTCTCACACAGAAGTATTGTTATGGCTAACTGAGGAACTTAAGATCCTCCTACCCCCTCTTTCGTCTAAAATCTCTAAACTAAATTGTGGCGATGAAGACAAAATGAAAAATGATTTCAGTTCAGTTTGTCGCAGTGTTGACAGAAAGGGAGCCCAGTTCTCAGACTCTGCTGGGAGGTCAGGAATAGTCCCGGACTGATTAGGCCCATCCAAGGACGTCGCTTCTTAGGGACCGGAGAGGCAGACTTTCTCTGTGACCTTCTGCCCCCCCCACCTGGACCTTCAGGCCTTTGGGGTGGCCCCCTTGCCCCCCTTTCACCTGAGCGGGAGGAAGATGGTCGAATGACCTGGCCGAGGGCCCAGCAGCCCCTGCGCTCCTCCGCCTCCCCTCAGCTGAGCAGGGAGGAGGCCAAACCCAGATCCGGCTTGTAAGGGATCCAACCATGCTGGGCGCTGTTTTGGGAACAACAGCAGCTCCTTCCTGGTGTGGAGGCAACAATTGCTCCCTTGTGAGTCTTGCCAAACCCCTTTCAGGGCTCCCCCCCTCCCCTCCCATCTCCTGGGCCCGAGCAGAAGCCGGATGTCCCTTCACTTCGGGGCTGCTGCCTGGACTGGGACAAGGCCGAGACTGAGGGATTCTGGGAGGTGGAGTTCAGGCCGTCTAAAGTGATGGAAGCTGAGGAAGTACCTTTGAACCCTTGATCCTGGTTCCCAGGTTGCTCCGTCCCCCCAAACACTCAGAGGGTAAACCCCATGGCTGGATTTCACTTGAGCAGCCACCTGCCCCCGAAGTAGCCAAGCGAAAGGGCCTACTGGCCAAGGAACATGGGAGCTGTAGTGCAGGGAAATGGGTGATCAGTTGTAATGCAGAGGTGGGGACGGAGGTTGCACACAACCGGTTGCACGTTGAGGGTGGCAAGTGTCCCCCCCTTGGCTCTGAGTATTTGATGTGGGGCTGGGGATTCCCCCCCAGCTCACCCCACCTTCTTGGGGGCGTCCAGACAAGGGGATCCCCCCCACCTCCTCTGGGTCTTGGGGCTGCTGTTGACAGGCTGACGTTCCCTTTTTCTGAGCGGGATGTTCTCACTTTCCTTCAGAACCTGCCGGAATGAACAGATCCCGGAGCTGGGTGTTTCCTTGCAGACGATTCCTGACCCAACTACAGAACATCATCAGTGCTAGAGGAGAGTGAGTTTCTGGAGAGGAGGAGGAGGGGGCACAGGGGGACTGATGGGGCTGCTACCTGCCATGCTTCAGTCTTCCCCACCCCCAGTTTGGAAAAATCTCTTCCTGGATTTTGCCCCTGGATGTCATGGCTTGAACATATTTGAGCTGGGGAGAGCCGGGGGGGGGAACCCGCAACTTCACATCAAAGACCCAGAGCCACGGGTGGGGGGACACTTGTCACCCTCAACTTGCAACCGGTTGTGTTCAACCTCCGTCCCCACCTCTGTATTACAACTGATCACCCGTTTCCCTGCACTACAGCTCCCATGTTCCTTGGCCAGGAGGCCCTTTTGCTTGGCTACTTAGGGGTAAAGTGGCTTCTCAAGTGAAATCCAGCCATGGGGTTGACCCTCTTGAGTGTTTGGGGGGGACGGAGCATGCTGGGAACCAGGATCAGGGGTTCAAAGGTACTTCCTCAGCTTCCACCAGTTTAGGCGGCCTGGACTCCACCTCCCAGAATCCCCCAGTCTCGACCTTGTCCCAGTCCAGGCAGCAGCCCTGAAGTGAAGGGACCTCCGGCTTCTGCTCGGGGACAGGAGATGGGAGGGGAGGGGGAGAGAGCCTTGAAAGTGGTTTGACAAGACTCACAAAGAAGCAATTGTTGTCTCGGCATCAGGAAGGAGCTGCTGTGTTTCCCAAAACAGCGCCCAGCAAGGTTGGATCCCTTACAAGCCGGATCTGGGTTTGGCCTCGTCCTTCCTCCCTCCTTCCCTCCCTCCCTCCCTTTCTTTATTCTTCCTTTTCTATGCCACTCATCTCACTGATATCGTCTCTCTGGGCCCCTTATAATATAGGAAAACTTTTCTAACAATGCCAGAAAAGAATTAAAATGAGAGAAATGGAAGAGACAGGCTATCAGCCACCATGCTGGGCATCCTGGGGGAGGGGGCTCCTTTCCCGGGTCAGCAGGGCCCTGTCGGGTTCCCAGGCCAAGCAGCTCTCATGGTTCCCATAGATGAAACCATTTAAAAGAACTTCAAGGCAAAGCTTTCTTCCTTAAAGAACATTTTATTTAAGAAACAAAGTATCGGCACTTACATGGGTGAACCCAAGACTGAAATCCCCTCCCTCAGGCTACAAAGTAACAAGTTGCAATTCCCACCCCAAATGGCTGTCATCAATCTTAGCCTCTCTTCGATCAGGAGAATGTGACTTGCAGGGGCAGCTGGTGGACATTCAGCTTAAGTGGCCTTCGTGAAACTCTTCTGCTGGGCTGTCTCTGAATGCCAAGAATCTCCACTAGGCAAGGCCCGTTCCAATGACCAGATCTGCTCCCACACTTTGGTTTCGCACCTGACGCTGGAGTTTCCGAAAGAACACTCTCTATTGGCACGATGGCCTGCACTTCATCTGCTGATGTAGTACTCGTGGCTCTAGTGCTGGTGACAAGTTCTTCCTTTTTCTCCACCGTGGGCTCTTCCCCGAGTCTTTGTCATCCTCCCAAGGCTTTGGATAGGCAACCGGAGCTCAGGACCCCGTGGATTTAAAGTGATTTGGAGTCTTGGGTAAATATCATAGTTCCAATAATAGATGAAATGATTTAAAAGAACTTCAAGGCAAAGATTTCTTCCTTAAAGAACATTTTATTTAGGAAACAAAGTATTGGCACTTACATAGGTGAACCCAAGACTGAAATCCCCTCCCTCAGGCTACAAAGTAACAGGTTGCAATTCCCACCCCAAATGGCTCTCATGAATCACACTCACCAATTATTTCATAACGCTTTTCCACTGGCCAAAACCCTTATCAGGGCTGACCTTGATTCTAATACAGAAGTATTGTTATGGCTAACTGGAAACTTAAGATTCCCCCTTCCCCCTCCTTCATCTAAAACCTCTAAACTAAATTGTGGCAATGAAGACAAAATTAAAAATGGTTTCAGTTCAGTTTGTCGCAACGTTGACATTCCGCTCCTCTTAAAAGAAAGGAGAAATCCTAAAAATCAAACAAGAATAAAAGTTAGGAATCCCCCCTCGGTTTGTTTCGATGCTTCTGATAAAATGTACGTATCAGTCTATCAGCCTTCACATCAGTACACTTCACCCAGGTAGCCTCTGATAATGGATAACCCTTCCACTGCACTAAGTTTTGCAGTTTGCCTTTGTACAATCTGGCATCAAGAATACGCTTCACTTCGTCATGAGTCTCTCCAGCTACCACAAGCGGGCCAGGTGCTTCCTTGGGAGGGGGCCTCAGGGTAGAATCTCTGAAAGGTTTCAACAAACTGACCTTGATTCTCACACAGAAGTATTGTTATGGTTAACTGAGGAACTTAAGATCCTCCTACCCCCTCTTTCGTCTAAAATCTCTAAGCTAAATTGTGGCGACGAAGACAAAATGAAAAATGGTTTCAGTTCAGTTTGTCGCAGTGTTGACAGAAGGGGAGCCCAGTTCTCAGACTCCGCTGGGTGGTCAGCAATAGTCCCGGACTGATTAGGCCCATCCAGGGGCATCGCTTCTTAGGGACTGGAGAGACAGATTTTCTCCGTGACCTTCTGACCCCCACCTGGACCTTCAGGCCTTCGGGGTGGCCCCCTGGCCCCCCTTGCACCCGAGGAGGAGGAAGATGGTCGAATGACCTGGCCGAGGGCCCAGAAGCCCCTGCGCTCCTCCACCTGCCCCTCAGCTGAGCAGGGAGGAGGCCAAACCCGCATCCGGCTTGTAAGGGATCCAACCATGCTGGGCGCTGTTTTAGGAACAACAGCAGCTCCTTCCTGGTGTGGAGGCAACAATTGCTCCCTTGTGAGTCTTGCCAAACCCCTTTCAGGGCTCCCCACTCCCCTCCCATCTCCTGGGCCCGAGCAGAAGCCGGAGGTCCCTTCACTTCGGGGATGCTGCCTGGACTGGGACAAGGCCGAGACTGGGGGATTCCTGGTGGTGAAGTCCAGGCCGCCTAAAGTGGTGAAAGCTGAGGAAGTACCTTGAACCCCTGATCCTGGTTCCCAGCTTGCTCTGTCCCCCCCCCAAACACTCAGAGGGTCAACCCCATGGCTTGTTTTCACTGTAGCAGCCACCTGCCCCCAAAGTAGCCAAGCGAAAGGGCCTACTGGCCAAGGAACATGGGAGCTGTAGTGCAGGGAAATGGGTGATCAGTTGTAAAGCAGAGGTGGGGACGGAGGTTGCACACAACCGGTTGCAAGTTGAGGGTGGCAAGTGCCCCCCTTTGGCTCTGAGTCTTTGATGTGGGGCTGGGGGCTTCCCCCCAGCTCACCCCACCTTCTTGAGGGCATCCAGACAAGGGGATCCCCCCACCTCCTCTGGGTCTTGGGGCTGCTGTTGACAGGCTGACGTTCCCTTTTTCTGAGCGAGATTTTTCTCACTTTCCTTCAGAACCTGCCGGAATGAACAGATCCCTCAGCTGGGTGTTTCCTTGCAGATGTTTCCTGACCCAACTACAGAACATCATCAGTGCTAGAAGAGAGTGAGTTTCTGGAGAGGAGGAGGAGGGGGGCACAGGGGGACTGATGGGGCTGCTACCTGCCATGCTTCAGTCTTTCCCACCCCCAGTTTGGAAAATTCTCTTCCTGGATTTTGCCCCTGGATGTCATGGCTTGAACATATTTGACCTGGGGAGAGCTGGGGGGGGGGAACCCGCAACTTCACATCAAAGACCCAGAGCCACAGGGGGGGTCACTTGTCACCCTCATCTTGCAACCGGTTGTGTTCAACCTCCGTCCCCACCTCTGCATTACAACTGATCACCCGTTTTTCTACACTACATCTCCCATGTTCCTTGGCCAGGAGGCCCTTTCGCTTTGCTACTTAGGGGTGAAGTGGCTTCTCAAGTGAAATCCAGCCATGGGGATCACCCTCTTGAGTGTTTGGGGGGGGACGGAGCATGCTGGGAACCAGGATCAGGGGTTCAAAGGTACTTCCTCAGCTTCCACCAGTTTAGGCGGCCTGGACTCCACCTCCCAGAATCCCCCAGTCTCGACCTTGTCCCAGTCCAGGCAGCAGCCCTGAAGTGAAGGGACCTCCGGCTTCTGCTCGGGGACAGGAGATGGGAGGGGAGGGGGAGAGAGCCTTGAAAGTGGTTTGACAAGACTCACAAAGAAGCAATTGTTGTCTCGGCATCAGGAAGGAGCTGCTGTTGTTCCCAAAACAGCACCCAGCAAGGTTGGATCCCTTACAAGCCGGATCTGGGTTTGGCCTCGTCCTTCCTCCCTCCTTCCCTCCCTCCCTCCCTTTCTTTATTCTTCCTTTTCTATGCCACTCATCTCACTGATATCGTCTCTCTGGGCCCCTTATAATATAGGAAAACTTTTCTAACAATGCCAGAAAAGAATTAAAATGAGAGAAATGGAAGAGACAGGCTATCAGCCACCATGCTGGGCATCCTGGGGGAGGGGGCTCCTTTCCCGGGTCAGCAGGGCCCTGTCGGGTTCCCAGGCCAAGCAGCTCTCATGGTTCCCATAGATGAAACCATTTAAAAGAACTTCAAGGCAAAGCTTTCTTCCTTAAAGAACATTTTATTTAAGAAACAAAGTATCGGCACTTACATGGGTGAACCCAAGACTGAAATCCCCTCCCTCAGGCTACAAAGTAACAAGTTGCAATTCCCACCCCAAATGGCTGTCATCAATCTTAGCCTCTCTTCGATCAGGAGAATGTGACTTGCAGGGGCAGCTGGTGGACATTCAGCTTAAGTGGCCTTCGTGAAACTCTTCTGCTGGGCTGTCTCTGAATGCCAAGAATCTCCACTAGGCAAGGCCCGTTCCAATGACCAGATCTGCTCCCACACTTTGGTTTCGCAGCTGACGCTGGAGTTTCCGAAAGAACACTCTCTATTGGCACGATGGCCTGCACTCCATCTGCCGATGTAGTACTCGTGGCTCTAGTGCTGGTGACAAGTTCTTCCTTTTTCTCCACCGTGGGCTCTTCCCCGAGTCTTTGTCATGCTCCCAAGGCTTTGGATAGGCAACCGGAGCTCAGGACCCTGTGCATTTAAAGTGATTTGGAGTCTTGGGTAAATGTCATAGTTCCAATAATAGATGAAATGATTTAAAAGAACTTCAAGGCAAAGATTTCTTCCTTAAAGAACATTTTATTTAGGAAACAAAGTATTGGCACTTACATAGGTGAACCCAAGACTGAAATCCCCTCCCTCAGGCTACAAAGTAACAGGTTGCAATTCCCACCCCAAATGGCTCTCATGAATCACACTCACCAATTATTTCATAACGCTTTTCCACTGGCCAAAACCCTTATCAGGGCTGACCTTGATTCTAATACAGAAGTATTGTTATGGCTAACTGGAAACTTAAGATTCCCCCTTCCCCCTCCTTCATCTAAAACCTCTAAACTAAATTGTGGCAATGAAGACAAAATTAAAAATGGTTTCAGTTCAGTTTGTCGCAACGTTGACATTCCGCTCCTCTTAAAAGAAAGGAGAAATCCTAAAAATCAAACAAGAATAAAAGTTAGGAATCCCCCCTCGATTTGTTTCGATGCTTCTGATAAAATGTACGTATCAGTCTATCAGCCTTCACATCAGTACACTTCACCCAGGTAGCCTCTGATAATGGATAACCCTTCCACTGCACTAAGTATTGCAGTTTGCCTTTGTACAATCTGGCATCAAGAATACGCTTCACTTCGTAATGAGTCTCTCCAGCTACCACAAGCGGGCCAGGTGCTTCCTTGGGAAGGGGCCTCAGGGTAGAATCTCTGAAAGGTTTCAACAAACTGACCTTGATTCTCACACAGAAGTATTGTTATGGCTAACTGAGGAACTTAAGATCCTCCTACCCCCTCTTTCGTCTAAAATCTCTAAGCTAAATTGTGGCGACGAAGACAAAATGAAAAATGGTTTCAGTTCAGTTTGTCGCAGTGTTGACAGAAGGGGAGCCCAGTTCTCAGACTCCGCTGGGTGGTCAGCAATAGTCCCGGACTGATTAGGCCCATCCAGGGGCATCGCTTCTTAGGGACTGGAGAGACAGATTTTCTCCGTGACCTTCTGACCCCCACCTGGACCTTCAGGACTTCGGGGTGGCCCCCTGGCCCCCCTTGCACCCGAGGAGGAGGAAGATGGTCGAATGACCTGGCCGAGGGCCCAGAAGCCCCTGCGCTCCTCCACCTGCCCCTCAGCTGAGCAGGGAGGAGGCCAAACCCGCATCCGGCTTGTAAGGGATCCAACCATGCTGGGCGCTGTTTTGGGAACAACAGCAGCTCCTTCCTGGTGTGGAGGCAACAATTGCTCCCTTGTGAGTCTTGCCAAACCCCTTTCAGGGCTCCCCCCTCCCCTCCCATCTCCTGGGCCCGAGCAGAAGCCGGAGGTCCCTTCACTTCGGGGATGCTGCCTGGACTGGGACAAGGCCGAGACTGGGGGATTCCTGGTGGTGGAGTCCAGGCCGCCTAAAGTGGTGAAAGCTGAGGAAGTACCTTGAACCCCTGATCCTGGTTCCCAGCTTGCTCTGTCCCCCCCAAACACTCAGAGGGTCAACCCCATGGCTTGTTTTCACTGTAGCAGCCACCTGCCCCCAAAGTAGCCAAGCGAAAGGGCCTACTGGCCAAGGAACATGGGAGCTGTAGTGCAGGGAAATGGGTGATCAGTTGTAAAGCAGAGTTGGGGACGGAGGTTGCACACAACCGGTTGCAAGTTGAGGGTGGCAAGTGCCCCCCTTTGGCTCTGAGTCTTTGATGTGGGGCTGGGGGCTTCCCCCCAGCTCACCCCACCTTCTTGAGGGCATCCAGACAAGGGGATCCCCCCACCTCCTCTGGGTCTTGGGGCTGCTGTTGACAGGCTGACGTTCCCTTTTTCTGAGCGGGATTTCTAACTTTTCTTCAGAACCTGCCGGAATGAACAGATCCCTGAGCTGGGTGTTTCCTTGCAAACGTTTCCTGACCCAACTACAGAACATCATCAGTGCTAGAAGAGAGTGAGTTTCTGGAGAGGAGGAGGAGGGGGGTAGAGAGGGACTGATGGGGCTGCTACCTGCCATGCTTCAGTCTTGCTCACCCCCAGTTTGGAAAAATCTCTTCCTGGATTTTGCCCTTGGATGTCATGGCTTGAACATATTGGAGCTGGGGAGAGCCGGGGGGGGGGAACCCGCAACTTCACATCAAAGACCCAGAGCCATGGGGGGAACACTTGTCACCCTCAACTTGCAACCGGTTGTGTTTAACCTCCGTCCCCACCTCTGCATTTCAACTGATCACCCGTTTTTCTGCACTACATCTCCCATGTTCCTTGGCCAGGAGGCCCTTCCGCTTGGCTACTTAGGGGCAAAGTGGCTTCTCAAGTGAAATCCAGCCATGGGGTTGACCCTCTTGAGTTTTTTGGGGGGACGGAGCAAGCTGGGAACCAGGATCAGGTGTTCAAAGGTACTTCCTCAGCTTCCACCAGTTTAGGCAGCCTGGACTCCACCTCCCATAATCCCCCAGTCTCGACCTTGTCCCAGTCCAGGCAGCAGCCCTGAAGTGAAGGGACCTCCGGCTTCTGCTCGGGACAGGAGAGGGGAAGGGAGGGGGAGAGAGCCTTGAAAGTGGTTTGACCAGACTCACAAAAGAGGAGGGGGTGTTGCACTTTATGTTAAAAAAGCATTTGTCTCCTCAGAGATTTAGGTTTCAGAGAGTGGAAACTCAGTAGAATCTGTATGGGTAAGAATTCATGGGGAGAACAACAGAAAGGATACCATTGTAGGAGTCTATTATAGGCCCCCTGGACAAACAGAAGATATGGATGACCTCTTTCTAGATCAAATGGCTAAACTATCAAGAAAGCATGATATAGTGATTATGGGAGATTTTAACTATCCAGACATTTGTTGGCAATCTCTCTCAGGCAAAAGCCAGAAATCTAATAAGTTCTTATTCTCTCTTGCTGACAATTTCATTCACCAAAAAGTGGAGGAGAAAACAAGAGGATTGGCTATCCTCGATCTAATCCTTACAAACAGGGAGGAAATGGTCGAGGAAATCAGAGTTTCTGGGACCTTAGGAGGTAGTGATCATGTTATCCTTGAATTCTGCATAATAAGGGAAAGAAAGCCTGAGAGGACTCAGACTTCAAAGTTGGACTTCAGACACGCAGATTTTGATGGACTCAAGAAGAGGGTAGGGGGGATTAAATGGCTGAATGTACTAAGGGATAGAAATGTCCAAGAAGGATGGGATATTTTGAGAAATGCAATGCTAGAAGCGCAATCTTTAACAATTCCTCAAAGAAGGAAAAATGGGAAACATCTAAACAGACCAGGGTGGATAAACCTAGAACTTAAAAACTTGCTAAAAAGGAAAAAAGAAATGTTTAAGAATTGGACGGAGGGATACATATCTAATGAAGATTATAATGTAATCTGTACAAACTGTAGGGCAAGTATTAGAAAAGCTAGGGTAAATAATGAATTGAGGCTTGCAAGAGAGACTGAAAACAATAAAAAATGGTTTTGGGGATATGTCAAAAGTAAAAGAAAAGTTAAAGAGGCTATAGGAAGTTTAGAGAACGAGAATGGGGAAGTGGTCAAAAGTGATCTTGAGAAGGCGGAGATTCTAAACTATTTTGTATCTGTTTTCTCTAAGTAAGATAATGTAATTGCAACTGACCTTCACTGTGCTAGTGAAGGACTAAGAGAATTAACGCATGTAATCGACACTGAGAAGGTAAGGGAACACTTAACTAACTTAAATGAGTTTAAGTCTCCAGGTCCAGATGGATTACATCCTCGGGTACTGAAGGAATTAGCAGAAGTAATTGCTGAACCACTTGCTGAAATCTTTGAAAAGTCATGGAGAACAGGAGAAGTCCCAGATGATTGGAGAAGGGCAAATGTTGTCCCTATCTTCAAAAAAGGGAAGAAGGCAGACCCAGGGAATTACAGGCCTGTTAGCCTGACTTCAATACCAGGAAAGATTCTTGAACAAATTATTAAGCAACATATATGTCAGCATTCGGATGGGAATTCAATAATTAACAGCAGTCAACATGGGTTTGTAACAAACAAGTCATGTCAAACTAATCTAATTTCATTCTATGACAAAATCACGGAATGGGTTGATCAGGGAAATACAGTAGACATAGTATTTCTGGACTTCAGCAAAGCTTTTGACAAAGTATCTCACACCATCCTCATTGAAAAAATGATCAAATATGGGATTGACAGGGTGACTGTTAGGTGGATTCATAACTGGCTTAGTAATCGTACTCAAAGAGTGGCTATAAATGGCTGCACATCCAACTGGAGGAAAGTCTCAAGCGGAATGCCACAGGGCTCTGTTCTGGGGCCAGTTATGTTTAATATTTTTATAGATGATTTGGATAAGGGAATTGAGGGGAGGCTGATCAAGTTTGCAGATGACACAAAGTTGGGAGGGGTTACAAACACCAGAGTAGAGAGAGAAAGGATTCAAAGGGATTTAGAGAAATTCGAACAATGGGCTGCAACTAATAAAATGGTCTTTAACAAGGAAAAATGCAAGGTAGTACATCTGGGTAAGAAAAATGAAAAAAGCACATATAGTATGGGAGGAATCCAGCTGAGCAGCAGTACATGTGAAAAGGACCTCGGTGTCCTAGTAGATCATCGATTGAACATGAGGCAACAGTGTGAAGCAGCTGCAAAAAAGGCAAACACGATCTTGGGGTGTATCAAGAGAAGCATAGAGTCCAGATCGCGTGAAGTTATTATTCCCCTCTACTCTACCTTGGTCCGACCTCACCTGGAGTACTGTGTCAAGTTCTGGTCACCCCAGTTCAAGGAAGACACTGACAAACTGGAGAAGGTTCAAAGGAGAGCTACCAAGATGGTGAACGGTCTACAAACCATGTCCTATGAGGAACGGTTAAAGGAATTGGGAATGTTTAGTCTACAGAAAACAAGACTGAGAGGAGACATGATAGCTGTCTACAAATACCTGAAGGGCTGTCACAGTGCAGAGGGAGCAGCCCTGTTCTCACTTGCTCAAGGAAGGACTAGAAACAATGGGATGAAACTGCAGGGGAAAAGATTCAGATTAGATGTTAGAAAGAAATTTCTAACAGTAAGGGTGATCAACCAGTGGAACAGGTTGCCACGGGAGGTGGTGAGCTCCCCTTCGATGGAGGTCTTCAAGCAGAGACTGGATTGCCATCTATCTGGGATGGTTTAGGGAATCCTGCCTCGAGCAGGGGGTTGGACTCGATGACCCGGGAGGCCCCCTCCAACTCTACGATTCTATGATTCTATGATTCTATGAGACAGGCTATCAGCCACCATGCTGGGCATCCTGGGGGAGGGGGCTCCTCTCCCGGGTCAGCAGGGCCCTGTCGGGGTCCCAGGCCAAGCAGCTCTCATGGTTCCCATAGATAAAACCATTTAAAAGAACTTCAAGGCAAAGCTTTTTTCCTTAAAGAACATTTTATTTAGGAAACAAAGTATCGGCACTTACATGGGTGAACCCAAGACTGAAATCCCCTCCCTCAGGCTACAAAGTAACAAGTTGCAATTCCAACCATAAATGGCTGTCATAAATCTTAGCCTCTCTTCGATCAGGAGAATGTGACTTGCAGGGGCAGCTGGTGGACATTCAGCTTCAGTGGCCTTCGTGAAACTCTTCTGCTGGGCCGTCTCTGAACACCAAGAATCTCCACTAGGCAAGGCCTGTTCCGATGACCAGATCTGCTCCCGCACTTTGGTTTCGCACCTGATGCTGGAGTTTCCGAAACCACACTCTCTATTGGCGCGATGGCCTGCACTCCATCTGCCGATGTAGCACTCGTGGCTCTAGTGCTGGTGACAGGTTCTTCCTTTTTCTCCATCGTGGGCTCTTCCCCGAGTCTTTGTCATGCTCCCAAGGCTTTGGATAGGCAACCGGAGCTCAGGACCCCGTGGATTTAAAGTGATTTGGAGCCTTGGGTAAATGTCATGGTTCCAATAATAGATGAAATGATTTAAAAGAACTTCAAGGCAAAGATTTCTTCCTTAAAGAACATTTTATTTAGGAAACAAAGTATCGGCACTTACATAGGTGAACCCAAGACTGAAATCCCCTCCCTCAGGCTACAAAGTAACAAGTTGCAATTCCCACCCCAAATGGCTCTCATGAATCACACTCACCAATTATTTCAAAACGCTTTTGCACTGGCCAAAACCCTTATCAGGGCTGACCTTGATTCTCACACAGAAGTATTGTTATCGCTAACTGGAAACTTAAGATTCCCCCTTCCCTCTCCCTCATCTAAAACCTCTAAACTAAATTGTGGCGATGAAGACAAAATGAAAAATGGTTTCAGTTCAGTTTGTCGCAGTGTTGGCAGCAGGGGAGCCATGTTCTCAGACTCTGCTGGGAGGTCAGGAATCGTACCGCACTGGTTAGGCCCATCCAGGGGCGTCACTTCTTAGGGACCGGAGAGACAGACTTTCTCCGTGCCCTTCTGCCCCCCCCCCACCTGGACCTTCAGGCCTTTGGGGTGTCCCCCTGGCCCCCGTTTCACTCGAGGGGGAGGAAGATGGTCGAATGACCTGGCGGAGGGCCCAGCAGCCCCTGCACTCCTCCGCCTGCCTCTCAGCTGAGCAGGGAGGAGGCCAAACCCACATCCGGCTTTTAAGGGATCCAACCATGCTGGGCGCTGTTTTGGGAACAACAGCAGCTCCTTCCTGGTGTGGAGGCAACAATTGCTCCCTTGTGAGTCTTGCCAAACCCCGTTCAGGGCTCCCCCTCCCCTCCCAACTCCTGGACCTAAGCAGAAGCTGGAGGTCCCTTCACTTCAGGGCTGCTGCCTGGACTGGGACAAGGCTGAGACTGGGGGATTCTGGGAGGTGGAGTCCAGGCCACCTAAAGTGGTGAAAGCTGAGGAAGCACCTTTGAACCCCTGATCCTGGTTCCCAGGTTGCTCCGTCCCCCCCCCCAAACACTCAGAGGGTCAACCCCATGGCTGGATTTCACTTGAGCAGCCACCTACCCCCCCCCCAAGAAGCCAAGCGAAAGGGCCTCCTGGCCAAGGAACATGGGAGCTGTAGTGCAGGGAAACGGGTGATCTGTTGTAATGCAGAGGTGGGGACGGAGGTTGCAGGCAACCGGTTGCAAGTTGAGGGTGGCAAGTCTTCCCCCCTCTTGGCTCTGGGTCTTTGATGTGGGGCTTGGGGCTTTTCCCCCCCGGCCCTCACCAGATCAAACTCAGACAAAAAACGGTTCCAGCTGTGCCATCCAGGGGCAAAATCCAGGCAGAGATTTTTCCAAAATGGGGGGGGGCAGGACTAAAGCAAGGACGGTAGCAGCACCATTAGTCCATCTCTCCCCCCTCCTCCTCCTCTCCAGAAACTCACTCTGTTCTAGCACTGATGATATTCCATAGTTGGGTCAGGAAACGTCTGCAAGGAAACACCCAGCTCAGGGATCTGTTCATTCCGGCAGGTTCTGAAGGAAACAGAGAATCTCGCTCAGAAAAAGGGAAAGTCAGCCTGTCAACAGCAGTCCAAGACCCAGAGGAGGTGGGGGGGATCCCCTTGTCTGGATACCCAAAGGGGAGGGGGTCAATCAGCCACGTATCCGTGGTGCTTTCCTTTGGATTGCTGCACTGAGCAGGGACTGGGCTGGATGACCTCAGGGAACATTTCATACTGTAGGATTCCCTCCATGACATCCGTCCTGGCAGAGATCAAATCTGTCAACTTCTTTTGTGCAAACACAACTACTTCCTGATCAGTAGCCATGAAAATCCGTTCTCACACAGAGCCTTTTCTCCCACCGTCCCCCCCACAGAAATCCACCCCCCCTTTCCTGGCCTATAAATGCCTCCATTCCCCTCATAGGAGGAAAGCCTGGAGTTGCCTCTGAGCAGACTTGCTACCTGTGGAGGCCGAGGAACAGGTGAGTGTGGCTCTCCCACCTGTGGGCACCTGACAGGTGAGGCCCCCCCTGCATTACATCGCTCCTGCCTCTCTCTCTCTCTTTCTGTCTGTCTCTGTCTCTCTGTGTCTTTTACAGAGCAATGCAGAATCCACTGTGATCCCCCCCAAGGCTGCTGCATGACCGCAGGTTGGACTTCCCCCCATCTCACCCCCCTTTCCTCTCTCTCTCCCCCCCCCAGTTCTCTCTGCAGGGAAGGAAGGAAGACCATGGGGCAATTCATCTTCGTGAGCTTCGGCTTGCTGGTCGTGTTCCTCTCCCTGAGTGGTGAGTTCGAGCAGGGTCCCTCGTGTCCGGAGAGGCCAAAGCTCTCCCACCTCCAACCCCTTCCTGATTTGACCCCCACCCCGAATCCTCTCCCCAAAGTTGCTTTTATTTCCTCTTGGCTCCTTCTGCCACTCAGATCCCACCTTCTCTCTCTGCCCCAAGACTCAGGACTGTGTGCAGCGACACAAAACCCAAGCAAAATTAACACCACTGAAATGCAGAATTAATTAATTAAGAATGAAGTTAAACCCTTGGGGAAAATGCATGCACTGATTATGAAAAGTAAGGTGCCCCTCCCCCACCTCTTGCTAGGGATTTCTCTCCATGGGAGCCACTCAAGGGGTGAGACCCTTCCCCATCTGCTGAAGAGCTGAGCCCCTGCTGGGGGCGTCTTCAGATGGGCCCTTCCTGGGCAGGGGGGAGCAGGGGGGTAGCCCCACAGGTAATCTGCCTCTAAATCCCTGTAGTTGTTTAGGGACACCCAGGAGGAGAGAGGAGATCCCTTAGGACGGACCCACCGGATCCCCCTTCCTTTGCACCGTTCAACAACCTGGCTGCTTCCTTCCCCAGAAATTGCAATTTTGGAGGCTTTCAAGGGCAGCCCCACATCAAGGGCATTGCAGTAGTCCTGATAAGTTCAAACCAAAGTGGGGATAATTCTTGCTAAGTCTGAATGGCTCAGGACGCTTCACGGTTTTTATTTATTTATTCCTGTGGATCCTGCCTTTTTTATTAGTAGTACTAATTATACTAATTCAAGGCAACGAACATACCTGATATTCTTTCCTGTTGTGCCCCAGCAACAACCCTGTGAGGTGGATTAAGCTGAGAGAGAGTGATTGACACCCTGCTTTCATGACTAAGGCGGGACTAGAACTCCTGGTCTCCCGCTTCCTAGCCAGCTGCTGTAACCACTAGGCCAAATTGGCTCAGTTGGGAATTGAGGCCAGGCAGGTCTGCAAAGGTTAATCTGTTTCTGAAAGAACACAATTTCTGCCTTTGCACCCTTCACGGAATGGAAAAAGGCAGCCAACGTGGACAGAGACAAACCAGACATGCAGCTTCCAGGGAATTAAACCAGGGTTAACTCTAACTGAGGTTTGGACAATCTGCAAAGGAAGCTGCAAGTCAGTTGCAATTTATTGTCATCAAAGATGTTTGCAACACAGCAGTTTAAGCGTTTTCTGCAGACCCAGCTGTCTCCCCCTCCCCCCTTTCCTCCCCCCTCCTCCCCCTCCCCTCTTCTCATTGGGCCTCCTGTCTTCCCACACAGGAACTGCAGCTGATTGTCCCCCTGCTTGGTCCTCCTATGAAGGGAGTTGCTACAGGGTCTTCAAACAACGGATGAACTGGGAGGATGCAGAGGTGAGGGTCTTTGTGTGCCTGAGGGTCTCCCAGCCCAGGCGAAGGAGGAGACGTGCAGGGAGAGCCTTGCAAAGCCCCCAAGGCCCCTCTGGCTAGGATGAGAGGGAGGGAGACTCGGCGGGGGGGGGGATGGAAAGGGAGCCCTGAGAGGCAGATATCCTGGGGAGTCTCCCTCGGAGCCCCCTGCAGCCCCCCTTCTCCGCCGGTCCCTCCGCTGCCTCCTCCGGGCATCAGGTGGGGGGAGGGCAGCAGCCTCCTCTGTGGGATTGGCAGCTTTCCTGGCTTCTTTTCCTGCCCTCCTGCCACACGTCTCCCCCGAGGCCTTTCCTCAAGGTGGCCCTTTTTAAAAAAAATCTATTTTTATTCCACTTTGCTTATTTTTTACAATTAACGGAAGGTGGCCAGCACACACAACAGTCCTTCTGTTTTCCCCAGAACAACAACCCTGTGAGGTGGACGGGTCTGAGAGGGAGGGACTGGCCCCAAGTCACCCGGCCACCACTTCCTGGCTGCTAGCCTGGTGCCTTCCGCCCTGGAGCAAACTGGGAGGAGAGAGGGAGTTGTGGCAGAGGCCAGAGGGGGGATCAGAGACCCCTCAGAGACCATGTCAGGCTGGAGAAGCCTTGGAGGGGGGGGTCAGGGAGGGGTCTGGTTCAGTTAGGCAGCCTCCCCCTTCCTCCT
The DNA here is from genome assembly GCA_034064705.1 of Bothrops alternatus. NCBI lineage: Eukaryota > Metazoa > Chordata > Lepidosauria > Squamata > Viperidae > Bothrops > Bothrops alternatus. Next base: position 927 of record JARGCV010000799.1, on the reverse strand, counting down.
ATCTCCCAGGTCTGGACAGCCCTTTGTCCGGAATGACGGAGGGGGTTGGACTAGATGACCTCGAGGTCTCTTCCCGCTCTGTGTCGCCTAAGTGTGCCTGGAGGTCTCGGGTGCTCTGGAGAGCCGGGCAGAAGAGGGCTTGGGGGTCTCCCCAAATCTTGAAGGCTGAGCTGCCTTTGGCCACCCCCAAAACCCTTTTTCTGCTCCTTCCTCTGGGAGGGGGGAGGAGGAGGGGCAGGAGGGAGGGGGAGGAGGAAGGGGGAGGAGCAGGGGGAGGAGGGGGGAGGAGGAGGGGGGGAGGGGGGAGTAGGAGGAGGAGGAGGGGGGTCTGTTCAGGGAGGGCAACTGCAGATGTCAATTAGATCCTGAGGGTCTAATTCAGATCAGATCAGTCAGATCCCTGCTCTGTTCTCAGAGGTGGAAACACACACACAGACACACACAAAAGATCTGCTTCTCAGCTGAACAAGTGTTTCTCTTGTTGGTCTCTCGCAGAAATTCTGCACACAACAGCAGACAGGCGGACATCTGGTCTCCTTCCAGAGCAGGGAAGAAGCAGATTTTGTGGTGTCGCTCACCTCACCAATTTTGAAAGCAGATGAAGTCTGGATGGGACTGAGCGATGTGTGGAATGTAGGTCCTCTCTAAGGCTCATCTTCATTGATCCAACTTTACACTTTCTGAGGAGGTTTTTATTTATTTATTTATTTATTTCATTAATTCATTCATTCATTTTGTGGGTCCTCCGGTGGGGAGCAGAAGTCTCCCTCTTCAGAGAGAACCAAAGCAGAAAACCTTTCACTGCCATCCTCTCTCCCCCCTCCCTCTCTCTCCCTCCCTCCCTCTCTCTCTCTCCCTCTCTCCCTTCTCTCTCTTCTCTCTCCTTCTCTCTCTCCCTCTCTCTCTTTCTCTCCCTCCCTCCCTCTC
>JARGCV010000795.1:0-72973 GCA_034064705.1 Bothrops alternatus | reverse complement strand
GAGAGAGAGAGAGAGAGAGAGAGAGAGAGAGAGAGAGAGAGAGAGAGAGAGAGAGAGAAGAGAAAGAGAAGAGAAGAGAGAAGAGTGTCAGGCCAGCTGGCCAGGTGAGCAGAAAATTGGAGAGAGGGGGGAGGAAGAGAAAGAGAGGGAGAGAGGGGAGGGAAGGAAGGAGGGAGGGAGAGGGAGAGAGAGAGAACTCATACACAGCAGCCTCTGTTTCTTTTTAATGAAACTCTTCAATCAAGCCTCTTCCTCCGGTGTGCACGTGCGCGTGCACGCAGGTTTTGCGGCGCCCAGTGTTTTCTTCTCTGTGGGAAACGGGTCCAAATGGCTCTTTAAATGTTAAAGTTGCTGACCCCTGACCTAGATTCTGAAATATTTCAGAAAGACCTGGGGGTCTCTCTCAAGACCCTCTCCAGGGTCTACAAAAAATGAAAGGATTTGTCAGCCTACGTTGAACTTTCATGGATTTATTGGGTGCTTCGAGTCAGCGCAACTGTTGGAACAAGTCCCTTCCATTTTCTTGGCAAAGTTTTCCCATGTGGGCTGAGAAAAGGTGACTGGTCCAAGGTCACCCAACTGGCTAAGGTGGGACTGGAACTCACAGCCTGATACCTCTAAATCTCTCAACCCAACGGGCTCTCGTGAAAAATAACAGAATATTAAAAATCCCATCAAATAATTGCGAGAAGCCGTAGTGGCCTTAAAGTCTTCGATTTTTAATTTTTTAAATATGGTAAAGATTGAAAAGTATAATCCAAACAAACAAACAAACAAAAATCTATTTGGACATCCTCCGTATTTTTTTAAAAGTGGGAAGGAGGGACCTGAAAGAAACATGCTTTAAAAAAAACATTGATCTAGCCCAATATTAATTAGACCCACTTCAATCAGTTTGGCTTTAGTTAGTCTCCGATTCCAGACTTTTTAGAGCAGGGGTTCTCAACCTTGGCAACTTTAAGACTTGTGGACTTCAATTCCCAGAATTCCTCAGCTGAGGAATTCTGGGAGTTGAAGTCCACAAGTCTTAAAGTTGCCAAGGTTGAGAACCCCTGTTTTAAAGGGACTGTAAAGTTGGACTGTGTCCACAGGGACACAATGACACAAGGTTGAACAACGGAGAGCCATAGGATTGATAGTTCGGAGGGAGGGATATAGAGAGATTAGCGGTTTTTAAAGACGTAGATGGCTGATTATGCAGTGCTTATGAAGGATTTCAACTAGCACTGAAATGGAAAAGACAGTTTTGCTCAGATAAATTTTCAGCTTTATATTTATAACAAGGGAAACTTGTAATATGTATATGTGTATGTGTATATAGAATAGAATAGAATAGAAAATGGAATAGAATATAGAATAGAATAGAATAGAATAGAATAGAATAGAATAGAAGAATGAAGAATAGAATAGAGGAATGAAGAATAGAATAGAATAGAATAGAATAGAATAGAATAGAATAGAATAGAATAGAGGAATGAAGAATAGAATAGAATAGAATAGAATAGAATAGAATAGAATAGAATAGAATAGAATAGAATAGAATAGAATAGAATAGAATAGAATAGAATAGAATAGAGGAATGAAGAATAGAATAGAATAGAATAGAATAGAATAGAATAGAATAGAATAGAATAGAATAGAATAGAATAGAGGAATGAAGAATAGAATAGAATAGAATAGAATAGAATAGAATAGAATAGAATAGAATAGAATAGAATAGAATAGAATAGAATAGAATAGAATAGAATAGAATAGAGGAATGAAGAATAGAATAGAATAGAATAGAATAGAATAGAATAGAATAGAATAGAATAGAATAGAATAGAATAGAATAGAATAGAATAGAATAGAATAGAATAGAGGAATGAAGAATAGAATAGAATAGAATAGAATAGAATAGAATAGAATAGAATAGAATAGAATAGAATAGAATAGAATAGAATAGAATAGAATAGAGGAATGAAGAATAGAATAGAATAGAATAGAATAGAATAGAATAGAATAGAATAGAATAGAATAGAATAGAATAGAATAGAATAGAATAGATTGTGCTCATAACTTTATTCAGTGGTCTCCTAAGGCATATGTAGATTTGTATACATAAAGTATATAAGCATGCTTATCCCAGATCCTCGGGAAGGACTCGAAAGATGGATAAAACCCAGTCTGAACATCTGGCTGGCTATGTGACAACGGGGAAATTACAGCGTATTTATATAATACCTCTTAAAAGAGTTTAAATTTAGTTAGGTCAAAGAAATCAAGTGCTGATTGCACACACACACATGCAAAAGACCTGAAACCTACTGAAAAACGAGAAGACTGGAAAGAACTGGACAGTCTCAAAATAATGGCAAAGACCACTTTGATTGTTATAATTATTTCCATTTCTCTCTACGTTGCCAATTGTTTTGATGGGACCCAGGGCAAATGCAGTGCAGAATTCAATTAGGAGAGCACTGAATAAAGTTATGAGCACAATCTAGCAAACTTTTGGCAAAAAGGACAAGGACTTTTTTGTTTGTTTCTTAAATCTCTCTCTCTCTCTCCCTTTCTCCATCCCTCCCTCCGTCCTTCTCTCTCTCTTTCTCTCTCCTCTTTATAGCAACTATGGCTGTTGATCTCACTTTTCTGCTAAAAAAAATAATTCTGGCAATGGGGTATTGAATTTCTTGCTGACCCACAGCATGAATTAATACATTCTGGGAATTACTACTATTGCATTAAACCTAGTTTGATTACATGCCTATAAAGGGCTATGGAGCTGTTTTTCTGTAGATTTCCATTAAAGCAAGCTGGCTCCATCCTTTAAAACCTGAATGAAGGAATGAAGGAATGAATGAATGAATGACTGAATGAATTGATGAATGTGTGTGTGTGTGTGTGTGTGTGTGAGTGGGAGGATGGATGGATGGATGAATGTGTGAGTTGAATGAGTGGATGGATGAATGGATGAATGGATGGATGGATGAGTGAGTTGGGTTGAGTTGAGTGAGTGAGTGGATGGATGGATGGATGGATGGTTGAGCTGGGTTGAGTTGAGTTGAGTGAGTGGATGGATGGATGGGTGAGTGAATTGAGTTGAGTTGAGTTGAGTGAGTGAGTGAGTGGATGGATGGATGGATAGATGGATGTGTGAGTTGCGTTGGGTTGAGTTGAGTTTAGTGAGTGAGTGAGTGAGTGAGTGAGTGTGGATAGATGGATGGATGAATCCTTACAACCTGGCTCACTTGCCCTAGAGCTACAGAACTTCTGAATGGAGACATGGAGGATTTTCACATCACGGAGGGCATGCTGGAAACTGTTAGTGGGAAATATTAAGGGAAAAATCCACAGTACTCTTTCTGTCTCTGCCTCTCTGTCTATGTCTGACTGTGTCTCTCTTGCACACATACACTTATTTGTGAGCTGGTTTGGGGGACTGCCTCATCTGGGAAAGTCAGAATTGGGCATTTTGCTTTTACACCACTGTTGCTTGCACGACTCTGTGCTTTAGAAGACCCTTTTGAAAACATTTCAGAAGAAGCACTGAGGCCAAGCTACGGTCCCTGGGCTAAGAAGCTACTTACTTTGAGCAAGGACTTCAAAAGGATGTCAAGGGTCAACACATCTAAGATCCAACATTACCGCTTTTTATCTGTCACTTAAGAGGCAGATTATGTGATACAAATCAGGGTGTGCATTTGCACACATATATATCTCTCTGCATACACACAGAAGTTTGGGGAGGGGTGTTTCCCTTCTAAAATTCTTCGTATGCTTAAGGTTTTGATTCTGTTTCTGCTGGGATCTGTCTCCTCTACGGAGGAAGTGAAAACATTTCGAGGTTCACAAAACTTGGGCAGTGGTCGAAAGTAAGGGGGGGGGAAAGGCAGATCTGGCAAGAATGTACCTCTGGATTACATCATTTGGGCCCTGCCAAATATTTTATTGAATAGCCAGCCATCTGACTTTAATCAGTCTTGGAAAGAGTTGCACGTACAGAATTTAAACCACAGCAGTGAAGTCAGCAGACTGAAACATATGGGATTCCAGGAGGGGACGTACAATTCCTAACAATCCATAATTCGCTTTCCAACATAGCGCGTCTGATGTTGACATGCTGTAAGAAATTGCGGTTGGCTTCTAACAAATCAGGAATGGAGGAGGCGTGTTGTGTGTGTGGGGAAAGAGTTGCTAATCTCCTATGGGAGCTTGTTCTGAGGCCTCCAGACCGGTTCTGAAGCGCTGGTTCAGCTTAGGAAACCTCTGCAAAGCTGACTGGGGATGTTGGTTTGAAGATCGACCAAGGTTTCAGCAAGTTGCAAGAACTGGCCAACTTTGTTTAGGCTTCGAAATTGGTTGTTTGGTTGGTACTAGGATGGGAGACCACCAAGGAATGCCCAAGCTTGTAGATGTCCTGGAAAAAGATCATTGCCGCCCGTGTCAGATTGTTGGCAAGGAGACTCTATGGTCCTGCGTGTGAATTTATAGGTATCTCAACTGAAAGGAGACTACGTCATCTCTAACCTGGTGGCACTTGATAGCTCCATTGTAAGAGATCTTAAATCCTATTTAACAACAAGAGAGTTAGAAGAGACCTTGGAGGTCATCTAATCCATCCCATTTGCATGAATTCAGACAAATGGCTGTCCAGTCTCTTCTTAAAAACCTCCACAGTGTTGGAGCATTCCTACTATAGTGTCCTACTATCACAGCACCATTGAGAGTGTCCTGACATACGGCCTTCTTGCATGGTATGGGAGCAGCTCTGTAGCGGACAAAAAAGCTCTACAGAGAATTATTAAAATTGCCCAGAATATTATTGGACTCCAGCTACCAGCCCTGGACAACATCTTCGAATCTCGTTGTTTGAGGAAGTTGCGTAACATTCTCAGAGATTCTTCCCGTCCTGCTTACAATCTTTTTGGACTGTTGCCTTCTGGCAGAAGATAAAAACTATTTTCTGAATAGTTTTTATCCCAGAGCTATAATTGCCCTTAATGATGAACTAAAAGCCCACCATCAGTGAACTGTTGGACAGGACTACTTGGTCTGTTGGGTGGATGCTGGGTGGTTCTGGGGGTGGGGAATTGTGGGTGGGAGTGTGTTTGGAGATTATGTGTGTGGCACCTGGTCTTTGGGTGTCATGTAAATTTCGTTGTATGTGTATACTGCGTATACACACACAATGACAATAAAGTTATTACTACTACTACTACTACTATTATTATTATTATTATTATTATTATTATTATTATTATTATTATTATTATTATTATTATTATTATTCTTCACAACTTCTGGAGGCAGGTTGTTCCACTGATTAATTGTTCCACTGTCAGGAAATTTCTCCTTAGTTCTAGATTGCTTCTCTCTCCTTGATGAGTTTCCATCCGTTGCTTCTTGTCCTGCCTTCAGGCGCCTTGGAGAATAGCTTGACTCCCTATTCTTTGGGGCAGCCCCTGAGATACTGGAAGACTGCTATCATGTCCGCCCTCGTTCTTCTCTTCATGAAACTAGACATACCCAATTCCAGCAACCGTCCCTTGTATGTTTTAGCTTCCGGTCTCTTGATCATCTCTGTTGCTCTTCTCTGCCCTCTTTCCAGAGTCTCAACATCTTTTTTACATCGTGGTGACCAAAACTGGATGCCGTATTCCAAGTGTGACTGCCCCAGTCACAGTTACTCTACAGCAGGGGTGTCCATCCTTGTCAACCTTAAGGCTTGTGGACTTCAACCTGGATGCCTGAGGAATTCTGGGAATTGGGAGTCCACAGACCATCAAGATGCCAAGGTTGGACACCTCTGCTCTACGGGCTTCATATGGACTATCTGGTTTGTTCTTCTGTCGAATCCATACTTATCACAGGCGTGTATTCTTGAGCTCATTGGTTTTTCATGGTGCTAACATGTATATTTGCTGCATGATGCAACAATGGCTTACAAGTCCATCCAGATCATACAGTGGAGCCAATAAATTTCGGAGCTGGTTCCCATAATGCCTTCCAAGTATGTGTTCATGGGAAGAGATGTGATCACAGCCAGGCTATTTACTCGGGAAAAATATCTTGAGCAATGGGACGTGTGGTTCTCTTTAAGTGCAAGAGCAAAAGAGAAACCAAAGGAAAAAATTCAACAAATGCTCCCTCAGAAAGAATGTGATGGTTTCCCCCCCCCCCTTATCCAGCTTTCTTCCTAATTTCAAAATCTCTTTTAACAGATGAAGATTAACTGGCCCACAGGAGGAGAGGGGAAGAGCAGCGAGACAAATATAAAGAGAGTCATATCCTGATTAAACAGTCCATTTTTCTGGATGTTCAACAACAGCATCTCCACAGAAGGAAGACTGGATAAAAAAAAAAAAGGAACGCTATTTGGAAAGGCATTTTGCCTTAAAACCAATCGGAAACCGATGGAATTAATTTCCATTATTACCACAACTTGAGGGTAAATCTCCCAAAAGAATTGAACAGCTCACGCAGTTCGGTAGATCTCTCCGACGAAACCAGATGCAACCAATAAGTGAGATAAATGCACGGAGACAAAAGCAGCATCATAAATTCATTTTTTGGATAAATGAAAATAATTGCCTGAGGGTGGCGAAACAATCTGGACCGAATTATCGGCGTGTGTGATGTCCCGAGTGTTAAGTTTTAACAATGTTTTCTCCTCCGTTTGAATCCAAGCGAATGTTTTGACTTATTAAAAACAAAACAAGAAGTTGTTTCCCTCTGATGTTATCTACAAGTGATCGTACTTTTTTAAAAAAAACACACACACAAAAACAAAAAAACACATGTACTGGGTTGCTGCAACCTAGAATAAAATTCCTGAGGTTTCAAGGCCAACTTTTTGGACAGGCAAAAACATCTACGATGTCCTGAATATGGGAAGAGTCTTGATTATTCCAGGTCTCTGAGGTTTTTTTCCCCCTGACTGGTAGTTCCCCAACCTTAATTCTCTTTCAATGTTTGGAAAGAGTGCAGAGAAGAGCAACAAAGATGATTAAGGGATGGGATGATGCAGGAATTGGGTATGTGTAGTTTATTAAAAAAGAGGACTAGGGGTGACATGATAGCAGTCTCCCAATATCTCAGGGGCTGCCCCAAAGAAGAGGGAGTCAAGCTATTCTCCAAAGTGCCTGAAGGCAGGACAAGAAGCAACGGATGGGAACTCATCAAGGAGAGAAGCAACCTGGAACTAAGGAGAAACTTCCTGACAGTGAGGACAATTAACCAGTGGAACAGCTTTGCCTTCAGAAGTTGTGGGTGCTCCAACACTGGAGGTTTTTAAGAAGACGTTGGACCGCTATTTGTCTGGAATGGCATAGGGACTCCTGCTTGAGCTAGTAGTGGGGTGCCCCAGGGATCTGTTCTGGGCCCAGTGCTCTTCAACATCTTCATCAACGATTTGGACGAGGGCATAGATGGGGAACTCATCAAATTTGCAGACGACACCAGCCTGGCAGGAATAGCCAACACTCCAGAAGACAGGCTTAGGATAGAGGAGGATCTGGACAGACTTGAACACTGGGCGCTATCTAACAAAATGAAATTCAATGGTGAAGAAAGCAAGGTTCTACATTTAGGCAAGAAAAACCAAATGCACAAGTACAGCATAGGTGGCACCTTGCTCAATAGTAGTAACTGTGAGAGGGACCTCGGAGTCCTAGTAGACAATCACCTAAATAGGAGCCAGCCATGCGCTGCAGCTGCCAAAAAGGCCAACACAGTGCTAGGTTGCAATTAACAGAGGGACAGAATCAAGATCAGGTGAAGTATTAATATCACTTTATAAGCCTTGGTAAGGCCACACTTGGAATACGGCATCCAGTTTTGGTCACCGCGATGTAAAAGAAATGTTGAGACTCTAGAAAGAGGGCAGAGAAGAGCAACAGAGATGATTAGGGGACTGGAGGCTAAAACATATAAGGAACGGCTGCTGGAATTGGGTAGGTCTAGTTTAATGAAGAGAAGGACGAGGGGGGACATGATAGCTGTGTTCCAATATCTCAGGGGCTGCCCCAGAGAAGAGGGAGTCAAGCTGTTCTCCAAAGCTCCTGAAGGCAGGACAAGAAGCAACGGATGGAAACTAAGAAGTAACAGATGGAAACTAACCAAGGAGAGAAGCAACCTGGAACTAAGGAGAAACTTCCTGACAGAACAATTAACCAGTGGAACAAGCTGCCTCCAGAAACGGTGAAAGTTCCAACACTGGAGGTTTTTAAGAAGAGATTGGACAGCACTTTGTCTGAAATTGTGTAGGGTTTCCTGCCTGAGCAGGGGGTTGGACTAGATGACCTCCAAGGCCCCTTCCAACTTTACTATTATTATTATTAGTTATTATTATTATTACTATTATTACTATTATTATTATTGTAAGCCGCCCTGGGTCCTAGGAGAAGGGCGGCATATAAGTCTAAATAAATAAATAATAAATAAATAAATTACTACTACTACTACTTATTATTATTATTATTATTACTATTATTACTATTATTATTACTATTATTATTACTATTATTACTATTATTATTACTATTATTATTACTATTATTATTACTATTATCATTACTATTATTACTACCGTACTATTATTATTATTATTATTATTATTATTATTATTATTATTATTATTATTATTATTGTAAGCCGCCCTGGGTTCTAGGAGAAGGGCGGCATATAAGTCTAAATAAATAAATAATAAATAAATAAATTACTACTACTACTACTTATTATTATTATTACTATTATTACTATTATTATTACTATTATTATTACTATTATTATTACTATTATTATTACTATTATTACTATTATTATTACTATTACTATTACTATTACTATTATTATTATTATTATTATTATTATTATTATTATTATTATTATTATTATACTAGAGGACCTCCAAGATCTCTTCCAACTCTGTTATTCTGTTAAACAAGATACTTTCTATTTCCACAGGATTCATTGACTGAAATCCTCCGGGATCCTGGAAGACAAATTCCGGGACAACAGATACAGAGAGAAACCTGATTTGATCACTACAGCTTTGATTCTTAAATAGGGGATCTGGGAGGAAACTTTTTTTTTTTTTCATCTAACCCATTTCTGCATGCTGAAAAAGTTTGAAAAACCCCTGATGTAGTGCACTATCAAAATAAATTTCTTTGGTTCGCCAAATAATTGCTTTCCTACGTTAAGTGCCAAAGTACAAAGAAGGAACGACTGATTATCAAGCTGAGATCATTTGATACGAGCACTGAATTCCGATACTCTTTCATTTCATACGGGAAGCCACCGCATTAAAAATAAATATTCACAAGGGAGACAAAATGTCCGAGGGGCTCAGGAAAATCTCAACAAAATGGCATTCTGTTTGTTTAGGCAAGTTAACACACACACACACGCACACTATTATAACTCAACTGAATGGTTCAAACCAGGACAGCAGCTTTTGTTAGGTTATCATTTGACCTTAAATGGATGCCCCCGTTCAATAGCAGATTTTTTTTTCTCCACCTAGACTGGTGTTTCTCAAACTTAGCAAATTTAAGATTTATGGTCTTCAGCTCCCAGAATTCCCCAGCCAGAGTTGAAACCCACGCATCTTAAATTTGCCAAGTTTGAGAAAACGCTAGTCTAGACTATTTCCCTGCAAATATCTCAACCACGACGAGGAGGCTGAACTCATAAGCTTAGCAACGTGTTCGTTTGGAGCAGAGTGAAGGATTGTCGCCCGCTGAGCCACATCATAATTCACGGCTTATAAACTTACAAAGGAAGGATTCACAGAAACACGCTAGGCCAAAATTCAAATAAGCAACCGGGTTGCTTAGTGTGAGGTAGAAACATATATATCTTATTTCCTGCCAAGGCGTTTTAAAGTGCCACCCGGCTGGAAAGCCGTGGTGGATTACATCCAATCTGGTGTTGAATGTGTAGCAAAACTGGCAAACATGGCGCCAAAATCACCACAGGTGAATCATGGAATCTAACCTGATCCAGTCACAGCTGCCCGAATTTTCCCGATCTAGCAGTGTGGCCTTGATGAAAAACGAGGACGAGGTGAGCAAGGAAAGAAGAAACGTGAGCTTACCAATGGTGATGCTCCCTGTTGTAGTCGCCAAGGTATTATCCCCTGCAACGAAATTGGAAGAGACCTTAAAATGGGAGGGTCATTTCAAATAGCACAACTCCTAGCCATGCACAAACGAGAAGCTGCACAGGGTTGAAAGCAGCTACGAATTGAATCAGAGGTTCTTAATTTGTAGCACTGTCGGGCGCAGAGGACTGGGATCGTACGCTAAGTTGCAATGCAGAAGATTGATTAATCAAGCTGATATGCAAGAATCTAGTCATCTAAGGTTCAATACGGAATTGGCACCAGATAAGGGTAACGGGATTCAAGACTTGGGACTTGGACCATTTGTGGGGAACGTAACGATTCTAGGCAGATGGCTTGCTTAACTCTGCCCATCACAGCTCAGCCTGCTCTTCTCCTACAAGTACGTACCTCACACCGAGTCACACAAATACAGAATTAAGCAATCTATATTCTCAGAGCCGTGTATCTTATAACCCAGCATCTCTCAATAGCAACTGGGAGGTATAATTCAGCAATTTCCAGGTGCCGGAGGTTGTACCAAATACACAAATGTTGCCTTAAGGATATCACAACCTTTTTGCACAGGCGACTTTATTAGCATTAATTCAAATGCGACTTCTATTCTTATTTTGGTTTTATCATAGCAGTATGTCGATCCTCAGCTGATCGCTCCCAAGCTCTAGCAAATTTTTGCAATGCATTTATTTCTTGGACAGCTATTCTTCCTAAGGCACCAAATGCTCAAATGGATAAAAATAATGAACAGGAACAAAATAAATTGAAACCACACACATCGCAACCACATTGTACCACCACCACCACCACAAGTATTGCAAATAAAGCCATTATATAATAACGACCTAATAGTTCAGTGGCTAAATTGAAAAAGACCTGTTTTGCATTCTTATTTTTTCAAGTAAGAGCCATTCACTTCGAGAAAACCTACCATGTTTTAGGATCAACAAAAGCCTTGCAAAATTACATCGGTGAGGAAAATTCAACATGTCATTTGGAAGATGAACTTTTATAAAGATTGTGCAGTCAAGTAACCATTCCACCAACAAGTGGATATAATAAAATTCTGTAGTTTTCATCTTCTCTTAAATGGAAATACGTATTATCTTATGGTATCAGATTTGCCACTAGTGCTAACATCCAGCAAATATAAAGTTGGGGCAATAGTCATGGAGCATTGACAGAAACAATTTGATCCATTCCTAATTTTCTGTTCCCCGCGAGCAATAATTGGAAACATTTTCCTGCACGTCGACCTTGTACTGCTCAAAAACGAAGATATAAGTCAAAGCTATTTTTCTGTATTGGAAGCCTGCATACTCAAAACATACATCTCTTTCTGCAAGAAAGCTGTTTATCTACTTCATATTTTTTTTCCCTATTCTGTCCAAATTCAGGAATGTAAACTACAGTCAGTCCTTGACGTACCACCGCAATTGAGCTTAAAATGTATGTCGTTAAGTGAGACATTTGTTAGGTGAATTTTGCCCTGTTTTCTTGAGGCAATTGTTAAGTGAATGACTGCAATGGTTGAGTTAGTATCACAGTGGTTAAGTCAGGGGTAGGCAACCTTGGCTCTTTTATGACTGGTGGACTTCAACTCCCAGAATTCCTGAGCCAGCCATGCTGAGGGGAAAGGGAGAGGTTTCCAAGCTGAGCCAGGCTGGCTCAGGAATTCTGGGAGTTGAAGTCCACGAGTCATAAAGTGGTCTAGGCCTAGGCCAGAGGTAGGCAACCTTGGCTCTTTTATGACTCGTGGACTTCAACTCCCAGAATTTCTCAGCCAGCCACGCTGAGGGGAAAGGGAGAGGTTTCCAAGCTGAGCCATGCTGGCTCGGGAATTCTGGGAATTGAAGTCCACGAGTCATAAAAGAGCCAGGGTTGCCTACCCCTGGGTTAAGTGAATCTGTCAGGATGATAATTTAATAGCTAAACAGCTTATGTAATGATGTAACGCAGTGTAAGGTGGTTGATGCAATAATAGGAATGACTCAGCAGGTGTTTGTATCCCTTTAAGAGGCTGAGTATAAAAGGGAAGTTTTTTTGCTGGAGTCTTTCTCTCTCGTCCGTTTCCTGGTGTAATTGCTCGAGTTTGCTGAATTGCCACCATATGTGTGTGTTTTGTTTCCAGTATATTTGCAGATTATTATTATTATTATTATTATTTATTAAATTTCTATGCCGCCCTATTCCGGAAACTCAGGGCGGCTTACAGCATAAATAGAAATCCAATACAAACTAAATAGTACATTTATAAAAATAAATATATAAAAAGAAGAACCCCTAAATTAAGAACCATTCATTCAGCAAACATACACACAGACATACACTGGCTAGGGGCAAGATTTCAACCGCCCCAGGCCTGCCGGCAGAGATGGGTCTTTAGTAGTTTACGAAAGGCGGAGAGGGTGGGGGCGATACGGATCTCCGGGGGGAGTTGATTCCAGAGGGCCGGGGCCGCAACAGAAAAGGCCCTTCCCCTAGGCCCCGCCAGGCGACACTGTCTGGCCGACGGGACCTGGAGAAGGCCGACTCTGTGGGCCCTAACCGGTCGCTGGGTTTCGTGAGGCAGCAGGCGGTCTCGTAAGTAACCTGGTCCGATGCCATGTAGGGCTTTATAGGTCATAACCAACACTTTGAATTGCGTTCGGAGACCAATAGGCAGCCAATGCAGCTCACGGAGTGATGCTGAGATGTGGGCACTTCTGGGCAGGCCCAACACTGCTCGCGCGGCTGCATTCTGCATTACCTGAAGTCTCCGAACGTTTTTCAAAGGTAGCCCCATGTAGAGAGCATTGCAGTAGTCGAGCCTCGAGGTGATAAGGGCATATTGTAATGTAAACCACGATTTAATACAAACCACTGTTTGCTGTATTTTCTCCTGGGTTACCTCAGCGCAATAAGATTGTGCATGCTCTGACAGGCTTCCCCATGGATTCTGCTTGTCAGAAGGTCCCAAAACATGACCACATGACCACGGGACAGTGCGACCGTCATAAATATGAATCAGTTGCCAAGTGGCTGAAATTCTGATCACATGACTGCCATGGTCCTAAGTCTGAAACGGTCATAGGTCACTTTTTAAAGTGCCGTTGTAACGTTGAACGGTCACCAAATGAACTGTTGGAAGTTGAGTTAAGAAGTCAATAAATAAATGGGTTTAGTAACTATTCAAACTTATGACGGCGTGGTCCTCACAGGTACGACCATCGCAGCATCCCCACGGTCACGGGATCGAAATTCAGAGGCTTGGCAACTGACTCATATTTACGACGGTCGCAGGATCCCCCGGGGGGTCACGCAATCCCCTTTTGCGATCATCTGACAAGCAAAGTCCACAATGGGTGTCACTCATTTAGCAAATGCAGTGATCCATATCACAAATGTGGCAAAAAAAGTCGTAAAGTGGAGCGAAACTCACTTAACAAACTTCTCGCTTTGCAGCAGAAACTTTGAGCTCAACTGTGGCCGTAAGTTGAGGAATATCTGTAAACTCTTCTAGGGAAACAAGTGGTTTTTTTTTTCCAGTGCCCGTTCAGTTACTCCGAACCCCATTATTGATTCATTCTTGTTTCCATAGAAACACACGGATCCAGTTAATGCCAGGATCTTGCCTAACAGTGGATCTAGGAAGGAAGTGTTGTTCTATAAAATGTGTCAACATGTCCATAAACAAGCAGCAGAAAATCTTACATCTTCTCAAAGAACCTTTTTTCCCAATTTTAAAGGTTTAAGTCTTCAACGTGCCTTAGTTTATCCTGGAAATACTGAGTCTTACATTACATAAGGACATCCACAACGGGTGGAGCAAAACAGTCATTAAAAAAAAAGACAAAGATGTTTTACATGTCAGAGCAGATGTTAGAAGACTGTAAATCAGTCCGATGCTGCCCATAAAATGATCAGGATTGGAAAATTAAAAGCGTACCGAATATACTGAAATCAGACTGGAATAGGCAGCATGTAGTACATGTTTTCAAGAATATAAGTACGTATTAAACTCCGTTTGCAATCTACTCTACTCTACTCTACCCTACTTCATTCCATCGCATTCCATTCCATCCTATTCTATTCCTTATTCTTTCCTATTCTCTATTCTATTCTATTCATTTTCCATCTATTCTGTTCTGTTCTGTTCTACTCTACTCTACTCTATTCTACTCTACCCTACCCCACCCTACTCCATTCCATTCCATTCTATTCTATTCCTTATTCTTTTCTTTTCTTTTCTATTCTATTCTATTCTATTCTATTCTATTCTATTCTATTCTATTCTATTCTTTTCCATCTATGCTATGCTATTCTATTCTGTTCTATTTACTCTACTCTATATCCTACCCTATCCTACCCTACCTACCCCATTCCTTTCCACTCCACTCCACTCCACTCCACTCCACTCCACTCCACTCCACTCCACTCCACTCCACTCCATTCCATTCCATTCCATTCTATTCTATTCTATTCTATTCTATTCTATTCTATTCTATTCTATTCTATTCTATTCTAATATGGATCAAATTAATACCAGGATCTTGCCTAACAATGGATCTAGGAATGAAGTGTTGTTCTATAAAATGTGTATAGCGTCCATAACCAACCAGCACAAAATCTTATATCTCAAAGATCTTTTTTTTTTTTTTTTTTGCAATTTCAAAGGTTTAAGTCTTCATCGTGCCTTCGTTTATTCTGGAAGTGACAGAATGATGGCGGCAATTGATGGAGCAAAATTGTCATTAAAAAAAAGACAAAGATGTTTCACATGTCAGAGCAGATGTTAGAAGACTGTAAATCAGTCAGATGCTGCCCATAAAACGATCAGGATTGGAAAATTAAAAGCGTACCGAATATACTGAAATCAGATTGGGATATAAATCCTTTCATTCCCCACTATCCGGTCAGAATAATGGTTTTAGTGTTCAAATTATCTTCTTTAAACTGGCTGTAGCTCTTTGGGGTTTTTTTTTGTTTTTTTTGCTCTACCCTGGCATAAAATGTGTGTTTTTATAGGGAGAGTGTGAAAAACAGAATATTTTATGTTTGCCCGAAAAGTATCCAAAACAGCCTTTTCTGACAGCCAAATCTTTCTTCCAAACCCAACTGTCTACATTAAAAACCTATCCGTCAACATTTTTTGAATGAGACTCAGTAAAGCAACCTCACGGCTCAGCATCGCGATTCCTTGGAATTTAATTTAAAAACATCAAGTTGTATTTATTTACTCAAGCCTCTATGTATGTGTGTGTTTCTGCCCAGTCTTTCTGGCTCTTTTCCAACCTAACAGCCAGAGTTTGAGCCAACATCCCAGTTCATTAGCAAAGAAAATGAAATGGTTTTAAATGCGGGGGCGGGTGAGGAGAGAAAAAACAGCACGCACACACACACACACACAAAAGAAAGAACGCACACCAAAACCCCCACGAAAGAAAAAACAAACAAACAAAGACAGAAGAGTTAAAAAAAAAAGGAGAGATCATTGCAATGCTAAAATTCTGAGGACTGATGGATAATCTTACTGCTGAGTCCTAACTTCTGCTCTGAATTATTGCGATAGAGCTGTCCAACCCACAAAAAAAAAAATATCCACAAACCCAGAGTCTGGATGAATTACAGCTCGAGGGCCTGCACACCCCCACATCCCAACCACTGGTAGAAAAAATATATACAGAATATTCAATCTTTCAGTTCAGTGGTGGGATTCAGCCAGTTCGCACCACTTCGGCAGAACCGATAGCTAATTTTTGGTTGCCCAGGTCCAGAACCCACTTCCGGAAGTGGCATCCACGCAGAGAACCGGTTGTTCACCTATTTGAATCCCATTACTGTAGATGGATGGATGGATGGATGGATGGATGGATGGACGGACGGACGGACGGACAGACAGACAGACAGACAGACAGATAGGATTCAGTTAGTTCGCACCACTTCGGCAGAACTGGTAGCTAATTTTTGGTTGCCCAGGTCCAGAACCCACTTCCGGAAGTGGCATCCACACAGAGAACCGGGTGTTCACCTGTTTGAATCCCACCACTGTAGATGGATGGATGGATGGATGGATGGACGGACAGACAGACAGAGACAGACAGACAGAGTGGTGGGATTCAGCCAGTTCACACCACTTCGGCAGAACCGGTACCTAATTTTTGTTGCCCAGGCCCAGAACGGACTTCCGGAAGTGGCATCCACGCAGAGAACCGGGTGTTCACATATTTGAATCCCACCACTGTAGATGGATGGATGGATGGATGGATGGATGGATGGATGGATGGATAAATAGATAGATAGATAGATAGATAGATAGATAGATAGATAGATAGATAGATAGATAGATAGATAGATAGATAGATAGATAGATAGGATTCAGCCGGTTTGCACCACTTGGGCAGAACCGGTAGCTAATTTTTGGTTGCCCAGGCCCAGAACGGACTTCCAGAAGTGGCATCCACGCAGAGAACTGGTTGTTCACCTATTTGAATCCCACCACTGTAAATGGATGGATGAATGGATAGATAGATAGACAAACAGACAGATAGATGATAGATAGATAGATAGATAATAGATAGCTAGATAAATAGATGATAGATAGATGATAGATGATAGATAGATGATAGATAGATGATAGACCAGCGGTTCTCAACCTATGGGTCGCGACCCCATTTGGGGTCGAACGACCGTTTCGCAGGCGTCGCCGGATACCGCGGTCCGCCATTTTGTTTTTGTTTTTTTTATTTTTTTTATTTTTTTTTATTTTTTTTTTCGCGCGCGTGCCGCGCATGCGCGGATCGGGCCGTCGCGGTCGGCCATTTTGTCTTTTGTTTTTATTAATTTTTTTGATTTTTTTTTTGTTTTTTTTTCGTCGCACGCCTGCCGCGCATGTGCGGATCGGGCCGTCTCGCGCGTGCGCGCCCGGGTCGGGGTCGCGGCGCGCATGGGCGGCGCAAGTGGGGTCTCAACCTGAAAAAGGTTGAGAGCCACTGTGATAGACAGACAGACAGACTCTTTCCAGAGTCTCGACATCTTTTTTATAATAAATGAAGTCTTAGTTCTGGGCAATTGTACATATGGCTGCAGCTTCTGATAAATGGCACCTGAGTTTTAGCTCATGCCAGGATACTGCTCAGAGAACATAACCTTAGAAAAAACCCATTTTGTTCATTAATAGAATCATGTTATCTTCACAATCTGGCTCCACTTGTAAGTTTCCCAAGGCAATTAAAAAAATGGCTGTGCTATATTCAGCTTCATAAACACAGTCAGGCACTAAACTGGGTACGAAAAAGAATACTTTTCCTTAAAAAGGCATTTGTTAGAGAAATGTTGCTCTAATGAAGTCTTTTTGCCCTCTTACCGTGGATGTTCCCCAGTAAAATGTCGCCGGCCGCTGAAGTCAGAAACGAAGAGTCCGCGTACAAATATTTAGCTTTGAGCAGACCGTTCTCACTCGCAATGTTAATAGATGATCCTTGGAGCTTTTCTGCGTTCACACTCTATTGCAAGAAAAAAAAATACAATGAAGTTGTATTAACTATTCTGACTTGGTAATGAATAGCTCTTGGGCTCCAGGATCACCGCAGATGGGGACTGCAGCCAAGAAATTAAAAGATACTTGCTCCTGGGGAGGAAGGCTATGGCAAATCTAGACAGCATACTAAAAAGCAGAGACGTCACCCTGCCAACAAAAGTGTGTATAGTCAAGACCATGGTTTTCCCAGTTGCAATGGATGGCTGTGAAAGTTGGACCATAAGAAAGGCCGAGCGCCAAAGAATGGAGGCCTTTGAACTCTGGGGCTGGAGAAGACTCCTGCGAGTCCCCTGGACTGCAAGGCGATCCAACCGGTCAGTCCTAGAGGAGATCAACCCCGACTGCTCTTTAGAAGGCCAGATCCTGAAGTTGAAACTCAAGTCCTTTGGCCACCTAATGAGAAGGAAGGACTCCCTGGAGAAGAGCCTGATGCTGGGAAAGATGGAGGGCAAGAGAAGAAGGGGACGACAGAGAAGGAGGTGGCTGGATGGAGTCCCTGAAGCAGGAGGTGTGAGCTTCAATGGACTCCAGAAGATGGTAGAAGACAGGAAGGCCTGGAGGAACATTGTCCATGGGGTCGTGATGGGTCGGACACGACTTCGCAACTAACAACAACAACGAATAGCCAATTTGGTCTAGTGGTTACGGCACCAGGCTAGAAAAACGAGTGACCCTAAACAGCTAATTCACACCACATTGTCTTATGCCAGGGGTCTTCAAATGTAGCCCTTTTATGACTTGTGGACTTTACGATTTCACATCCAATAGATCAGGGGTCTTCAAACTTGGCTCTTTTATGACTTTTAGGCATGTTCTGCCAAGCAAAGATTAAAGCTAAAAAAAACAATCTTTGGTCTTGGCTTATCCCCTGACACCTTGGAAAAATTTGGCATAACTCAGCAATGTTTTAGTCATTTTATATATTTATGGGGTTGGCACATTGGCAGAACATTGACTCTTCAGCCGGAGCCAAAGCAAATTTGCCAGCGGTTCCAACTGAATTAAATTTTTCCAAGGTGTCCGGGGATAAGCCAAGACCAAATGCCAGATTGTTTCTTAGCTTTGATCTCTGCTTGGCGGGACAGGGAAAGCTGCCAGAAGATTGATCAAGCAAATGAGAAGTTGGGCTTTGGCCTAAATATTTATGATGGAATAGAATAGAATAGAATAGAATAGAATAGAATAGAATAGAATAGAATAGAATAGAATAGAATAGAATAGAATAGAATAGAATAGAATATAGGAATGAATAGAATAGAACAGAACAGAATATAGGAATGAAGAATAGAATAGAATAGAATAGAATAGAATAGAACAGAACAGAATATAGGAATGAAGAATAGAATAGAATAGAATAGAATAGAATAGAATAGAATAGAACAGAATATAGGAATGAATAGAATAAAACAGAACAGAATATAGGAATGAAGAATAGAATAGAATAGAATAGAATAGAACAGAATAGAACAGAATATAGGAATGAATAGAATAGAATAGAATAGAATAGAATAGAACAGAACAGAATATAGGAATGAAGAATAGAATAGAATAGAATAGAATAGAATAGAATAGAATAGAATAGAATATAGGAATGAAGAATAGAACAGAATAAAGAATAGAATAGAGTAGAATAGAATAGAGTAGAGTAGAGTAGAGTAGAGCAGAGCAGAATAGAACAGAATAAGAAATAGAATAGAATAGAATGGAATAGAATAGAATAAAATCAAATCGAATCGAACAGAACAGAATAGAATCGAATCAGGATAAGTTTCTCCTAATTCCAGGTTGCTTCTCTCTTGGGTCCGTTTCCATCCATTCTTTCCTGTCCTGGTGCTTTGGAGAATAATTTGTGGCAGCCTCCCAAATACTGAAGGCAGAAGTATCCAGTTTCAGCACCAGGAGACCTCTAATGCACAGCCACAAATCTTCATCATGCCTTGGTTTATCCTGGAAATGCTGAGTCTGAACTATATAATTTCGGTTACTAAGAGAAACATTTGTTAAAGGAGGTTTGCCTCATTCTACGAACTTCCTTACTGAATCACTGCACTTGTTTAGTTAACAGGGTTGTTAAGGGAACTCCAGATTCTCCGTTGACTTTGCTTATCACCCAAAGTGATAAGCAGTCGTTGAGTGTGGAAAATAGTCATGAAGTCACTTGGCAGTGCCTTTGTAACGTCGAACGGTCACTAAATGGACTGTCCTTAGCCAAGAATGACCTGTGTTTGTAGAAACTTATCCACCTTTCCCCGTAGGGCTGCCAAAATCAGGGTCATTCAACAGAAATGGAAGAAGGCTTATAGTTAAATCTTGATATACGGAGTGAAGAATGTTTACAAATTTAAATTGATTGTATTAAGTTGAATAGCATTTAACTTGAATTTTTTCTTGGTTTACATGTACAAATATATATCTAACAATAAAAAAAAAAGAAAAAAGAAAAATTTCATATTCTTACTACCCAAAGAGAAATACTACTAGCTAAGGGTGCCATCTGCTGGGCAATGCATAGCACAGCACCTCTATTTCAGGCTGAGGAATTCTGGGAGTTGAAGTCCACACGTCACCAAGGGCCAAGTTTGAAGGCCCCTGTTCTAAGGCGTTTCTTATTTGCCGATCCTTAGCATAGGAAGGTTTACATCGTTTAATATTAAAAAAAAAAACATTTTAGTGTGACTTCATTTCTCTTACGTTAGCCCCACGGCTGTCACTTACGCTTTCTTGTGACACAAGAATATTGATATTTCCTTGAAGAGTTCCCAAGCAGGTCACATCCCCTCCTTTTGCCCGGATATCAATTTTCTGACACTGAAAGAAAACCGCATATGTGTTAAAAAACAACAACACACGTTTACTTTCTTTTTCTTCAGAGAGTCATTTCCCAGTTATGGCCCATTCTAACATTCAAATCCTATTCTCCTAAATATTTCTTTGAACTTTCCTGGAAAATGAACTCCTGCATGGAAGCTGTTTTTTTTTCTAATACTCTAATCAGGTTGAATGACTGCCCTTTATGCAGCATTTAAAGGTTAAAAAAGGAGCAATCTACGATGCTAGGAATTTCAGATCGGATCTCTGTGTATAAGTCAGCAAAAAAAAAAACCCCAAACACCATTATAAAATATGTAAGCCTAAAAGGCTATTAAGTGTCAGCTATTCTGAAAAGGACACATAAATAAAGAATTGGGTAACAGAATAACAGCGTTGGAAGGGACCTTGGCGGTCATATAGTCCAACCCCTTGCCCAAGCAGGAGACCCTATCATTCCAGACAAGTGGCTGTCCAGTCTCTTCTTGAAAGCCTGCAGTGATGGATAAAAAACATAAATTCTGAAGGCCATTCCACTGGTTAATTGTTCTCACTGTTAGGAAATTTCTCCTTAGCTCTAGATTGCTTCTCTCTTTGATTTGTTTCCATCCGTTGCTTCTTGTCTTGCCTTCTGGTGCTTTGGAGAATAGCTTGACTCCCTCTTCTTTGGGGCAGCCCCTGAGATACTGGAAGACTGCTATCATGTCCCCCCTCGTCCTTTTCTTCATTAAACTAAACCTACCCAGTTCTTCATATATTTTAGCCTCCAGTCCTCTAATTATCTTTTTTACATAGCGGTGACCAAAACTGGATGCAGTATTCCAAGTGTGGCCTTACCAAGGCCTTGTAAAGTGGTATTAACACTTCATGTGATCTTGATTCTATCCTGCTGTTCATGCAGCCTAGCACTGTGTTGGCTTTTTTGGCAGCTGCAGCACACAGCTGGCTCCTATTTAAGTGACTGTCCCCTTTGATAATGCTATTTGGAACTGTCGAGAAGTAAAATCCGTTGAATTCAGTGGTTCCCATTTCAGAGAAATGGGCCCAGCTCAGAAAAGTCTAGCCAAGAAAGGCTTCTGTGATTTTTTATCATTCCATCCGTGAGCAGCAAAAGCGTCAGGTACAAGAATGAATCTATTGCAGGGGTCTTCAAACGCTGGCTGAGGAATTCTGGGAGTTGAAGTCCACAAGTCATAAAAGGACCAAGTTTGAAGACCCCTCCCAGAATTCCTCAGCCAGGCATGCTAGCTGAGGAATTCTGGGAGTTGAAGTCCACAAGTCATCAAAGGGCCAAGTTTGAAAACCCCCTGATTTGTGGACTTCAACTCCCAGAATTCCTCAGCTAGCATACCTGGCTGAGGAATTCTGGGAGTTGAAGTCCACCAGTCATCAAAGGGCCAAGTTTGAAGACCCCTCCCAGAATTCCTCAGCCAGGCATGCTAGCTGAGGAATTCTGGGAGTTGAAGTCCACAAGGCATAAAAAGGGCCAAGTTTGAAAACCCCCTGACTTGTGGACTTCAACTCCCAGAATTCCTCACACAGCGTGCCTGGCTGAGGAATTCTGGGAGTTGAAGTCCACAAGTCATCAAAGGGCCAAGTTTGAAGACCCCCTGATCTATTGGATGCGAAATCGTAAACAAGTTCATCTGCAACAGGTGACATTGAGATAGAGGACATTTACGATGCTGACGATTATGTATAATTCTTAAAACAGGTAAAGGCCACGAGGAGACAACGGTACCTTTACTGACTTCAATACACTCGCTCCCTTCTCTGTTTCTACTTGGCAGTTAGCGCTTTCCATCTGTTCAATCTTCACACAGCCATTTCCTGATGTCTTGATATCCAGGTCTAAAAGTGATTTTAAAAAGTAACAAGGGATGGAGATCAGGGCAGGCTTAAGTTTGATTTCATTACGTCAACGAGGAAACACAAGAGAGCAAGGTGGAGGGTCCTGCTTGCAAAGCAGATCTGCATTCCCGCCGCACCCACCCCTTTCCGCACGTACCAAATTTTACAGGCGTCCTCACATCCAGAGAAACTGCACCGTCCATGCCGTCAGAGACGATCACCACCTCCTTCCGGGCCTCGTCATAGTTCACAAGCAGATGGGAGGCAGGGTCGCCATTCGAACCCTTCCCCTTCAGGGCCAGAAACACCTTGTCAGAATCGGGGTACTTATGGCCGTCCAGGGGACCCACGGTTATGTGGCAAGGGAGACGGGCCTTCAGAAGACCGAAAGGGCTGACAGTCAAGGCCCACTCCTGGAGAAGCTGATGACTCTTGGGGTCCTTTTCTGCAGGACCCAGGTTTGCGTTACTTGTGGACAAACCCCTTCTCAGCTTCAGCCAGCCCCGATGGCTCCTTGCTAACACCTCCCCTGCAAGGTGGCACCATCTTGACAAGTTCCCTTGCATGGTTTTGTTGATTCCTTGTTCTATGGGGATGTTTTGGTAAGAACTCCTCCTAGGAAAGGACAAGAGTAGAGTAGAGTAGAATAGAGTAGAGTAGAGTAGAGTAGAGTAGAGTAGAGTAGAGTAGAGTAGAGTAGAGTAGAGTAGAGTAAATAAAATAGAATATAGCAAATAAAATAGAATATAGCAAATAGAATAAAATAGAGAATAGAACTGAACAGAATTGAACTGAATAATATTGAATTACAGAATAGACCAGAATATAGAATAGAATAGAATAGGAGGAATGAAGAATAGAATAGAATAGAATAGAATAGAATAGAATAGGAGGAATGAAGAATAGAATAGAATAGAATAGAATAGAATAGAATAGGAGGAATGAAGAATAGAATAGAATAGAATAGAATAGAATAGAATAGAATAGAATAGAATAGAATAGGAGGAATGAAGAATAGAATAGAATAGAATAGAATAGAATAGAATAGAATAGAATAGGAGGAATGAAGAATAGAATAGAATAGAATAGAATAGAATAGAATAGAATAGAATAGAATAGGAGGAATGAAGAATAGAATAGAATAGAATAGAATAGAATAGAATAGGAGGAATGAAGAATAGAATAGAATAGAATAGAATAGAATAGAATAGAATAGAATAGAATAGAATAGAATAGGAGGAATGAAGAATAGAATAGAATAGAATAGAATAGAATAGAATAGAATAGAATAGAATAGAATAGAATAGAATAGGAGGAATGAAGAATAGAATAGAATAGAATAGAGTAGAATAGAATAGAATAGAATAGAGCCGGAAGGGACCTTGGAGGTCCTCTAGTCCAGCCCCCTGCTCAAGCAGGAGAACCTAGACCATTGCAGACAAGTGAGGGTAGGGTCTTCCTTTCCCTAGTTTTTGCATGGGGTGGGGGGGCTCAACTGGATCAGGCCCCCCCCTCTTACAAGCCCATCCCGTTCGCTTCCCCCCCCCCGCCCAAAAAACCATGCACAAGAATTGATCAGCAGCGGCAGCAACCCGGATACGTCCAACTTGCCGCGAGGGCTGCTGGGAGTTGTGGTTTCCGCTCCCGCGCGGACTCGCCAAGCCGAAGCCGGGCGTTTGAACTACAAGTCCCGGAATGCAATTCGGGCTCGGCGTTGTTTTGTTTTCCCCCCCCCCCCTTTTCCTCTCTCCAATGGCTGGGAGGGAGAAAAGGGGAAATGGAACGTTTCGTCACGCCGTCGGAAGGGGTGGGATCTATTACCCCGGAGGAAAAGGGGGCGGAGACTGTTGGTCTCCTTGGGAACGGGTGACGCTAACGGGCGAGTCGGTTGCTAGGCGACGCCAGAGCCGAGGCCTGGAAAGGAAAAAAAAAAAAAGAGTAACGCGAGTGGTAGTAGCGCCGGTAAGATAAACTGGGTTAAATTCGGCTGGATCCCAGTCTGTGCAAAGGGGAGGCTCTGGACTCTTGTGGGGGGGGGGGGAAGCTACCAGATTCAGGAACAGAGCTGCTTTCAAGAAATCCCGTTTATGCCTGGCTACCTCTCCTTTCAGGAGTGGATGGGAGACCACCAGGAAATCCCAGGGCTGTCAGTTGGACGGGGGGGGGCAACATTCCTCCAAAAAAAGACAGTGGAGGGAGGGGAAATCACTTCCCACTGTTGCCTGTAAAACTGCCCTGATGTATTTAATCCAATTTTTACTTGCTACACAGGGAGTCCTCGACTTACGACAGCTCCTTTAGTGACCGAAGTCACAACGGCACTGAAAAAGAAAAGTGACTTAGGCCCATCTTTCAGGCTTAATGGCCGCTGTGGATGCATCCCTGTGGTCAGGTGATTTGCACTGGGATGCTTGGCAACTGACCTGTACTTACGACGGTTTTAGTGTCCTGGGGGGGTCAAGTGACCCCCTTTTGCGACCGTCTGACGAGCAAAGTCAGTGGGGGAAGCCGGATTCGCTTAACAACCGTGTTGCTGTTAAAACTTTATAAAATTTAATAAAAATAATTAATAATAAAAAAAAAAAAACCGTGTTGCTGACGTAACAACTCCGGCCATTCACTTCACCACAAGTGTCAGGAGAGGTCGTAAAATGGAGCAAAGCTCACTGAACAAATGTCTCACTTAGCAACGGGGCTCAGTCGTGGTCGTAAGGCGAGGACTGCCTGTATAGGCGGATGTTGCATCAAGCAGATATAGAAGCATAATGCACAGCATGTGAATCAGGCTAATGAATGATGGAGAAATGTATCAGTTGTGGTGATAATTGTTTGCGCAGCTCCTGTAGGTTTTGCAACGTTGTTTAGTGTTTCTTCAAATCCAAAGGAAGTTAATGATGGGTATTCGAGTTGTCTATCTAATGCTGGAAATAATAATAATAATAATAATAATAATAATAATAATAATAATATAGTGATGATGATGATGATGATGATGATGATGATGGAAGGGACCTTGGAGGTCATCTAGTCCACTGGTTCTTAGCCTTTTTGAACGAATCGCCCCCTTGAGCCAATGCGGAAGTTATCATCGCCCCCTCCCCAGCATAACCTCTCAATCACAACATAGGAAATAATTCTTCAATTTATGCAAACACTTTTTTGTTGTTTTCTTTAAAATTGTCATCAGGACATATCGATGCAAATCATTTATTTCCAGTCTTTTCCCCATATCTCAACTGTGTGAAAAACTTTGGTGCCACCCGTCACTTTATTCCCAAACTTCGCGATACATGTATTTCATTATTATCTTATTTATTCAAGACACTTAAATGTAATGACCACCGAAAACAAAATTCAATTGCGAGAAAGCAAAATGCCCGAAAAGAAAAACAGTAACATTGAATGATTGCATTACAAATGAAATTTAAGACGCAAAAAGAAATATAAAAAGGGCATAAGAACAAACCGTAATGCAGGAACTAAGAATTTCAAGACGAAAACTCGGAAACTAAATTAAGATTCGAGGAAAGTATATATAGTCATGCACATTCTAAAAAGGATTAAAAAGACACAAAGAAAATACAATATCGAACTGGAGTGCACGGTAAAAAAGGACAATACAAAGAGACACACAAAATGTTTTACAGAGCAGAACAAAAATTCAAAAACGAAGCCGAAAGCTCAAACTGGAACGGGAAATCCAAAGCGCTCCCCTCTCCATCACTGCCCATTCTGGCCGATGGCACACCACTGTGTGGGTAGAGGCCGCTGCGCAACGCGCATGAAGATAAGCGATGCGTATCACATATGTACGGCGTTCTGTACTGAAGCTAGCTGGAGGAACATTTGGAAACACAATTCAATCCACTAATAGCAAGTGATCTGATGTTTTTGTACGATAGAGATGCAGCGATTCACTGTACGAAAAAGTCTCAAAAGTGTCCCCCAACCTTTTTTTATTTTTATTTTTATTTTATGATTTTTATACCGCCCCCCTCCCGAAGGACTCGGGGCGGTGTACAGCCCAATTAAAACAACAACATACAAAAATTAAAATTATTAAAAATAAATTAAATAATTTGGCCCGATATTTAAAAACCCAATACATAATCTAAAAACTCAATCCCCTAAAAACAAATATGGCCTTGTTGGAACCGGAGCTACTATCCCAGGCCGGCTTGTCGGAATAAGTATGTTTTTAATTCTTGACGGAAGGAACGCAATTCCGTCATCGTACGGAGTTCGGGGGGGAGCTCGTTCCAAAGCGTTGGAGCTCCCACAGAGAAGGCCCTCCCCCTGGGGGTCGCCAGCCGACATTGTTTGGCCGACGGCACCCTGAGGAGACCCTCTCTGTGGGAGCGTACCGGACGGCGGGAGGTATTTGCTGGCAGAAGGCGGTCCTGTAGATATCCGGGTCCGATGCCAATGGAGCGTTTTAAAGATGGTCACTAACACCTTGAATCGCACCCGGAAGGCCACCGGCAACCAGTGCAGCTCACGCAGGAGCGATGTTACATGGGAGCGCCATGGCACTCCGGTCACTACCCGCGCGGCCGCATTCTGGGCCAGCTGAAGCCTCCGGGTGCACCTCAAGGGGAGCCCCATGTAGAGAGCATTACAGTAGTCCAGCCTGGAAGTGACGAAGGCATGAGTAACTGTGCATAGCGAGTCCCGGTCTAGGAAGGGACGCAACTGGCGTACCAGGCGAACCTGATAGAACATCCTCCCGGCCACGGCCGTCAAATGGTCCTCTAAAGACAGCCGTGAATCCAGGAGGACTCCCAAATTGCGAACCCTTTCCGCGGGGGCCACTGTTTCGCCCCCAATGGACAACGAAGGAGTCAATTGACTAAACCGGGACGACGGTAGCCACAGCCACTCGGTCTTGGAAGGGTTGAGCTTGAGTCCGTTCTTCCCCATCCAAACCCGCACGGCCTCCAGGCACTGGGTCAGCACGGCAAGAGCATCGTTGGGGGGGTTCGGCGTGGAAATGTACAGCTGAGTATCATCAGCGTACAGATGGTACTCCACACCAAAACCACGGATGATCTCACCCAGCGGTTTTACATAAATGTTGAACAGTAAGGGCGAGAGGACCGATCCCTGAGGTACCCCACATACGAGGGGTCTCGGGGTCGACCTCTGGCCCCCTGTCAACACAGACTGCATCCGGCCGGAGAGGAAGGAGGAGAACCACCGCAAAACAGTGCCCCCCATACCCAGCCCCTCCAACCGTTGCAGTATGATACCATGATTGATGGTATCAAAAGCCGCCGAGAGGTCCAATAGCACCAGAGCAGAGGAACAACCTCTGTCCCGGGCCCGCCAGAGGTCATCCACCAACGCGACCAATGCTGTTTCCGTGCTGTAACCAGGCCTGAAGCCCAACTGGTATGGATTCTCGCTCCATCGCCCCCATATCGCCCCCTTTTCGTTCCTTCGCCCCCGCGTCGCCCCTTTTCGTTCCATCGCCCCCCCTGGAAAATGAAATCGCCCCCAAAGGCTGCTAGAAAGTGAACGATGAAGGCAAGAATTGCCAAGATTTGACTCTTTGTTTAACCCAGTGTACATATTAATACAGCTTCATGCTATTGCATGCATAAAGGAATATTTAAAAATATATATATAGCAAAGTCTTTCCTTCCTTTCTTTTAAGATACTTATAGATATTGCCCAGGTTAAGAACCACTGATCTAGTCCAACTCCCTGCTCAGGCAGGAAACGCTACACCATTTCAGACAAATGACTGTCCAGTCTGTTCTTAAAAAGTTCCAGTGTTGGAGCATTTACCGCTTCTGGAGGCAGGTAGTTCCACTGGTTAATTGTTCTAACTGTCAGGAAGTTTCTCCTTAGTTCCAGGTTGCTTCTCTCCTTGATTAGTTTCCATCTCTTGCTTCTTGTCCTGCCTTCTGGTGCTTTGGAGAATAGCATGACTCCCTCTTCTTTGGGGCAACCCCTGAGATACTGGAACCCTGCTATCATGTCACCCATGGTCCTTCTCTTCGTTAAATTAGACATACCCAATCCCAGCAACCGTCCCTTATATGTTGTAGCCTCCAGTCCCCTGATCATCTTTCTTGCTCTTCTCTTTTTTAAATAAATTGGAATATGGAATAGCAACTGCTAGAAAGTGAACGATGAAGGCAAGAATTGCCAAGATTTGACTCTTTGTTTAACCCAATGTACATATTAATACAACCTCATGCTGTTGCATGCATAAAGGAATATATATATTCAGTTCTGACTGAAGAGAGTTAAGAAACTCGAAATGGCTATATCAGAAATCCCTTATTTCTTTGTCAACAATTTTAAACAACATTTATATATTTGTGCTTGCAGGATGGCTCTGGGTTGAGCTGAAACAAGCAAAAGGAAAGAATGATTCCTTCCTCCCATATTTGGGTTTACAGGGTGCAATCTAAAAAATAAACACTTGACACATATCCTTACTCCCTGACTATTGACAAAGCGGGAGAGAACTTGTGGCTCAATAGGTTAAAGCATCTGCTTAGCATGCAGACTGCCCAGGTTCGAATCCCAGAAGAGTGAGTTCTGACTGAAGAGAGTTAAGAAACTCGAAATGGCTATATCAGAAATCCCTTATTTCTTTGTCAACAATTTTAAACAACATTTATATATTTGTGCTTGCAGGATGGCTCTGGGTTGAGCTGAAACAAGCAAAAGGAAAGAATGATTCCTTCCTCCCATATTTGGGTTTACAGGGTGCAATCTAAAAAATAAACACTTGACACATATCCTTACTCCCTGACTATTGACAAAGCGGGAGAGAACTTGTGGCTCAATAGGTTAAAGCATCTGCTTAGCATGCAGACTGCCCAGGTTCGAATCCCAGAAGGGTGAGTTCTGACTGAAGAGAGTTAAGAAACTCAAAATGGCTATATCAGAAATCCCTTATTTCTTTGTCAACAATTTTAAACAACATTTATATATTTGTGCTTGCAGGATGGCTCTGGGTTGAGCTGAAACAAGCAAAAGGAAAGAATGATTCCTTCCTCCCATATTTGGGTTTACAGGGTGCAATCTAAAAAATAAACACTTGACATATATATATATGGGTAAGTTGCTTTTGGGTGGCTTGCTGGTGCAGAGTATGTTGGTGATTTCAAGTCTGATTCTATTAGCGTCATCGGGGTTGATTTTGGTCAGGCTGGTTTCAACTCCGCATATAATGGTTTCAGTGGGGATATGTTTGGGAGCGACTGCAAAGTTGAATCCTTTGGAAAGGACATTGGTTTCAGCTTTGGTGAGGATCCTATCTGAGATGTTATGCACTGTTTGTTTCATGTGTGGCTGTGAGGGAGGAGGGGTTTGTTTCTGGTGTTCTTGTAGTCTTCGGAGTTTGTTGGTGAGTGTGTCTGTCTTGAGGGTGCTCTGTGTTTCGGCTCTCCAGACTGCGAGTTGTTTGGATTTGTCCCAAAGTGCAGGGTGGATCTTGTTGCTGAGTCTGAGGTGAAGAGTGAGGAGATCTTTGTTGATTCGGTCTAGGAGGAATCTTTTTGTGTGAAGTTCATTTCTGATTAGGGCCAATTCTGTTCTTTTCAGGATGCGTTTGGTGGCTGCAGAGTTGGAGTGGAATTTCAATTGGAAGCATGTGGGGGTTAAATTTTGATCTCGGCAGTTGCGTAGGAATGCAAGGTCACATAAAATGGTAGCTCTTTGGACTTCAAGTTTTTCATAGGTCCTGGTCAGATGGTGGATTTCCTCCCCGTAGAGGTATGATATTTGTTTTCTGAGGTTTTCGCGGGTGTTTGTATGTAGGTCTTTGGTTCTTCGGGTTTTCTCCCGCGTAGAATTTGAAGTGTCTTGGCAACGTTTCGATGAAATCTCATTCATCATCTTCAGGCTGGTGCTTTTGGCTTCTGCTTCTAGGAGCAATGTGTGGTCTAAGCTGTTTTTTCCTTTTAACTGCCAGTGGGGGTTTGAACTGATTGGCTGGGAGCTTGGCTATGTTCTGATTGGTTAGGGGCTTGGCTGTGCTCTGATTGGCTGGGGGGTTGGCTGTGTTCTGATTGGCTGGGGGAGTGTTCTGTTTGGGTGGGGGCTTTGTTGTGCTGGAGAGGTTCAAAGTGGCCAATGTTGCAGCTCTGGTCTGGCTCCTGGTCTGTGGTCTTGCCTCATCATTGGTGTGGGTTTGGGTTTGCTTTTTGCGTGGATGTGTGGAGGTGGCATCCTGTGTGTTTCTGGTGTCAATCTTTGAGTTAGGAATACGTTTGTCAATAAGGGTGGGTTTCCAAATGGCTGGTAGGCGGGAGGTATCATCTCGTTTGTTCATGCTGTGGGGGCGTTTTTCTATCTCGATGGCTTCTCTGATTATTCTGTTATTAAAATGTTCAGTTTTGGCAATTGTTCTGGTCTTTTTGAAATCAATTTCATGTCCTGTGGCTTTAAGGTGTTGGACCAGGGAAGAAGTTGGTTCCTCTCTTTTGACTGAGTTTTTGTGTTCTTCAATGCGTGCATTTATCCTTCTGTTGGTTTGTCCAATGTATGTAGTGGGGCAAGCAGTACATGGGATTTCATATACTCCTTGATTTTCTAACTCAATTTTGTCTTTAGGGTTTCTTAGGATGGTGGATATTTTTCTGTTTGTGCAGAATGCTGTTTTGACGTTATATTTGTGCAGGACTTTGCTGATCTTGTCTATGGTGCCTTTTATGTATGGGAGGAGGGCTTTGCCGTTTTCTTGTTCTCTGTCTTGGATTTTAGGGGGAGTTTCTTTTTGGATTAAGTTGGAAATCTTATTTCTTTGGAATCCGTTGGATGTAAGTACATTAGTGAGAGTGTGTAGTTCGGTTTTCAGGTGTTGTTCGTCAGCTAGGCATTTGGTTCTGGAGATGAGTGTCTTGGCTACGGAGTTGATCTGTGCTGGGTGGTGGTGTGAGCGTGCGTGCAGATAGCGGTTTGTGTGTGTTTTCTTCTGGTAGATGGTGTGTCTATATATATATCCATATATATATATATATATATATATATATATATATATATATATATATATATATATATATATATATATATATATATATATATATATATATATATATATATATATATATATATATATATATATATATATATATATATATATATATATATATATATATATATATTGGTGTGGGGGGGTTTCTTCAAGATTAGATTTAGGCATGAAATTGAATAATCTGTATTTTAGAACTACTTTTCATCTTTTCTCTGTTTAAAAAAATGTGATTAAGAAAGGAAAAGCTGCACAACTGATAGCATTAGCTGCTCTTTGTCTGAAGCACCTTCATGTTTGCTGGTTTTCAGAAAGAATTTTTAAGCCGGTTGTAGTAGGGCTGTGCAAAGGGTCTGGCTTCAAAAGATGTTGGGAATGTGTATCTGGATGGAGCCTTTAGAAACACCTTGAACTAAGTATATATTTTCCTAGGACTGCATATCAGCTGTGCAGGGCAGCTGGGCAGCTGTGCCCTTGAAAAAGGTACAGCTGTTTTAAGAAGCTACCTGTCCATCCATTTTGGTCCCAGGTCTGTACAGCCCTAATTACTTTCTGCATTAATGTATCAATTTTGCAATTCAAATAAACTTCATAAAGAGCTAGGGTTTCTGTACAATGCGAATATATCCATTTTACGTTTTCCTTTTGCAAGGGCTTGCTTTCAAACTTATATAGCATCTTTTTTTAAATGTTTATAAGGCACATTTCCTGGTAATTATGGCTGTGATTTACTTTTTGTACCGTCAGAGGGCAGCTGCTACCCACCCCAATACACTGCAATTACATTTTGCTGGGTTAATTTTGTGATAGGGGCGGGAAGTAAAATTGCTTTGCCTTTTCATATAACGTTCACTTCCTCGACCAATGCAAGCTGGATGCAATTATCTTTTTTTAAAAAAAGAATGCAGTAAGCAATTTTTGCTATAACAGTGCAGACGCTCCAGGAAACTGAGCACACATCTTTTAAAAAAAATTAAATGGGTGTGAATCTCCCGTTAAAATTATTAATATTTGCGCAGAAAAACTGGGATGGAGTAACCATGTATTTGTCCCCAAAAAATTAGAGATGTTGAAACATGCTGTAGTTCTGTAAATATTTGTATTTATGTGGAATATCAACTTGCAGTAGGTTGAAATTCAAGTATATGTTGAAGTTAATGCAAACAAGATACAGACCTAACGTAGAGAATGAAATCACGAGTTGCTTAATTAGGGTTTGTTGGACAGCTGACACTTCATTAGTTAGGTTGGGCTTGGGATTTAATGACAGCCATGAGACTGCTACACATTGTCACGTTGACTAACACACTGAGCAAAATATACCACCGTTTGCTTTTGCCTTGAGCCAAGAGAGGAGTATCTGGAATATAAGAACATAAGAACATAAGAAGAGCCATGCTGAATCAGGCCAAAGCCCATCGAGTCCAGCATTCTGTGTCACACAGAGGCCCACCAATTGTACATGGGGATCTTGAGCAGAAAGAGAAGGCAAAACCCTCCCTTTCCCTTGACCCCCAACAAATGGTACTCAAGGGAATCCTGCCTGCCTCAACCAACATAGAGGCGGCACATGGACATCCGTTTTAATAACCACCGATACACTTTGCATCCATGAATCTGTCTGACCCTGCCTTGAAGCTATCAAGGCTGACAGCTGTCACGACCTCTTCTGGAAGTGAATTCCATAAATCAACAACCCTCTGGGTGAAGAAATATTTCCCTTTATTTGTCCTCACTTTCTTAGCTACGAGCTTTAGGGAGTGCCCCCTTGTCCTGGTATTGTGTGATAGAGAAAAGAATTTTTCTCTATCCACTTTTTCTATCCCATGCATGATTTTATACACTTCGATCAAGTCACCCCTTAAGCGCCGTCTTTCAAGGCTGAAGAGACCAAGGCGTTGCAATCTGGTTTCAATCTGGTTTCTGGGGTTTACCCTGCTGCTGTGGACAGACCACATATCCCTTCTGCAACTTTGAGAGATCCATTAAGACCAGAAGAAATCCTTGGATTCTTTGACACTCTGGTGGATTTTATAGGAGCTGGAGCCAGTGGTCTTCTGGAATCTGTTAAAAGAAAGTAGACACCCCCCCCAAAAAGAATGAAAGGAAAAAAAAACTAAAGTCACAAAAATGAAAAAGAGCAGCCGAAAATAGAAAAGCCAGAAAAAGGGTATTTAAAAAAACAGCTTCCAATCTTCTTTAGACCGTTTATAAGTACAATTACATATTGACCTCTCTCTCTCTCTAAAGTTATAGTAGCTGCAAGCATTATTGCATGAAATGGATGATCTCGACCCATTTCAGTTTAGATGCCGTGTGGACCGAGAACTGAGTCAAACTGAGTTAATCAGACTGGATGGTCTCCCACAGGAAGGCGACGGTAGCAAAGCCAGTGAATCCGGCTGGATTTCTCGACGTGCATTTTTGACAATTAGGATCAATCTTCTCCGAAGAACTGGGGTGGAGAGCAACATTGCTGCAGTGATTCCAGGAATCCATGGCCGATCTCTTCGTAGATTGACTATTGGTCAATCTCGGAGGCCAGAACGTCTTCCCATACGAGACGAGCTCTTTGTAATTGCCAAGAAAACTGCATAGGTGTGTGGAAAGTCAGCCCCCCACCGCAGAGGAGGAAATATTAAAAGGGCAGAATATTATATTTCCTCAAAGGATCTTAAAGAGGCAGAAAAGCACGGCCAGTTTTTTCTTAATAGCCCCACGTCTCCCTCCCCCAAGCAGAAACCAGCTCTGTAGAAATGCAGAAGTGATAATCCATTCGGGAAAGTTGGAGGCCTCCACCTAGAAGCTTAGGAAGACAAAGACATCTAAAATCTACATACCCCACCCAAACTTTAAGACAGGACATAATAGGATTAACCCACAGATGCCAAAGGGGCACACTCAGACTCAGGTCAAAGTACATGACACAGGAAATACAAAGCCTCAAACAGGAGCAGGAAGCAACTCCAAACAAAAGCCCCAGATGGTATAAAAACCCACTCCCTACATGTGCTCTCTCTTCCAAAGCCATCTTCCTGTCTGTCTGACTGTCCTTTTCAATAAACTGCAACCTTCTTTTTAAAGCAGTCGCCATGTTGCTTATTCCCGGCTTGGACTAAACCACGATGAAGACTTTTCCTTCAACAGGTGCAATCACCTTCAACTGCTCTCTGTTGGAGGCATCTTCCAGAGTACCTTCTCTATGGCACAACTACCTACCTACACACACACACACACACACACATCTTTATGGTTGCAAAAAAAGCAATTAATCTTCATTATTCTGCCTGCTTTGCATAACAAATGAGAATCCTATACAGCAGTGGTTCTCAACCTTGGGGTCGCGACCCCATTTGGGGTCGCGAGACCATTTCGCGGGGGTCGCCGGGCACCGCCGGCCGCCATTTTGTTTTTTTTATTTTTATTATTTGTAATTTTTTTTAATTTTTTTTAATTTTTTTTATTTTTTTTGGCGCGTGCACACCGCGCACGCTCAGATCCACCCGTCGCGCCAGAAAAAAAATTAAAAAAATTAAAAAAAAATTAAAAAAATTTAAAAAAAAATAAAAAAAATAAAATAAAATAAAATAAAAACAAAATGGCGGACCGCAACGGGCGAATCCGCACATGCGCGGCGCGTGCGATGGGCTGATCCGCGCAGGCGCAGATCCGCCCGTCGCAGCCGCCATTTTGTTTTTGTTTTTTTTATTTTTTTAGAAAATTTTTTAAAAAAAACAAAAAAAAACAAAATGGCGGCCCGCGACGGGTGGATGTGCGCATGCATGGCGCGTGCAATGGGCCGATCCGTGCATGCGCAGATCCGCCCATCGCGGCCGCCATTTTGTTTTTTTTGTTTTTTTTTAATTTTTTTTAAAAAAAAACAAAAAAAACCCCAAAATGGCGGCCCGCGACGGGCGGATGCGCGCATGCGTGGCGCGTGTGACGGGCCGATCCGCGCATGCGCAGATCCGCCCGTCGCAGCTGCCATTTTGTTTTTGTTTTTTTTTAAAAAAAATTTTTAAAAAACATTTTTTGCGCACACGCGCGCGCCCCCAGGTCGGGGTCACGGCGCGCATGGGCGGGGCAAGTGGGGTCTCAACCTCAGAAAGGTTGAGAACCACTGCTATACAGGGTGTGTGTTTGTGTGGCCAACTTTCCGGGGCAATTCCTGAGAAAGCATGAAAAAAAATCTTAAAATATACACTTCTTTGAACTTTTGCTTTACAGCTGCTGTTTTCCTGGTAAACAATATTAATTTGCTGTCAGGAGATTAGTTCTTCCTGAGGGGGAAAAAAAAATAGCCAGATGAGATGGGTCCTGCACAAACGTGTAGACATAACACATGTGAGAAGGACAGCAGAAACGGTGTATTTATTGGAAAAGCTTGGAAGAGCGGAGCAATGTAGACGGCCATCAAAAAGGAACGACTCTCGCCATCTGCGTATTCTTCACAAACGGGAATATCCTTGTTTCTCCCCCCCCTCAAATGGAGGTTCTTACACAATTCTTTGGAAGCGGCTTTTCGGAATAGAAACATTACTTAGGAACTATATAAAAAAATCTGCATTCCTGAGCTGTAAAGTTTAGACTCCAGCTTTCCTCTCCATGTCAGACTAACCCGGGAGGAGAGATTCTAATTCATCTTTAGATTACGGGGGAGAGCGCTTTTCATTGTACAATGTTTGGAAGTTAAAATTCTGAATGTACTTGTTGAAGGGATGGGTATATTGACATGAAAAATATTAATTTTAATAAGAAAAAAAAATCTTTTCCCGTCAGCCAAAGAGCGATGAAACCTTAAACGTTGGTTGGAAGCGTCTGAACAATGTTTGACATCCTTTAAGTGTGTCTTTTTTTTTCTTTTTTCTTTTTTTTTTTTTTACAGATCTTTCTAAAAATAAAGTCAGGTCAGCTTGCTCCCCTACAGTGT
Organism: Bothrops alternatus; assembly: GCA_034064705.1. Taxonomy (NCBI): domain Eukaryota; kingdom Metazoa; phylum Chordata; class Lepidosauria; order Squamata; family Viperidae; genus Bothrops; species Bothrops alternatus. The sequence goes on along the minus strand of JARGCV010000795.1, from coordinate 36,768 downwards.
GGAGAACAATAAAACGGGAATAAGTGCGTGCAGTTTAATAGCTTGGGGGAAAAAATGTTCTCCCCGCTTGCTTTTGACTGAGTGTCTAAACATCAGTTTTGAAAATATGCACGTTTAACAGGTCACACTTCCTTCCTTTCTCTTAGATGCATAGGCATCTTTAGGCACAGGTATCTTTTCAGTTCAGAATAAGAGTTGAAAGGGACCTTGGAGGTCTTCTAGTCCAACCCCCTGCTCAGGCAGGAAACCCTATACCGGTGATGGCGAACCTTTTAGAGACCGAGGGCGCCAAAACTGCCCCCCCACCCCTGTCCCCACTCCGCCGTGCCCACTGAGCCACCCACCACCTCCACGGCCCACCACAGATCACCCAGGTAGCCCAGCAGCGCCATGGCGGCCACGCCCGCCGCCTGTGCCCCGCATCATCTGCGCGCGATGGGGCGCAAGGGCGAAGTCTTGTCCCTGCTGCCCGGCTACCATATCCTTGGCTGCGCTGCTTCATGTGGGCCATGCCCGGGGGCGACTCTCCTCCGGGGGGCTGCTGGTGAGGAGGGGGCCGTGGGAGGAGGTGGGGCTGGGGCGATGGTGCGTGTGCCCACAGAGAGGGCTCCGAGTGCCACCTCTGGCACGCGTGCCATAGGTTCGCCACCACTGCCCTATACCATGTCAGACAAATGGTTGTCCAGTCTCTTCTTAAAAACTTCCAGTGTTGGAGCATTCACCGCTTCTGGAGGCAGGTAGTTCCGCTGGCTAATTGTTCTCACTGTCAGGAAGTTTCTCCTTATATTCTAGGTTGCTTCTCTCCTTGATGAGTTTCCATCCGTTGCTTCTTGTCCTGCCTTCAGGGACTTTGGAGAATAGCTTGACTCCCTCTTCTTTGGGGCAGCCCCTGAGATATTGGAACCCTGCTATCATGTCGCCCCCTCGTCCTTCTTTTCTCTATATGTATTTGTTATAATAATTTATTTGATCGTTGCGTTGGAATGTGAATTGTTTTGATTATGCAATGGGTGTTCTACCATGAAAAAAAGAAAAGTTCTCAAGTAGTTTTTATATTACAAAGTTATTGTTTTAGTGTGCAATCAATAACATCCGGAAACCCCCTGTTCAGGCAGGAAACCCTACACCATGTCAGACAAATGGCTGTCCAGTGTTTTCTTATAAGCTTCCAATGTTGGAGCATTCACCGCTTCTGGAGGCAGGTAGTTCCACTGGTTAATTGTTCCAACTGTCAGGAAGTTTCTCCTTAGTTCCAGGTTGCTTCTCTCCTTGATGAGTTTCCATCCGTTGCTTCTTGTCCTGCCTTCAGGGGCTTTGGAGAACAGCTTGACTCCCTCTTCTTTGGGGCAGCCCCTGAGATACTGGAAGACTGCTATCCTGTCCCCCCTCGTCCTTCTCTTCGTTAAACTAGACCTACCCAATTCCAGCAACCGTTCCTTATATGTTTTAGCTTCCAGTCCCCTGATCATCTGCAGTGATTCTCTTAAGCATTGCGGAAAAAAAAAGGTCGTAAAATGGGGTACAACTAACTCAACACCTGCTTAGCAACATAAATTTTGGACTCAATTGTGGGCATAAGTTGAGGATTACCTTTTAAGCCCTAGTCCAGTGATGGCGAACCTTTTAGAGACCGAGTGGCCAAACTGCAACCCAAAACCCACTTATGCATCGTCGAATGCCGGGTGGGTGTGGCCCATTGGGTGGGTGTGGCCCATTGGGTGGGCGTGGCTGCAGTGATAATGGCAGACTGGGTGGGACTAAAAAGTTCAATCAATCAATTCCAACTTTGCAAGAACTTTTCTTTCCCCGCGAGAAGTTGAAATTGGCTGATTGATTGAACCTTCTTTTTTTTTTGCACACAGCGGCGGAGGCCTAAAGCGAAAAGGTTTTATAAAACCCAGCTGAAGCCCTGGGACTGGGGCGACGGTGCGCGTGCCCACAAAGAGGGCTCTGAGTGCCACCTCTGGCACCCGTGCCATAGGTTCGCCACCACTGTCTTATGTTTTACTCTTAGAGTTAGAGTTAGATGACGCTGGGGGGAGGAATGTGCATGAGAGTTTAGCTAGACATAACAATACTGGACCTAGTGTGAGAACCAAGGTCATTGAAATAAGAGATGATAAGAATTGGCGGGCTGGAGAACTGGGAGGGAAGCCTGCATTTCAAGCTAATTTTGCCCACGAGGCTGTCCAATTTTAAACTGCCTGCTTCGATTTTTATCAGCCCTTTTATCGGCTCTTACAGAATTATGGCGGTATTCTCCTTTTGTGCTTTTCTGTTTTCGAAGAGGCCGCCTTGGGAAGGTGTTTATTCTTTAAGATCGGGCCGAAATGTTTCAAATAAATGTGGTTTGAGATTTTGTCTGCCTTAGGAAAAACAGCTGGATATTCATAGAGTTGTGCAAGCATTGATTTAAAGAGTGCCGTCAAGTTGTATTTAAGCTCGTCATGCCAAACACAATCAGAGTTACCTTTGAGAGATATTTTCCTTCCTGGCCACCAGGATATATATTTACTTAAGTTTTTATCGCATTGGATTCCACAAAAGTTCATTTCGGTGCCGTTCTTATAAATGCCACCGTAATTCATATACAATTCTTGCTTCTCTGTGTGCACTCTTCTTTGGCTTGACATCCAGCAATACGCATAGTAGTAACTCCAGAAGCCTCCCAATCCAGAATCGCTGGAGAAGACAGAGTGCCACATGGTTTATGTACAAATAGTAGCTTGGTCTTGCTGGGATTCAACTCTCAGACTAGATCTTCCTCTCCAGATCAAGATAGGATCTTGGCTCACAGGATGTTAAGGCCTGCTTTATATATTAATACAGGATATTAGAACCGCTTCATAAATCCTTAGAAAGATTCCTCAGCTGGAATACTGCATCCAGTTTTGGTCACCACATTACAAAATAGATGCTGAGACTTCGGGAAAAGTGCCAAGAAAAGCAACTTAGATGATTAAAGGCCTGGAGACTAAAACATATGAAGAACGGTTGCTGGAATTGGGTCTGTCTAGTTTAATGAAGAGAAGGACGAGGGGGGACATGATAGCAGTCTTCCAGTATCTCAGGGGCTGCCCCAAAGAAGAGGGAGTCAAGCTATTTTCCAAGACACCTGAAGGCAGAACAAGAAGCAACTGATGGAAGCTAATCAAGGAGAGAAGCAACCTGGAATTAAAGAGAAACTTCCTGACAGTTAGAACAATTAATCAGTGGAACTACCTGCCTCCAGAAGCGGTGAATGCTCCAACACTGGAAGTTTTTAAGAAGAGACTGGACAGCCATTTGTCTGAAATGATATAGGGTTTCCTGCCTGAGCAGGGGGTTGGACTAGATGACCTCCAAGGTCCCTTCCAACTTTATTATTATTATTATGGATCATCGCACAGTCAGCCAGATGTTCAGACTGGATTTGGCATTTTGTCTACCTATCGAGTCCTTCCCAAGGACCTGGGATAGGCAGATGTGGATGTTGGATGGTACTACAGATATCGTCGCAGGATGGAAGCGGCTTCTAGTAAGGCCGCCTTTTGCAATTGACTAATGGCGAGTTGGTCAATGCCGATGATGGTGTCCAAGTGGTGCTCCAGATGTTTTGGGATTGCACCCAAGGCGCCTATTTCTATTGGTACTACCCTTGCTTGCCTTTGCCACAGTCTTTCTATTTCTATTTGTAGGTCTTTGTATTTTGTTATCTTCTCCAGATTATTATTATTATTATTATTATTATTAATATTATTATTATTATTATTATTATTATTATTATTATTATCATTATCGAAATGGCATTTGTAATGTGGGAAGAATGAATAGTTTGGCTAAAGACTTTCCTAAAGGCATTAAAACTGCCAATAATTCAACTGATATACTGTTGTATTCCTTACTAACTATCTCCCTTATATTTCAAGTCTTTTTTTTTGCCCGTTTGTCAATAACCTTTATGCAGCTCGCAGTTGTGAAAAGTGAAACTGATTGTCGGGAGCTCCAGAAGGATCTCTCGAAATTGTGTGAGTGGGCAACAAAGTGGCAAATGCATTTTAACCTAAAGAAGTGCAAAGTTATGCACATCGGGGCAAAGAACCCCAATTATACTTACCAACTGATGGGGACCAAACTTTCTGAGACAACCCAAGAAAGGGATCTTGGGGTTTTGGTGGACAGCTCGATGAAGATGTCAACCCAATGCGCAGCAGCAGTAAAAAAAGCAAATTCCATGCTTGGCATGATTAGGAAGGGAATCGAAAATAAGTCAGCAAGTGTTGTATTGCCTCTGTACAAATCGATGGTGAGACCACACTTGGAGTACTGTGTACAGTTCTGGTCACCGCACCTCAAGAAGGATATAATGGAACTGGAAAAGGTGCAAAAAAGGGCAACAAGAATGATCAAGGAAATGGAGCGCCTCCCTTATGAAACCAGATTGCAACGCCTTGGTCTCTTCAGCCTTGAAAGACGGCGTTTAAGGGGTGACTTGATCGAAGTGTATAAAATCATGCATGGGATAGAAAAGGTGGATAGAGAAAAATTCTTTTCTCTATCACACAATACCAGGACAAGGGGGCACTCCCTAAAGCTCATAGCCAAGAAAGTGAGGACAAATAAAGGGAAATATTTCTTCACCCAGAGGGTCGTTGATTTATGGAATTCACTTCCTGAAGGGGTCGTGACAGCTGTCAGCCTTGACAGCTTCAAGGCAGGGTTAGATAGATTCATGGATGCCAAGTGTATCGGTGGTTATTAAAACGGATGTCCATGTGCCGCCTCTATGTTGGTTGAGGCAGGCAGGATTCCCTTGAGTCCCATTTGTTGGGGGTCAAGGGAAAGGGAGGGTTTTGCCTTCTCTTTCTGCTCAAGATCCCCATGTACAATTGGTGGGCCACTGTGTGACACAGAATGCTGGACTCGATGGGCTTGGGCCTGATTCAGCAGGGCTCCTCTTAGGTTCTTATGTTCTGCAGGAGACATGGTTTTCTTTTTCTTTTGGTTTAGATTTTGTTTGTTGTTTTAATTCTTCAGAAAGCACAGCTGCTCTAAGTCTGGCTGGAGAGCCAAATTCCCTTGATGAAAGTCCAAATAGTGTTAGAAGCCAACATATACTTGTAGTTTTTAATGATTTCACTGACCCTTAATCATGGTGTCTGTCATGAAAGAAAAATAAAGCTGGAATGTGTCCTTCAGTTAATATGGTGTACTAGGCAAATAAATCTATTTAGGGCACTGGTAATTTTAATTTTAATTTAATTTAGGAACTAGTTCCACTCTATAAAATCTTTGTAAGGCCACACTGAGAATACTGCCTCCAGTTTTGGTCACCACACAATAAAATAGAACGATTGATCCATCCATCCATCCATCCATCCATCCATCCATCCATCCATCCATCCATCCATCCATCCATCTATCTATCTATCTATCTATCTATCTATCTATCTATCTATCCATGTCTATCCATCCATCCCTCATCTATCTATCTGTCTGTCTGTCTGTCTGTCTGTCTATCATTTCTCTCTATTATCTATTTATCTTTCTATCTACTCTATTTATCTGTCTGTCTGTCTATCTATCTATCTATCTATCATTTCTCTCTATTTTCTATTTATTTTTTCTATTTATCTTTCTGTCTACATCTATATCTGTCTGTCTGTCTGTCATTCAGTCTGTCTGTCTGTCTGTCATTCAGTCTGTCTGTCTGTCTATCTATCTATCTATCTATCTATCTATCTATCTATCTATCTATCTATCTATCATTTCTCTCTATTATCTATTTATCTTTCTATCTACTCTATTTATCTGTCTGTCTGTCTGTCTGTCTATCATTTCTCTCTATTTTCTATTTATTTTTTCTATTTATTTTTTCTATTTATCTTTCTGTCTACATCTATATCTGTCTGTCTGTCAGTCAGTCATTCTGTCAGTCATTCTGTCAGTCAGTCTGTCTGTCTGTCTGTCTGTCTATCTATCTATATCATTTCTCTCTATTATCTATTTATCTTTCTGTATACATCTATCTATCTCTGTCTGTCTGTCTGTCAGTCAGTCTGTCTGTCAGTCTGTCTATCTATCTATCTATCTATCTATCATTTCTCTCTATTATCTATTTATCTTTCTATCTACATCTATTTATCTGTCTGTCTATCTATCTATATCATTTCTCTCTATTATCTATCTTTCTGTATACATCTATCTCTGTCTATCTGTCTGTCAGTCTGTCAGTCAGTCAGTCTGTCTATCTATCTATCATTTCTCTCTATTATGTATTTATCTTTCTATCTACATCTATCTGTCTGTCCGTCTGTCTGTCTATTTATCTTCCCTCTCTCTCCATTCCTATGCTCAGTCTCAGTCTCATCTCTAATTTACAGGTAGTCCTCGAATTACAGCCACAAGTGAGCCCAACATTTATGTTGCTAAGAAATCGATTATGTGAGTTTTGCCCCATTTTAGGACCTTCCTTGCCAGAGTTGTTAAGCGAATCACCACAGTTGTTAAATTAGTAACCCGGTTGTTAAGTGAATCTGGGCTTCCGCATTGACTTCGCTTGTCAGAAGTTCATAAAAGGGATCATGTGCCCTCCCCTCCCCGGGAACATTGAAACTCTGAGTCAATCGCAAGGCTCTGAATTTTGATCACGTGATCCTGTGGACGCCCACAACGGTCGTAAGTGTGAAAAAACCAGTCGTAGCTCACTTTTTTCACGGCCGTGGTAACTTTCGAATGCTCACGAAACGAACGGTTGTAAGCTGAGGACTCTCTGCATTTTGATCTCCCTTCTTTGTTTATTTGGGATAAGGGGCTGATTGTTCGAAAGCCCTTTTTCGTTGTCGAAAAACATTTCAGCGAGGGATCCGTTTCTAATTTATTTTTTTGTACCAAGGGCCAAAATATTAAATACTGGGATGGTCGATGTTTTTTGCAGAATTCCAGGGAGGAAGATGAATGTCTCGGAAGAGGAAAACATTTCCACTTCCAGCGAGTCGGAAGGCGAATACGATGCCGAAGGGGAAGCTGAGGCAGAATCCGGATCGGAACCGGAGAATCCGGAAGACCCCGTTTACGCCTTGGCTCCCACCGTCAACATCCAAGACGAAAGTGCCGTTGATGTCGAATCCTGCCTGGCGTTTGTGTGTCTCAATGAGGTAGGGTTTCCTTCAGTAGAGTATTTACTCCTCGACGTACGACCAACACGGAGCCCAGAATTTCTGCGGCTAAGCGAAACGTCTGTGAAGCGAGTTCTGCCCCCTTTTTAACCAATATCTTGTCAACAGTCGAGATAAAACAGCGGTTCTCAACCTGTGGGTCGCGACCCCATTTGGGGTCGAACGACCGTTTCACGGGGGTCGCCAAACACCGCAGTCCACCATTTTTTCCCCCATTTCCCCTCGGCCGTCGCGCGCGCACAGCGCATGCGGGATTCGGCCCGCCGCGCCGCGCATGCGCGGTTCGGGCCGTCACGGGCACGCCGCGCATGCGCGGTTCAGCCCGTCGCACCGCGCATGCGCGATTCGGGTCATCGCGCGCACGCTGCGCATGCACAATTTGGCCCGTCGCGCTGTGCATGTGCCGTTCGGGTCATCGCGCGTGCGCCGCGCATGCGCGGTTCGGCCTGTCGCACTGCGCATGCACAGTTCGGGCCGTCACACCGTGCAGGGCGGCGCAGGTGGGGTCTCGGCCTGAAAAAGGTTGAGAACCGCTGAGATAAAACTTTACGCAGTTGCAACTTCCCATATGTCAAAAATTGCACGTAAGCCGATAATCGAGGTTTAAGGATTATCGAGGCCTGGAACTCAATGGTCAGAAGTCAATCATGCTACCTCAATTCCCTGTTAGCAATATTAAAACTACTGTAACTCCAGAGGGAGTATTGTTAACACCAGTTTCAATCGTGTCCACTCTGAGGAAGCAGACAAAATTTAAAACTAAATCTACTTCCAACAATGTTGGGTAAAGTTGGATAAGCTAATTTCCTGTCTCTCCTTCTTGGCTGAAGCTGTGCTAAATCGATGTCCATTTCACAAGGGGTACTTCAATTGTTTCATTTTTAATTTCCTTTATACCTCTTGTTCTTCTCAGGAGGTTTAAAGGAAATTAAAAATGAAACCATTGAAGTACCCATTGTGAAAAGGACATCGATTTAGGAGAGACAGGATGTTGTCCAAGAACATGGAAATGGAACGGAAGCCGATTAGAAAACAGCACCGTTATCATGGCACATTACCTTGTTATAATGACACCACACATTTGGTATGACTGGAACTTCCCTAAGTATTTGGTCTGTTGTCTCCCCATCACAGATTCTTAAAATATTTCCCTCGGATTCTCCCTTAATAGGAGCTGATAGACTCAAACATAAATATTACGCAAGCACAAGCAATAGAACAAAGTCAAACGAGAGTCTTCGACTTTAAGAGAGCTGATTTCAGTAAACTTAGAGAAAGCTTGGGAAGGATTTCCTGGGTGAGAATCCTCATGGGGAAAACAACCCAAGAAGCTTGGGAAACTTTGAAAAATGAGATTGTAAAAGCCCAGTCTAGCACAATTCCAACGAACAAGAAAAACAGCAGCTCTCAAAAGAAACCAGCATGGCTGCACAAAGAATTCTCTGATAAACGGAAAGACAAAAAGGACAAGTGTAAAAAGTGGAAAGAGGGGTCCAGAATATCAGCCAATAGCCCGAACTTGCAAAGACAAAGTCAGGAATGCTAAGGCTCAAAATGAACTGGGTGGATGGGTAGGTGGATGGAAGGGTGGGTGGGTGGGTGGGTAGGTGGGTGAATGGGTGGATGGAAGGGTGGGTAGGTGGGTGGGTGGGTGAATGGGTGGGTGGATGGATGGATGGATGGAAGGGTGGATGGATGGATGGGTGGGTGGATGGATGGATGGAAGGGTGGATGGATGGATGGGTGGGTGGATGGATGGATGGAAGGGTGGATGGATGGATGGGTGGGTGGATGGATGGGTGAATGGGTGGGTGGATGGGTGGATGGATGGATGGGTGGGTGGATGGATGGGTGAATGGGTGGGTGGATGGATGGGTGGGTGGGTGGATGGGTGGGTGGATGGATGGGTGAATGGGTGGATGGATGGGTGGGTGGGTGGGTGGATGGATGGATGGATGGGTGGGTGGGTGGGTGGATGGATGGATGGATGGATGGGTGGGTGGATGGATGGATGAATGGGTGGGTGGGTGGGTGGGTGGATGGATGGGTGGGTGGGTGGGTGGGTGGGTGGGTGGGTGGACGGACGGATGGACAGACGGTTGCTCATACCTGCACGTGAATTAGGTTCTTAGCAGCTTTGGCTGACTGCTGGAGAACTGATACCTAATCCTGGAAGGTGCTTGGATCTAAGAGTGCTTTGAATGAGAGAGGCGATCCAAGGGAATTTGCAGCATGTGTTCGAAAAAAATGGTTCAAAACCACAATGCTGTGATTGAAGTTCTGCCTGCTTTTTATGCTGTGTTCCCTTGCATCCTCACCCAGGAAAACAAAGCCAGATGTAGTGGCAATCACACTGTTGTGGCCTCCAGCCTGACTTTTCTTGCCAGACCATTGTAGAGTCTCCTGAGAGACACATATGTCTCTTTCCTCATGTCGATGTTGACAGATCTTTTTCGCTACTTCGGATTTTTTTTTTTGAATATTTCTATTCCAGTCTTAAAAAACAAAGGTAAAGTTTTACTCCCTATATCATGGCTTTGATGCTCTCAGGGGTTGCCACTTGTGCAAAGTAGAATAACAGCTTTGCTTTCCAAAGGAGGCAACTGGAGTGAGGATCCTATGGTTGTTTTTAGAAGTTAATTGTAATGTAACTTTTTGTCCTTGACACAGACACACTGGAATGTGGACCAAGGTAACTTTGCAAGAAGTTGTTTCCCTAGCTGCTATGCAACTGTCAACAGTGGGGTCATTAATGAAAAATATGTAGCAGTCTTCCGTTTGTCCACGTTGTTGTTTTTTTCCATGTGTCTAAGTACAATCGTGTGACAAAAACAAATCTATCTTAGGAGAGGCGGATAATAATAATTAAAAAAACAACACTCAGAGTGAAAAGCAAAATTATAGTTCACTATATTAAGTGGCTTACTAGGGTGGAGATAATTGCAGCGGGTTGTTTTTTTTTCTGCAATGCATTCTTTCCATATAATGTTGAGTGGACATCTGGAGGAAAATCGTGCATGTTAAAGACATGGAGTATCATGTAATTGAAATTCCCCAATAGATAATTCCAGCTCTGTAGGACTAATCTGTCTGTCTGTCTGTCTGCCCATCCATCCATCTATCATTTCTCTATTATCGATCTTTCTATCTACATCTATCTATCTGTCTGTCTGTCTGCCTGCCTGCCTGCCTGTCTGTCTGTCTGTCTGTCTGTCCGTCTGTCCACCCACCCAACCCACCCACCCTCCCTCCATCGATCAATCCATCGATCCATCCATCGATCCATCGATCCATCCATCCATCGATCCATCGATCCATCCATCCATCCATCCATCCATCTATCTATCTATCTATCTATCTATCTATCTATCTATCTATCTATCTATCTATCTATCTATCTATCTATCTATCATTTCTTTCTCTAATCTATTTATCTTTCTATCTGCATCTATCTATCTGTCCGTGCATCCGTCCGTCTGTCCGTCTGTCCGTCCGTCTGTCCATCCCTCTATCTATCTATCTATCTATCTATCTATCTATCTATCTATCTATCTATCTATCTATCTATCTATCTATCATTTCTCTCTCTAATCTATTTATCTTTCTATCTACATCTATCTGTCTGTCTGTCTGTCTGTCTGTCTCTCTCTCTGTCTATCTATCTATCTATCTTTCTATCTATCTATCTATCTATCTCTATCTATCATTTCTCTCTCTAATCTATTTATCTTTCTATCTACATCTATCTATCTGTCTGTCTGTCTGTCTGTCTATCTGTCTCTCTCTGTGTCTATCTATCTATCTATCTATCTATCTATCTATCTATCTATCTATCTATCTATCTATCTATCTATCTCTATCTCTTTATCTCTCTCTCTACCTACCTACCTACCTATACTGGTGTGTGTGCGGGTGTGTGTCTGTATACACCCCCACACACATACATACTGATATCCACAGAATTGAAGTTTTAGTTAATACACACCCACACCCGCATACTGATATCCACAGAACTGAAGTTTCAGTTATTCTATTTATTTGCGCTTACGATCAAAGGCCAACGGAATATGCCATAAAAACAGTTATAAATGTTAAGAAATACAGCCAAGGAGGTGGCACTTAAACTGCATCCGTGGCTTTGATCAAGGACCTCCTACATAAAAAACTGGATGGGAGAATAGATTCCTGCTACTGTACTTCGAGTTCTTTATAGTTTTCTGTCGCATGAAGCATTGCATATTTTGGAATTGTGGGTCAAGGGTTTCTGTTTTGTTTTGCTGTCCTTCTGACCCTTTGCTTAGGTAGTCCTCATCTTATGAGCACAGCCGAGCCCAAAATCTCCGTGGCTAAGCGAGGCGGTTTTTAAGTAAGTTTTGCCCCATTTTACGACCTCTCTTGTCCCAGTTATTCAGTGAATCACTGCAGTTGTTAACTTAGCAACACTATTGCAAAGTGAATCTGGCATCCCCCCTTGACATTGCTTTTCATCAGGTCGCAAAAAGGGGACCACGTGACCCCAGGACACGGCGTGGCCATCATAAATACGAAACAGTGGCCAAGCATCTGGATTTTGATCACGGGCTGCAATAGTCCTACGCACAGTCACAACTCACTTTCTTTCGGCGCTGCTGTCACTTTGAACGGTCACTAAACAAATTGTTGTAAGTTGAGGACTAACCCAGATTGGATTGTGACCAAACTGGGGATGCTGGGGACTATTTATTTTGAATATTGTGGGTTTTAGCCACCGTTGCTCTCTCTTTACTTCTGCTCTCTCGACGTTTGCTCCACAGACTTTTATTACAAATCTGAAATCTCTGGGAAAAGTCCCGTGGAGCTTTGGAACCCGGTTCCAAAAGATACAGACTTACCCAGTCCCCAAGACCAAATGTGTTTCCCTTGATGATTGACTTAAGTTTGATAAAGGGGCTGAATAAATGTGGAGGGGGTGTCAATCAGACTCCAATCCAGACTCGGAGACTGAGAATCACTTCTGGATGGGGCAATCTTTTCTGCAAAGTCTCCAGAAAAAAAAAGGCAATTGACATTCTTGCTCTCCCAGTTATCTCCGGGCGAACTTACTGCCCCTCCCTTAGTAGTGCCGTCCCTCGTGGTTCTTTTTTTTTTTTTAATAGATATATATTTGTACATGCAAACCAGGAAAAAATTCAAGTTAACTGCTATTCAACTTAGTACAATCAATTTAAATTTGAGCCAGATTGATCTGTTGAATTAGTTATTCCTCCGATCTATCACCGCCGTATTGCCGGGAATTATAAGTGGAGCAATCCTTGACGGCTGGGTGGAAATTGCCCTTGGCAGCTAATGTTTAACTGGTGCACTTTTAACCCGTCATCAGATGTCGGGATTGAAAATAAGCAGCGTTGCTGCTTGAATTTTTTTAATAACATTTTTTTATTATTTGATATCCATTTGTACATGTAAACAAAGAAGAAGAAAAAAATAAAAAAATAATTTCAAGATAAAGCCATTCAGCTCTATACAATCATTTTAAATTTGTAGACCTTCTTCATCCCATATATCCAAGTTTCACTATGAAAAGCTCTGAACAGCTTTGGGCCTGGTTATCTCACAGGCAGCAACAACACACTGTCACAACATGACTGGGCTGGAAATCTGGAAAAACTCTCTTAAAGAGGTCCCTGTTTTGGGGGGGCCATGCTTATGTGCCTGTTTCAGGAGTCGGTACGTACCACGTTTCTCCAAAAAGAAGGCCAAGCCAGAAAATAAACCTTAGCATGATTTTTCAGGATGCTTGTAATATGCTGGAATTGGGGATGTCCAGTTTAATGACGAGAAGGACGAGGGGGGACAGGATAGCAGTGTTCCAGTATCTCAGGGGCTGCCCCAAAGAAGAGGGAGTCAAGCTGTTCTCCAAAGCACCTGAAGGCAGGACGAGAAGCAACGGGTGGAAACTCACCAAGGAGAGAAGCAACCTAGAATATAAGGAGAAACTTCCTGACAATTAGAACAGTTAACCAGTGGAACCACCTGCCTCCAGAAGCGGTGAATGCTCCAACCCTGGAAGTTTTTTGGAAGAGACTGGACAACCGTTTGTCTGAAATGGTGTAGGGTTTCCTGTCTGAGCAGGGGGTTGGACTAGATTACCTCCAAGGTCCCTTCCAACTTTTATTATTATTATTATTATTATTATTATTATTATTATTATTATTATTATTATTATTATCCCCATCCCAAAATAAGCCCCATTTAAAATCATCAACCAGACAGATGCATTTAGTACCGTATTTCCCCCAAAATAAGACCTAATCCAAAAATAAGACCTAAGATGTGTTTTTGGAGCAAAAATTAATATAAGACATACATACATAAGACGTATGTATGTATGTACGTACGTATGTATGTATGTATGTATGTATGTATTCATCTATTCATTTGTTGAATTTCTACAGCTGCCTATCTCAGTCAGTAATTCTGGGCATCTTGCAATTTTTTTTAAAACAGTTACAATTAAATATATAAAAACCATTTTGAAAATGGTTGTGGCGCCCTCGGGGGGAGGGCAGGGAAGCGCCTCTGAGTGCCGCCTCTGGCATGCAAAACACGGGGGCGCAAAAAATGGACCACCATGCTGCAAGGCGCAAAAACGGCTGCCGCAGGGTGCAGATACAAGGCGCTGCACCACACAAGAACGTGGCAGGGCTAGTGAGTATCACACAGGCACTAGCCCTGCCCCATTTGCAGTACGTGCACCCCATGTGCGCATGGACGCATGTAAAATGCTAGTCGGCCACTTCACCTCCTTTGTGCTGGGTGGGGCTCCTGCTCCGGGCGGCGGTGGAGGCCTGATGGTCCTGCTGCTGGTGGCGGTGGCCTGCATGCCTACAGAGAAGGCTCTGAGTGCTGCCTCTGGCATGTGTGCCATAGGTTCACCACTACTGTTCTAGTATGTAGCTGGAATTTGGGGACCACACAGTCTCTGAATTTGGGCTTCTCTCTGGAATGTACTGCCTCTTCCCTAGGATCATGCTGGGATCCCCTCCCCACCTTCTCCAGGTGCACTTTCCAATACGTCAATAGAATTACACGTCTGTGTCCCTCTTGGGAACAAATGCTTTAATTAGAACACAAAGCCTACACCACAGGTCAGCAACCTGCGGCTCCGAAGCCGCATGTGGCTCTTTGAACCTTCCCCTGTGGCTCCCAGCCTCCTCTGCCATTTGCAGAGAGAGACAGAGACAGAGAGAGGCACTTGCGCTTCCCTGCTTCTCTCTCTCTCTCTCTCTCTCTCTCTCTCTCTCTCTCTCTCTGTGTGTGTGTGTGTGTGTGTGTGTGTGTGTGTGTGTTGGTGTTTGTGTGTGTGTGTGTGTGTGTGTGTGTGTGTGTGTGTGTGTGTGTGTGTGAAAGAGAGTGCACTCAGTGTTCTCCGAGGAGCTGAAAATCTTTTTGGGCGTGGCTCCTCCCTTTGCTGCATCTCTGCAGGAAGCAGGAAGCAGGAAGGGCAGGAATTCTGGGAATTGAAGTCCATGAGTCATAAAAGAGGTTGCCTACCCGAGCTTGTTGGAGAACAGCTTGAAGCCAGCTTGCCAGGTGAGCAGCAGATAGGAGAGAGGGAGAGAGGGGGGAGAGAAAGAGAGAGAGAGAAAGAGAGAGAGGGAGGGAGAGAGAGAGAGAGGAAAGAGAGAGAAAGAGAGAGAGGGAGGGAGGGAGATATGCAGTGTTATCTTCATTTTAGATATCAAAAGGGTTTTGCGGCTCCCGGTGTTTTGTTTTCAGAGGGAAACTGGTCCAAGTGGCTCTTTGAGTGTTTTGGGTTGCCTACCCCTGGCCTACACCATAGCTCAGTTATTATTTTATTAGAACCAGCCAAACTAACCAGGATGAAACAGCCTTTACATTCCCAGGAGTTCTTCGCCAGCCAAGACGTTTCCCCAGATTTGCAGATATTGAAGAAAGTACAACAAAGAAACACAGATGTTGTAACTTTTGCAGTTTAAAATCATCCCCAGCTTTGCGTTAGATGGGGCTGGCATCAGATTACACCCAGTCTTTTAGCTCAAATAGCTCTCTACCTTTGTGGATAACAAAGGCTGAACTCTTCTTTTATCTGCTCTTTGCTAGCCAAACCGCATGCGTGCTTCGGGCCAGCGGCCGGATATAAATTGGGAACTGACGATCTTTTGTGTTTTTAGAATAGGGGGGAAAACACCCATTTCTTTTTTGTCTGGGCTGCTTTTTCTGGACTCGATTAGATCCATCTGCGTACTAGGAGATATGTCTTCCCCTTATCACCCTGTTTACTAGCAGACTATAATGCAAATATTAGCAGCCCCCCCTTTTTTAAATTCCCTTAACCACAAGGATAGCCTGAAGAATGTTCACGAAATTAATGCCGCCAGGCTCAGAGAATGGGAGGAAAGGAACATCTGTTTTTCCTTTCGATGCCAATGTAGCTATGGGACTTTCAAGTAGGGCCAAAGCATTTGAGGCATGCAAGCTGGTAATTGTGCACATGTCCATGTCCCCCCCCCAGGTTTCGGAACTGTTGCCGGGCCAATATTTTGGGGGTGGGAATTAGGGAACTTACATAGCTTGAAAAGTGCAGCAGAGGTCACTATGTCAATAAAAGGAGCAGAGGTCACTTGCCTCCCCTCCCCATCGGTGTGTGGGAAAGACCTTGGGAGATGGGAGAGAGAGAGAGCCACAGCCAGAGGAACTAACCCCCCCCTGCCCCAAGTCTCTCTGCCCTGGACAGAAACCAGATCTGCAGAAAGGCAGATGTGATAATCTTGTCAGAAAGATTGGAGTCAGGAAGCTAGGATTAGAAAGAAAGATCCCTAGAATCAACAATCCCTCGCACCAAAAATCTAAGAGCCACAGCCCCAGGGAAGCAGGATATGACCCTTGGGACATTAGGATTAACTCACCACCATCAGAATACCAGAAAGGCACACTCAGACTCAGGTCAAAGTTCATGCCACAGGAACAACTCCAAACAAAAGGCTCAAGAAGGTATAAAAACCCACTCCCTACATGTGCTCACTCTCTTTTCTTCCAGAGCCAACTTTCTGTCTGGCTCTCCTCTCCAATAAACTGCAACCTTCTTTCTAAAGCAGCCACCATGTTGTTTATTCCCGGCTTGGACTGGATCCCGATGAAGATTTTCCTTTCAACAGTATTTGTATGTATTTTTTCTCTAAAACTATTTAACCACGGAGTTTCTTTATTCTCATTTTGTTCTTCCATACATCTTTGGACAGATTCAACAGCCCTTTTTTGTATGAAGAAAGAGCTGAAGTGATTAGTATACTGGGTGGAGTTCAACACAGATAATTTTATCTCATCTTAATATCTCTTGCATTATGGCTAAAGAATGCAAAATCGTGTCTTTTTTTTTTCCCAAATAAAGAGCCAATGTCTAATAGGAGGAAATATTTTGTGGGCCTCACATCTTAAGACTGACTCTTAACATGCGCATAAGAGGCCCCTGGAACCGTTGAATGTAATATCACTATCGAGCAAAAGCTTTTCCAGCTGGGCCGTAATTGTTGCGTTAAGACCAGATTGTCAAGCCAGAACTATTACTGCATTGAACATATGACCTTGTGAAGCTCTCTCACACAAAGGGTTCCCCCCCCTCTTTCAAGCATTCAAAATTGGGTGTCGGTAAATCAGCTTTTGAGTGTGTCAATGGCTTGGTGTCTTCTTTTCATAAGAGCCTGCAGAACTGGAATTCACCATCAATTTATTTGTGGTTTCTAGATTTAATTAAGACTTCGGGGGAGTTGAAACCTGAAACTCTACAAATATTGGAGTCAGCTGTGGTTCATGATCATTTCTATGCTTGCTATGGCTCCCAAGTGAGGCTCACTACCTCTGGGGAGTCGCCAGACCTCCTTCCCTGATTTTAAAAGGATAAATATGTTTATCTGGTCCGTCAATCAAGACAGTTAAATAAAAGCTCTGAAAATAATGATAACATTCAAGGAAAAAGCAGTCTTACAGATTCCGATTCCCACTGTCTTCTGGTTCTTACTGGTAAAATGGGGAACTCTAATTGGGCACATCTAGTGTTGAAAGAAAAGTCTTCACCATGGTTCAGTCCAAGCCGGGAATAAACAACATGGCGACTGCTTTAGAAAGAAAGTTGTGGGTTTATTGAAGAGGAGAGCCAGACAGAAAAATGGCTCTGGAAGAAAAGAGAGAGAGCGAGAGCACATGTAAGGAGCGGGTTTTCATACCCTCTGGAGCCTTTTGTTTGGAGTTGTTTCCTGTTCCTGTTTGAGGCGTTGTATTTCCTGTGTTGTGTATTCTGACCTGAGTCTGAGTGTGCCCTTTGGCATCTCTGGGTTAATCCTATTATGTCTTGTCTTAGACTTTGGGTGGGGTAGGTAGATTTTACGTGTCTTTGTCTTCTTAATCTTCTAGCTTCAACCTTCCTGAATGGCCTTCTTCTTGTGCCGTATCCGTTATTGGACGTTGGCGATCCTGTTGGCAATCCTGTTTTTATCAGTAGCCGCATGAAAAAGTGCTGCTGAGTTTTGTCCAAACCAATCCCTTAGATTTTGAAGCCACGATGTTCTTCTTCTGCCTGGATGGTCTACATCTGCATTTCTACAGAGCTGGTTTCTGCTTGGGGGGAGGGAGACTTGGGGCTATTAAGAAAAACGGGGCGTGCTTTTCTGCCTCTTTAAGCTCCTTTGAGGAAATATATTTTTCTGCCCTTTTAATATTTCTTTCTCTGGGGGGGGGGTGCTGACGTCAACCCAATGCGCAGCAGCAGTAAAAAAATTCCATGCTTGGCATGATTAGGAAGGGAATCGAAAACAAGTCAGCAAGTGTTGTATTGCCTCTGTACAAATCGATGGTGAGACCACACTTGGAGTACTGTGTACAGTTCTGGTCACCGCACCTCAAGAAGGATATAATGGAACTGGAAAAGGTGCAAAAAAGGGCAACAAGAATGATCAAGGAAATGGAGCGCCTCCCTTATGAAACCAGATTGCAACGCCTCGGTCTCTTCAGCCTTGAAAGACGGCGTTTAAGGGGTGACTTGATCGAAGTGTATAAAATCATGCATGGGATAGAAAAGGTGGATAGAGAAAAATTCTTTTCTCTATCACACAATACCAGGACAAGGGGGCACTCCCTAAAGCTCATAGCCAAGAAAGTGAGGACAAATAAAGGGAAATATTTCTTCACCCAGAGGGTTGTTGATTTATGGAATTCACTTCCAGAAGGGGTCGTGACAGCTGTCAGCCTTGATAGCTTCAAGGCAGGGCTAGATAGATTCATGGATGCCAACGGTGGCTATTAAAACGGATGTCCATGTGCCGCCTCTTTGTTGGTTGAGGCAAGCAGGATTCCCTTGAGTCCCATTTGTTGGGGGTCAAGGGAAAGGGAGGGTTTTGCCTTCACTTTCTGCTCAAGATCCCCATGTACAATTGGTGGGCCACTGTGTGACACAGAATGCTGGACTCGATGGGCTTTGGCCTGATTCAGCAGGGCTCTTCTTATGTTCTTATGTCCCACACTAGAATGTCATGTATAGGGTTTAACGATATTACAAAACGAAACCATTCTCAAGCCTGTTAGTTTATTTTGTAGGCAATTATGATGACAAGTTTGCACTGAAAACAGTCAAACATACCAGATGTAGACGTACAAGCAGATTACGTTGAGGTAAATACACGATTAAAATCATTTAAACGCAGGAATACTGGGGAAAAAACCCCCTAAGGTAGGAATTTCCCTCATTGAGAAAATTCACGCATTTCACAAAACTCAGAATCATTTACGTGCGAAGTATTTTTTTTTTTAATGAAAGAAAGAGATAAGACAACTTTCTCTGGCGTTTTAAGCCAAAACATTGGGAATTACAGCTTAACGGTGAGCAAAGAATTGGGTAAATTCTCAGAATGCCACAGTAGATAGACCTCTTGGAACATAATAGGCCATCAAAATACTTTTCTAAAATGTCAAACTTACTTGAACACATATGACTGAAGCAAAATTAAAGCCTGACTAATTTCTCTGTTTGCTGTGTGTAAGGTCATTTGTTTTCCCATTTGAACAATGCGTATACTTACAGATCATATGGATCAATTTGCCGGAGATAAATAGTTTTGGCTTTTTATTTGGACAGTTTTATATTTCTCCGTATTTTGTGAGATAATTTGATTATGGGAGTCAACATCCGCTCTATTTTTAATCTTCCTTTCTGTATTTAAAATTTTATATCCTGCTCTTAGCGTTGCTGTTTCTCGTAGAGATCTTAAAGCTTTGTTCCCTTTTGCAAGTATAGTAGTCAAAAGCGGTGTAACACATGTCCTTAACATTTATTATCTTCATTATATTTTGGAGGAAATGTTTTTATAAGCGTCAGCGCTAAGCAGTAGCATATATTATAACACACATTTTTTTAACTTAGGAAATTTACTGTCAATATTGATGTGCGATATATATATATATACATACACACACATATATATATATACATATATATATATACATATATATATATATATACATATATATATATATACACATATATATACCATTCCTTGTACTCTCCGGTTAAATAAGATTTGTAACAAAGTAGAAAATATGGATTTAATCTAGGCAAAAGCCTCCTTCGTAATGCAGATATACATAAGCATCAATACCTTTTTTCTCAATAGCAATAATATACAAATAAAATGCTAAATGCTAAATAAATCTGCTCTGCTTTAAATATTAATTTATGTTCTTCTGTGTACGTATCCTTCTTCTGTTCACAGTAACGCAGTATTATAAATATACTCTTAACAGTTTTCTCCATTAAGAACTAACCATAGTATAAAGGTGTGTAAGCTGATATATACATTTATACACAGCCTTTGTGGATGAAAAATGTTACTAGTTAATTCAGACTACCCAAAGCTGGAGTCCTCTAGCTGTATTACACTGTATTTCATTAGTATCTGAATATAGATCTTCTTAACATTCATATTTCACTGTGTTTTTAATCTCGGTGAAATGTTAATACTTGTTGTAAGCCCAGGTATGTTATGCTATACACTAAATAAATAAAATAACTGTATTTCCCATCACGCCAAGAATGATAGGCTCTTTAGCCCTATACATCTGGGGTGTACTGAGCTTTTAATAGCTTTTAAAAATTAGGCAAATATATGAAACGCTTTTGAAGGGAAGATCAACTGGCATGTCCCCCTCACAGCATTCCAGAATGAGTAATTCTGACTAAGTGGACAAAATGTGCTGTCAAGTTGGAGAGTAAACAGAGCGTGTAGAAGGAAAGATCTCTAAGTAGTAGCTAGGACTGTTCCAACTCAACCCAGCAAGCTGAAATCCTCAGATGTTACGACCTCGGGATTCTTCATTGAGTCACTTTGAATGGCATTTACAATCACCCTCTGTAAGTGGGCTGTGTTCCTCCTGCCACCTGATCTTCATCTTTGTTAGAGAACGACAGGAAATGCTGACCAAATTGTTCAGAAACAATTTTCAACCGCGGGGGGCGGGAAATCTTGGCTCAAGGGCCAACACATCCCCGACGAGTGTTTTCATGGATTTGCTAACCAGTTGGGCGCCATCTTGATTCCAGTAATCTATCTGATCACTCCCAAGTCAGTCTTACCTCTTGCAGCCTCTTGTATAGTAAAGATAAAGGGCTAGGCTGACCGGGAGTTGGTACACCTCCAGGTACACCTTTACAACTCATTCTCTTTCTTGAGCTAAGAGAGCTAAGTCACGGCCAACTCAACTTTTCCCGCTATGAATGGGAGGAGCGTTATCCTTGGAACTGTGAAGCTAAATGCTAAATAGTAAAACACGTGGAGAAGGATTGCAAGGACCGGATAGGGCTGGTGCTAGAGAAAAGAAGGAGTAGGGGGTGACATGATAGCAGTCTTCCAGGATTTGAGGGACTGCCGCAAAGAAGAGGGGGTCAACTCCAAAGCACCCAGAAGCAACGGGTGGAAACAATTCAAGAAGAGAAGCAAGCTAGAATGAACTAACAGTGAGAACAATTAACCAGTTGCCTCCAGAAGTTGTGGATGGTTCATCACTGGAAGTTTTTAAGGCGAGCCTGGGCAGCCATTTGCCTGACATGGGGCAGGGTTTCCTGCCTGAGCAGGGGGTTGGACTAGAAGACCTCCAAGGTCCCTTCCAGCTCTGCTCTGCTTGAAGCAGATGGTGTCCTGATGACAGCAATGCTCACCCTGGCCTGCTTCCCAGCTCCTAAGATTGGTCTCCTCTCTACTTCACCGAGTTATCTTGCCATCAACGCCCCCCTTCCGTTGTTTTAAGGAGCAGCTTTGACAAAAGTCAGCTGGGGTCTTTACAGTCCCCCCCTCCACCGGCAGTGAAAAGCAAATGCCGATACAGAGAAGAACGAAGGCAGAAACAAATTGCTGCTTGGTTTTCATCCTCTCTTGCGGGCTCCGTGGAAGGGTGGGACCGCCACAGCGGCGTGCGGTGTGACGGATTGTGCACCTGCAGCAGCAGCAGAGCATGTGGGTGTGGGTGTTTTGCCAACTCAGAGGCTTCTCACAAAGAGGCCCCGACGAACAGGCTGCACAGTCCACACACACACACAGCTTTGCAGGGGAGGGAGAAAGAGGTTCAAGGTAGCTGTGAAATTTGCGGGAACAGTAGCCAGACCTAGAAATCTCTCAGGATATATTAATTAGGCTGTTGAAAGTCTGGCCAGACTCTCCCCATTAAGCGAGCCGATAAAGAGTTGGGTTTGATTGGGTATCATTGTCTTGTCTTTGGGTTTAACCTTCAGCTTCGACTGCTCAAATTTTGAAAGGTAATAGTTGTGCACATTGGTTACACTTTCCGGGTTCAGACAGGATCATTTCTACCCTCCCTGCGTTTGTAGAGTCTCTTAACAGCTGATTGTGGTTTATCGTTTAGCTTGGACTGTGAACCCTGATCTGGGGAAAGGCTTAGGGCCCTTGAAAAGAATGCAATACTGGTCTATTCCTGACAGTTCCCACTTAGATAGGGAAAAATACGATATGGCAATCATGCTGTTAACAGGAATTTATCATTACACTCAGTACATTTATGTGTTCCTTATCGGTAAGGGTGTAGATCTATACATATGTTGTGTGTAGTCTGTTTTAAATGTGTGTCACGTAGGTAACACTTCAGAGCAAGAAACTAGACTTCATTTTTAACGTGGGCCGTTGTGCCCACAAGAAAAAAGAATTGACAACAAAGGTTATCTAATCTAATCTAAACTACAATAGTAGCAATGCAGGCTTGTTGGTCTGCAACCTAGTTATATTTGGCCAATATAATAGCCAGGGATTCCTTGCTGTTTTAAAGGTCTGGACTGGGACTGTCGCTCTTGTGTCTTGTTTCTGTAGCCGGGATCAGTATTATTAAGACTGGATGGTGTTATCCTATGACAGGTTAATTTTCACCCTAATGTGACAGCTGTTGATCTAAATGTGGCATTGTCAGATTATGGTTTTCCTTCCGTAAGCATAAAGAGAGTTTTGGGATTATTTCTTCTCCTATTGAAAAAACAAAAACAACAACCAGCATTTTAAACCTGCCAGGGGATATACTTCATTGAGCCACTGTAATTTTAGTTCATTTAAATGTAATGGCGGTACAGTGGTTAGAATGAAGTATGCAGGCTAATTCTGCCCACTGCCGGCAGTTCGATCCTGACCAGCTCAAGGTTGACTCAGCCTTTCCGCCCTTCCGAGGTCGGTAAAATGAAGACCCAGATTGTTGGGGGGGGGGCACATGCTGACTCTGTAAACCGCTTAGAGTGGGCTGTAAAGCACTGCGAAGCGGTATATAAGTCTAAGTATTCGTGCTATTAATTGCCCTTGTTTTCAAATGCCATGATAATCATCCGCCGTTCTTTTCAGTGGCACTTAGATTCATCTGATCCCGTCTGGGTGAATCCCAACAGTTAGCTTAACGTTTTCATTTGAAGAGTTGGCATAAGTATTCGAATAGATTTCACGTGCAAAGCTGAGTAAATTTCATCAGAAACGAGAACAGCACCTAATTCAGCGGTTCTCAACCTGTGGGTCACGACCCCATTTGGGGTCGAACGACCATTTCACGGGGTCGCCAAACACCGCAGTCCGCCATTTTTTTCCCCTTTTCCCCTCGGCCGGTGCAGGGGGAAGCACCGCGCATGCGCGATGCGGGCCATCGTGCCGCGCGTGCGCAATGCGGGCCGTTGAGCCGTGCATGCGTGATGCGGGCCGTTGCGCCGTGCATGCGTGATGCGGGCCGTTGCGCCGCGCATGCGCGATGCGGGCCGTCACGCCGCACATGCACGATGCGGGCCGTCGCCCATGCGCGGCGCAGGTCGGGGTCGCGGCCTGAAGAAGGTTGAGAACCGCTGATCTAATTGGAATGTAACCTTTCTGGATTATAATCCACCGTTTGAGATTCGTGCATCCAACAAAGTCAACTGTAGTCCATGTCTTTTTATACTAGAACCAACATGATGGCATTTTATAATAAAATTATATATATATAAAAACGTACTACAACAACATACTATAAAAAAAACTAGAATTAGTTAAGGTGCTCCGAGATTCTTCATGGTTTTTAAACTAAAAAAAAAAAAAAGACGAATGCAACTACAAACTATTTAGACACAGTTCACAATAAAGAAAAAGTGACAGTGGCAACGAATAGCTCGTCATCTATAAAAATATAACCTCTATTATTTACACAGAAAAGCACAGTCACGGAGAGACTTTTTTTCTCGCTTTGGAAAGAGCAGCAAGGCAATTTAGTTTCCACTGGCTTTGAAGCAAAACTGTTAAATCACGTTTACATGCAGCATTTCCACCCCCCACCCCCCCCACAAAAAAGTCAAGGCAGAGTGGATTAAGGCTTTCCCTCACTTCATCCCAAGAACAACCCTGCAAAGTAGACTGAACTAAGAGACTGTGGGGGGGGGAACCATTTCTTAATATGTTTCTGGAATGTGCGTTAAAATGGGGGGGGGCAATTAGACTTTGTTATCTGAAATTTTGCCTGGTGCTTGACCAGAGAACAATGCCAGATCACCGGAATGCCTTCAAAGGCACCGTGTCAAAATGAGCTTAAACCCAAATTTGGAAAAAAATGCAGGAGGCCAAAGCATTATTTGGTCCAGACATGTAAAGAAGTCTTTTGTGTATATCTGTGGTGGCGAACCTATGGCACGTGTGCCACAGGTGGCACGCGGAGCCCTCTCTGTGGGCATGCGCACCGTCGCCCCAGTCCTAGGCCTTCGGCTGGGTTTTATAAAATCTTTTCGCTTTAGGCCTCCACCGCCGTGTGCAAAAAAACCCAAAGGTTCAATCAATCAATCAATCAATCAATCAATGAATTTCAACTTCTCACAGGAAAAAAAAAGATCTCGCAAAGTTAGATTTGATTGATTGAACTTTTTAGTCCCACCCAGTCTGCCGTTACCACCGCAGCCACACCCACCCAATGGGCCAAGCCCACCCAATGGGCCAAGCCCACCCAATGGGCCAGACCACCTGGCACCCAACGATACATAAGTGGGTTTTGGGTTGCGGTTTGGGCTCTAAAAGGTTCGCCATCACTGGTGTATATTGTGGATATCCAAACTTGGCAACTTTTAAGACTTGTGGACTTCAACTCCCAGAATCCTGAGCCGTTCGCCATGGCTGGCTGGAAGATTCTGGGAGTTGAAGTCCTCAGGTCTTAAAATGGCCGCCGCTGGAGAACGTTTTGCCGTACACCATCGTGAATTTGCTCAGGAAAATATGCCATGCGCACTTCAGAAGAGGAATGCTTGCAAGAGAAAAAAAAATGAACAAGACTCTTCTTAAATTGCACCCAAATCCTGGAGGAAAGTGCCAACATCGGACGAAGGGATTCGGGAGAAGGGGAAAGGATTCATGGCAAGAAAACTTTGGGCCTCATCATCATTTTGACCTTCCGAAAAGCTTTCCTGTAACCGTTCATGTTATCGTCAGAAGCTCCGGGCCACGTGGCCCAAAAAATGCCGTTGCGGACCCCTTTGTATTTCTTGTTATAATATTTGCCGTTGAGATTGGCAGCCATGCAGGCATCAAACCACCAGCCAGAGCTATAATAGGCGCCGCAGCTGCCGGAGGTGTACTGATCATTGTCCCTGTCCGCGGTGCTGAAGAACTTTTGATCGTGGTTGTAGCGCTTGCTAAAGATCAAGGCGTCTCCAGCGGTGCCGCTGTAGGCGCCGATGGTTAACCGGTATTTGAGGAACTCGTTGGCGACGTAGAACTGGTCATATCTGGCGTATTGTCGGACGCCGCTGAGGTCTTCCAGCTCAATCCTCAACTGCATCTCCTTGCTCTTGGTCAGGAGATGAATTTGGTCATTCCCTAGCCAGAACTCCTTACCGTTTCCAAAGCCTTTCTTGTACTCCTCCCAGGTTCGGTTGAAGGAAACGCTGCCGTCCTGGCGCATCTGGAAGACCGTCCAGCCACCGCCAAAGGACTCCATGTCGCAGTAAGCGTCAAAGCTACGGTTTCGGGGATCCGGGGTGATTTTGTAGACGCCGTTCTGCCGCTTTCCGGCAGCGAAATAATTGGAACAGTCTCCTTGAAGTAGCTGGATGCCTGGATAAGATAAGATAAGATAAGATAACCTTTATTGTCATTCTTTTTTACTGTGGGCACAACGGCACGCATCAAAAATGAAATTTAGTTGCCGGCTCTCAAAGTGAAACACATACATGACGCACACCTAAATATACTATGTAGATGGACGTTATCGTAATGGACCAGGCTATTTTTTACTTATCTAGCGTAGAAGAAAGGGACATAATTGTATTTCCCAAAAACAGAAGCTTTTTTATTTGTGTTAGAATATGTGTATAGAATAAATTATTCAGTGCAATCAAGGACTTCCTTCCTTCCTTCCTTCCTTCCTTCCTTCCTTCCTTCCTTCCTTCCTTCCTTCCTTCCTTCCTTCCTGTTCTCATATTCTTCCTTCCTTCCTTTCTCTTTCATATTCCTTACTTTTCCTTCCTTCCCTTTCTCATCTTCCTTCCTTCCTTCCTTCCTTCCTCTCTTCCTCTCTCCCTTCCTTCTTCCCTCATCTTCCTTCTTTCCTCTTCTCTTCTTCCTTCCTTCCTTCCTTCCTTCCTGCCTGCCTGCCTTCCTTTCTTCCTTCCTCCCTTCCTTATCCCTCCCTTCCTTCCTTCCTCTTTCATATTCCTTCCTCTCTTCCTTTTCTTTCTTTCCTTCCTCCCTCCCTCCCTCCCTCCCTCCCTTTCTTCCTTCCTCTTTCATATTCCTTCCTCTCTTCCTTTTCTTTCTTTCTTTCCTACCTCCCTCCCTCCCTTCCTTTCTTCCTTCCTCTTTCATATTCCTCCCTTCCTTCCTTTTCTTTCCTTCCTTCCTTCTTTCTTTCATCCATCCATGCATCCATCTCTCTAACCATCTCCTTTAATAAAATCTCTTACAGTCACTGAGATTTGCTACAAGAGCAAACAATTTATCTTAGCATTCCTTAGTGCTACGTGACAGTTCAAAAGATTTACAGCCATGTTCTCAACCTCTGTGCGAATTGGCTCTCTCTGGGTGGAGCTGGATAAGAACCAGCCTCATGATTTTTACTACTCTCCTTTCAGGCAAAACAGATGGATTTGTTTTTAAGGAAGGTAACTGAATTGAGTCTGTTACGGCTAGTTATTCGTAGAAATAACGGCGACTCTGCTACCATAGCAATGCTTTGCACATACTGCTATGTTCTCCGAAAATGGTCGTTCAAAAGGATGACAGTGATTTCCTATTAAGGGTGATATTGCATAACTTTTTGGTTTTAGGCACCGAACAGGAATGTGACACTTTATATTAAAACATCTTCCAGCTGTTTTCCAATGATTATAAATTATATATGTCATTTAATGCCATTATGTCATTGAAATAAGCAAGACGGTTGGCACGATCCTGGATATTTGTCTTGCACAATTTCTTTTGTTAACGTGCGAAACAGTTTCATGCAACGTTAATTTATATTTTGTAGAGAATGAAAGGTTGATCCTTATAGGAATGTGCTGGAATAGTCATTGGGAGATGTTAGGATCCAGAGTATTCTTTCAACTGGACTTCAACTCCCAGAATTCATCAGGCAGCCATGTGGGCTAGGGAATTCTGGGAGTTGAAGTCCAGAACTCTTAAAGTTGGAGACTTGAAGTTTGGAGACACCTGGGATAGCTTCAGGAGAGTTTGTCACTATTCTATTCTATTCTTCATTCCTCTATTCTATTCTATTCTATTCTATTCTATTCTATTCTATTCTATTCTATTCTATTCTATTCTATTCTATTCTATTCTATTCTATTCTATTCTATTCTATTCTATTCCATTCCATTCCATATTCTATTCTGTTCTGTTCTGTTCCATATTCTATTCTATTCTATTCTATTCTATTCTATTCTATTCTATTCTATTCTATTCTATTCTATTCTATTCTATTCTATTCTATTCTATTCT
The DNA here is from genome assembly GCA_034064705.1 of Bothrops alternatus. NCBI lineage: Eukaryota > Metazoa > Chordata > Lepidosauria > Squamata > Viperidae > Bothrops > Bothrops alternatus. The sequence goes on along the minus strand of JARGCV010000795.1, from coordinate 9,140 downwards.
ACTCTCCTCTCCTCTCCTCTCCTCTACTCTACTCTACTCTACTCTACTCTACTCTACTCTACTCTACTCTACTCTACTCTACTCTACTCTGGGAGACAGGATAGCTCTCTTCGGGTACTTGAGGGGCTGTCACAAAGGAGAGGGGATCAACTTAATTTTCCAAAGCACCTGAGGGGCAGGACAAGAAGCAAGGAATGAATGTTCATATAAGAGCAAAGCAATCTGGAACTAAGGAGAAATTTCCTGACAGAGAGAACAATTAATCAATGGGACAGCTTGCCTCCCAGAATTGTGAGTGCTCCATCACTGGAGATTTTGAAGAAAAGATTGAACAACCATTTGTCCAAGATTGGACAATGATTTGTCCAAGATTGGACAATGATTTGTCCAAGATGTTTTGGGCAGAGTTTTAGACTAGAAGATCTCTGTGGTCCCTCCCAGTTGTATAATTCTAGGACAGGGGTTCTCAACCTTGGCAACTTTAAGACTTGTGGACTTCAACTCCCAGAATTCCTCAGCCAGCTGAGGAATTCTGGGAGTTGAAGTCCACAAGTCTTAAAGTTGCCAAGGTTGAGAACCCCTGTTCTAGGACATAGTGATGATATATTTGTTCCTAAGCATCCTTACACTATTTGGGAGGGATGCCGGTGGCAACAATTTATTCCCGGTCCAGATTTCTTGACAATAAAATCTGAAGTTTATTATCCATACAATATGTTGTTAGGATAAATATTTCTGTTCTGCTCTGGATGTGAACAATCAGAAATGCCAACTGAATTTTAAAGTTGTTCTCTGTTTACTGTAACGTCACCAGTTTAAAACGTTGCATTTCTTGGAAAGAAGCTTGGAGACACATATCTGAAGGCCAAAACAGAAAATGCTTGAATGGCAAGTGCCATCATTTACAAAGTATTTTTTGTGTGTGTGTGTGTGTGTGTTTGTGGTTAGAACAGGCTGCATTGAAGATAAAGCAACTTCTAAAATTGCATAGCTGGAAGGAAACTGCCTACAAAACAAGACTTTATTTCACACTGCCGATATCATGACATTTTGCCAAGATTCCCCTCTTGGTCTATGATGTGCCATCTATTTAGACAATATTGTTCCAGTTTAGATGGAAACATTTACGGCTCAAGAATTCCATCCTTTGAGCCTTCCCCTCCTATAAGACTATAGCAGCCATATAACATATGGCGAGGCCTTGAAGAACCTTTTTTTAAAAAATAATTCCGAACAATATTTCAGGGTGAGGCTTTTAAACATTTTGAATTGTGTTTTTTTTTTAAAAAAAAAGTTCACATCCCTGGGAGAGTCACATCATCCCCAATCTAAAACTGAGACACTTAACCAGTAAGTTAGGATCAATATTCTGAAGTTAAAGCTGAAAACAATGTGGAAGCAGCACAGATGAGATGTCATCCCGGTGATCCAGTCCCATCATCAATGATTTGAAAAATTCACTCTTAAAACCCCAACCCAACCTAGATACAGTCTTCGCCCTTGTTCCTCTCCCACAACTCTGGTTCCTTAATATGTCATCTGTGGGGTCCTTTAACGCTCTCTGAGCTTTACAGACGTTTCGTTACCAAACTAGGTAACATCATCAGTGCTATGATAGCGAGAAGCTTAGTTTAATTCTAGTGTCTTGCCTTGTCAGGGTTGGTGGGGATGATCTTAAGAGATTCTTTGCTTGGGCTGTTTGCTGTTGACTTTTGGGGCAGTTTCTTGATTGGTGTATTGTTTACTTGAGTGTTGGTCTGTTGGTTGGTTAACCTTGGAGTTAATCTATGCTGATCTGAAGGAGACCTGTGTGGGTCTTTTTGTTCCCTTTTTGGCCAGTTGATTGTGGATGGTTCCTTTTGTATAGTCTACAGAGATTGTCAGTGTGTTAATGTGTCTAGTGAGGGCTAATTGGTCAGAGTGGCAGGCTTCTAGAAATTCCCTGTTTTTGGACTTGAGTTGGTCTAGGACGGGTGGGGAACCTTGGCTCTTTTATGACTTGTGGACTTCAACTCCCAGAATTCCTCAGCCAGCCATGCGGAGGGGAAAGGGAGAGGTATCCAAGCTGAGCCAGGCTGGCTCAGGAATTCTGGGAGTTGAAGTCCATGAGTCATAAAAGAGCCAAGGTTGAGGACCCCTGCTATAGGTGGGGAATCTTGGCTCTTTTATGACTGGTGGACTTCAACTCCCAGAATTCCTCAGTCAGCCACACTGAGGGGAAAGGGAGAGGTTTCCAAGCTGAGCCATGCTGGCTCAGGAATTCTGGGAGTTGAAGTCCACGAGTCATAAAAGAGCCAAGGTTGCCTACACCTGGTCTAGGATGTCCACATTCTTCCGATTGAAATCATGGTTAAGTCTGTCTACCTTATGGATGCTAACATCAACAGGAGAACTACCTCTGCAATAAAATCAAGTGGACATTTTTTTCCCAGTTTCTGTGCATTAATTCAGGGGTTTCCAAACTCGGCAACTTTTTAAGATTTGTGGACCTCTTCTCCTAGAATTCCCTGAGCCAGCATGGCTGGCTGAGGAATTCTGGGAACTGAAGTCCACAAGTCTTCAAGTTGCCATATTCGAAGACCCTATGGCAGGGGTAGGCAACCATGGCTCTTTTATGACTCGTGGACTTCAACTCCCAGAATTCCTCAGCCAGCCTGGCTCAGCTTGGAAACCTCTCCCTTTCCCCTCAGCATGGCTGGCTCAGGAATTCTGGGAGTTGAAGCCCACAAGTCATAAAAGAGCCAAGGTTGCCTACCTCTGGCCTAGGCCTAGGCCGCTTTCTGACTGGTGGACTTCAACTCCCAGAATTCCTGAGCCAGCATGGCCCAGCATGGAAACCTCTCCCTTTCCCCTCAGCGTGGCTGGCTCAGGAATTCTGAGAGTTGAAGTCCACGAGTCATAAAAGAGCCAGGGTTGCCTACCTCTGGCCTAGGCCTAGGCCGCTTTCTGACTCGTGGACTTCAACTCCCAGAATTCCTGAGCCAGCCATGCTGAGGGGAAAGCGAGAGGTTTCCAAGCTGAGTTATGCTGGCTGAGGAATTCTGGGAGTTGAAGTCCATGAGTCATAAAAGAACCAAGGTTGCCTACCCCTGGCCTAGGGTAGCTCAGGATGGAGAGTGTGTGCATTGTCAGTTTGCTAACATTGCACCCTGAGCTTCTCACAGGCTCACGTTTCTTTCTAGAAGCCCAGGAGGAACTCTGCAATAAGTTGCGACGCTGGACTTTCCCCTCAGCCGTTGATCCAAACGTCTCCGAGAACTGTGAGGCTGTACCTGGGTCCTCAATCCTTTCCCATAAACCGAAAAAATCTATACCTAAGTACTGCTCAGTTGAGCTAATACATGCCGTCCCCGACTTAACGACGGTTCATTTAGTGACCGTTCAAAGCTGCGATGACACTAAAAATAAAAGGGATTTATGAACGTTTTTCCGTTGCAGCATCCACACCATCACCCGATCAACACTCAGACCCTTGGCAGCTGACCCATATTTATGACGGTCGCAGTGTCCCGGGGGTGTGTGTGTGTGTCCTGCCGTCCGCTTTTGCGACTTTCTGACAAGCAAAGTTGAGGGGGGGACAAGCCTGTCACTAACCTAACAATTGCAGGTTAACAACGGCGTCCAGACAAATCATAAAATGGGGTATAAAATTCCCTTAGCCAATGTCTCGCTTCGCAGCGTAAATTTTGGCCTCAGTTACGGTCGCAAGCCGAGGACTTGATTTTCACTTCTGATCTCAGCCTTATCCACCTGCTGATTTTCTCACTCTTTCAGAGGCGTCCCTCCTTCCAAAAATAATGAGGTTTAATTCACTTTTCATCCATTGCTCTTTTCTAAAGCAGTGCTAGTACCGCTTTAGAAAACCCTAGTGAGACTACAACTAGAATACCCCAGCCAATTTTGGTCCCCCTGTCCCAAAAAAGATGTTGAGAGTTTGGAAAAAATTCAGAGAAGAGCAACTAAGATGGTCAAAGGCCTGGAGAGTACGGCTGCGGGACTAAGGTTTGGCTAGTCTAAAGAAAAGAAGAAATAGGGGAGACACGATAGCGGAGTTCCAGGATTTGAGGGCTGCCACAAAGAAAAGAGGGTCAACTTATTCTGCAAAGCACCAGAGGGCAGGATGAGAAACAATGGATGGAAACTGACCAAGGAGAGAAGCAACCTGGAATTAAGGAGAAACTTCCTGACAGTGAGAACAATCAACCAGTGGAACTACCTGCCTCCAGAAGTGGTGACTGCTCCAACACTGGAAGTTTTTAAGAAGAGACTGGACAGCCATTTGTCCGAAATGGTGTAGGGTTTCCTGCCTGAGCAGGGGGTTGGACTAGATGACCTCCAAGGTCCCTTCCAGTTCTATTCTATTCTATTCTATTCTATTCTATTCTATTCTATTCTATTCTATTCTATTCTATTCTATTCTATTCTATTCTATTTTCTACTCTACTCTACTCTACTCTATTCTATTCTATTCTATTCTATTCTACTCTACTCTACTCTACTCTACTCTACTCTACTCCATTCCATTCTATTCTATTCTATTCTATTCTATCATTCTATTCTATTTTCTACTCTACTCCACTCCACTCCACTCCACTCCACTCCACTCCACTCCACTCCATTCCATTCCATTCCATTCCATTCTATTCTATTCTATTCTATTCTATTCTATTCTATTCTATTCTATTCTATTCTATTCTATTCTATTCTATTCTATTCTATTCATTCTGAATTTCTATTCTATTCTATTCTATTCTATTCTATTCTATTCTATTCTATTCTATTCTATTCTGAATTCTATTCTATTCTATTCTATTCTATTCTATTCTATTCTATTCTATTCTATTCTATTCTATTCTATTCTATTCTATTCTATCATTCTATTCTATTTTCTACTCCACTCCACTCCACTCCACTCCACTCCACTCCACTCCATTCCATTCCATTCCATTCCATTCCATTCCATTCTATTCTATTCTATTCTATTCTATTCTATTCTATTCTATTCTATTCTATTCTATTCTATTCTTCTATTGTTTGACCCAGGTAACAAACCCCAAACCCTGGCTTCTGGATAACCTAGTTCAACAACGTTCTCAACACAGCAAGAGCGCTAACACTTTAATTTCCTTCTAGAGATCATACAAGCCGACCTACCTGTATTGGGTCCCACCGCCGCACATTGCGAAGAGCACTTCAGGTCCAGCGTGTTGACGAAAAAAGTCAGGTTGGCCACTTTGTTGTCCACGTAGTTTTCCACGTTGTTCATGTTGACCAGGTTCATTTTCTCCAGCCGGCCGTGCAGGGTGTGGATCTGGTTCTTGGCGTTCTTCAGGCTCTCCGACAGCTTGGAGACCTTGTCCTGCAGGTCCATGACCCGGTTGTCTTGGACCACGCTCTGGTTGGTGGCACCACCGGCGCCCGGCGGCAGGAAGTCGTTGCTCTCCTTCTCTCGGTTGTCGTCGGCCTGGAGTTTGCAATCCTGGCAGGATTTCTTTAAGCTGTTCACCGTTTCTTTGAGCAGCTGCACTTCCTGGAGGGTCTTCTCCATCAGCTGAAACTGCTTGGGCAGCTGGATGGTGAAGGAAGGGAAATTCACCTGGTAGGGACAGTCCTCTCCATCACACTTCCCGCTGCTCTGGAGCAGGAGAGGACAAGCCGGGGAACTCTTCCCTTCTCCAACTCCTTCTTCTCCTTCTCCCCTTCCTGCATGTTCTTCCGACAGAGCGAAGCTGTGTGCAAAAAGCAGGGCTACTACCTGCAGCAACGCCGCCGTGCGAGCGAGCTTCATCTTGCTTGGCTGAGGAGGCAGCCCAATGAGGAAGTCCACGGAGGGGCTGCAACTTTTATACAGGCCAGCTGGCTGTGCGCTTGGGAGTTATCACAGGCTGTCTGCTTCGGTTCTCAGAAAGGGTGGGTGTATCTTGCATCACGAGCTGAAAGGGATATTAATAGCAGCCAGTGGAGTAGTGAAGAGTGAGGGAAATCACCCCAGCTCTCCTGCTGCTTGGCGTCGCCTTCGGCTTTTGTCCACGTAAGCAGAATTCATCGGGGTGCCCAGATGTGGATCAGGAGATGGTTCCCCCCTCCCTTCCTCACTCTTGTTTTAATCTGGTTTTGATTGCTCTTCTTTGGGAAAATGGAAACAGCCTGGGTTGGATCCTAAGTAGTCATTTATGTTGAGTCAGGAGAACATTCTCTTTTGTTCCCCCTGGCCCTAGATAGATAGATAGATAGATAGATAGATAGAGAGAGAGAGAGAGAGAGAGAGAGAGAGAGAGAGAGAGAGAGAGAGAGGAGAGAGAGAGAGAGAGAGAGAGAGAGAGAGAGAGAGAGCATTTTTGTAAAAAAAAAAATAAGTGTCCGAACTCACACATGTTATACAACCCGCCTTGCTTATCCTACAAGGTTCCATCCAAAAAAAAGGTCCTCTAACTCCGTTCTCGGCGTTCTGTGACAAAAAAAAGCCCTGGATAGATAGATAGATAGATAGATAGATAGATAGATAGATAGATAGATAGATAGATAGATAGATAGACAGATAGATAGATAGACAGACAGACAGATAGATGATAGATAGATAGACAGACAGACAGACAGATGATAGATAGATGATAGATAGACAGATGATAGATAGATAGATAGATAGATAGACAGACAGATAGATGATAGATAGATAGAAAGACAGACAGATGATAGATAGATGATAGACAGATGATAGATAGATAGATAGATAGATAGATAGATAGATGATAGATAGATGATAGATAGATAGACAGACAGACAGACAGATGATAGATAGATGATAGATAGACAGATGATAGATAGATAGATAGATGATAGATAGACAGATGATAGATAGATAGATAGATAATAGATAGATGATAGATAGATAGATAGATAATATAGATGATAGATAGACAGATGATAGATGATAGATATATATATAGATAGATGATAGATAGACAGACAAACAGATGATAGATGATAGATAGACAGATGATAGATAGATGATACATAGATAGATAGATAATAGACATAGACAGATGATAGATAGACAGATGATAGATAGATAGATAGATAGATGATAGATAGACAGACAGACAGACAGATGATAGATAGATAGATAGATAGATAGACAGATGATAGATAGATAATAGATAGATGATAGATAGATAAATAGATAGATGATAGATAGACAGATGATAGATGATATATATATATATAGGTGATAGATAGATAGACAGACAGACAAACAGATGATAGATAGATAGATGATAGATAGACAGATGATAGATAGATGATACATAGATAGATAGATAATAGACATAGACAGATGATAGACAGATGATAGATAGACAGATGATAGATAGATAGATAGATAGATAGATAGATGATAGATAGATGATAGATAGATAGACAGACACAGACAGATGATAGATAGATAGATAGATAGACAGATGATAGATAGATAATAGATAGATGATAGATAGATAGATAATAGATAGATGATAGACAGATGATAGATGATATATATATATATATAGATAGATGATAGATAGACAGACAGACAAACAGATGATAGATAGATAGATGATAGATAGACAGATGATAGATAGATAGATGATACATAGATAGATAGATAATAGACATAGACAGATGATAGATAGACAGATGATAGATAGATAGATAGATAGACAGAGACAGACAGACAGACAGATAGATAACCTTTATTGTCATTTTTTTTACTGTGAACACAATGGCACACATTAAAAATCAAATTTAGTTGCTTGCTCTCAAAGTGTACACATACATAGCACACATTTAAACATACTATATACAACATATGTATAGACTGACACCCTTACATATAAGTAACATATAAGTAACATATAAATATTAATCACAGCATATATCAGCAGCGTTGACCCCTCCATGGCAGCGCAGAGGAAGGGGGCATAATGAGCTTTAATGCTTGTTGCCAAAATTGACATCTGGGAGTCTTTGACTGCCCAAGGGGGATGCGGTGGAAATTGGTCATCAGCGGAGAGATAGTCCTTGACTTACAACAGCTTGCTTAGTGACCGTTCAGAGTTACGACGGCACTGAAAAAAGTGACTTACGAACATTTTTCACACTTACGGCCGTTGCAGCATCCCCAGGGTCCCATGATTTACATTCGGATGCTTGACAACCGGTTCGTATTTACAACGATCGCAGCGTCTCCCCCACCCCGGGTCACATGACCCCCTTTTGTGACATTCTGACAAGCTGAGTCAATGGGGAAAGTTCGATTCACTTAACAACCGGGTGACTAATTTAACAACTGCAGCGATTCACGTAACAAATGGAGCAAGTAAAGTCGTAAAACGAGACAAAGCTCACTTAGCACGTGTCTCACTTAACAACATAAATGAGGACGACCTGTATAATAGGAGAGCAAGCACGTTTGGGATAGGAGTTTTAAATCTGGTTTTTAAATCTAGTTTTAAAGCTAGAAGTCTCTTAATCACCTCGGGAGAATAAAATGCTTAGTGTTCAGCGATTGCTCGGGTGTCAAACTGCTACGGTATCCTTCAGATTTAAAAGCATGCAATAAAAATATATAGCCCATTCATAAGAGCAGCCTTTGTACTTTCCTGGACTGGAAAACGGCAATATACTGCAATTTGCCGTTTTGAAAAAAGAATTCTGGAGAACTGGCGGAAAATTACAGACCGTTCAGCTTATCGTTTCTTTTTAAGTGATAAAATTCTGCTGAATAAGGGTCCACAGGCTTCTGAAAAGGTACGGCATTTCTCACCGGCCTTCGTGGATTTTTTTTTTTAGTTGAGCTCGAAAATTAGTTTTGTCCAAGGTTGGCATCAAAGATTCCCAAGCAAATCGATTAGGTACGGAATGAGAGTAATATTCTGAGAAAGGCTAATTTGTTGAAATATAAGAAATGGTCCGTTTTTCAACAAAAGGATAGGCCAGTTTCTCACGTATCCTGCAGTTTCTCACAAATCCTATTCTAGTATGACTAGTATATCATTTGTCTGAAACAGTATAGGGTTTCCTTCCTGAGCAGGGGGTTGGACTAGAAGACCTCCAAGGTCCCTTCCAACTACTACTACTACTACTACTACTACTACTACTACTAC